>JAODKC010000051.1:7012501-7033289 GCA_026777985.1 Mormyrops attenuatus | reverse complement strand
TAAATACTGATAGATTATCCTTTAAAATGTTTGGGAAAAGTGTTGGCATTGGGTTTAGAGATTCTCTGACTAAACACCGTTGATAAAACCTCTTCAATAAGTAATAATAATAATAATAATAATAAGCCTTTTTATATAGTGTCCTGCATACACTCAATGACACTACAATTCAACAAAAAACACATTTAACAAAACAGTACAAGTTACAAGAAGATGAATAGTATTCATTGAAGAGAGACGTGTTTTTAGCAGAATAATAGATATTTCCTAATGAAAACTGAGAGGAAACACATTCCAAATTATATGGGGTTATTACACTAAATACTCTGCCACCCATAGTTATTAACCTGTGCTTAGGTACAGTGAGTAAGTTAGCATCAGATGGTCTTAGTAAATGGGCTGGAGTGTAAGGAAACAATAGCTCAGACAAATAATGAGGGACAAAACCATACAGGGCTTTAAAGGTGATGAGTATCATTTAGGTTTGATTCTTGAAGAAACTGGCAACCAATAGACTGACAACCAATCATAGAGGACAGGCAACCAATCACAGAGGACAGGAGTGATGTGAGCAGATTTTTTAGTGTGTGTAAGTAAATGAGCGGCATAATTCTGAACATACTGTAATCTATTGATATATTTAGTATGGAGGCTATGAAATAATGCACTACGATAGTCCAGATGGATAATGATGATAGCATGAATTAGTGTTTCAGTATCTTTCACACTGAGGAAACAGTGCAGGCGAGCAATGTTATGGAGATGAAAAAATGCTGTGTGTACTAGTGAGCTGGTGTGTGGCTGGAATCTAAGAAGCTGATCGAAGATGATGCCCAAATTACAGCCTGATGCTGATGGGATCCACCAGATGATGGGTTCCACCTTCAACATCAAATTCTAACCCACGAAGGGTAGAGAGGACAGATTCAGTAGCAGCCAATGGAATTTGTGTTTTATCAGAGTTAAGCTGTAAAGAGTTAGCTGGCATCCAATGTTTGATTTCATGAATACAATCAGTCAGTGAGGCTGGCGATGATGATGCAGTTAAATCAACACTTATATACAGTTGTGTGTCATCGGTACAGCAGTGGAAGCTGAGACCATACCGACGGAAAATTTCACCGAATAGGAGCATGTACTGTATGTGTTGAAGATTATTAGACCTAAAACAGACCCTTGAGGGACACCTTGTATTAGTAAAGCAGTGGCAGTTTTATGTTCCCCAATGAAGACATAATACTGACAATCACTGAGGTATGATAAGAACCATATGATATGAACCAAGCAAGAGCAGCACCAGGGATACCAATACCTGAAAGTTGGGAGAGTAAGATATTATGGTTAACTGTATGAAGTGCTGTACTTAAGTCAAAGAGAACTAGACTAGCGGCCATCCCAGAGTCTGCGGTCAGAAGTAAGTTATTGGGTACCTCAAGTAAAGCAGTTTCAATGCTATGTAGGGTTCCGAATTCAGACTTGTTCAGTTTTGTTACTGAAAGAAGAATCAACCCCTGCCAGTACTTCAGAAGTAATTATCTTAACCAACACATCGGTCTAGTCGACAGACAAGTTTAAGCCTGTCATGTCGGTGCACGGCAGTGTCATAACTTGTGGAAGGGATACTATCAGTTCCGGTCTTGTCATTAGCACATGGTTTGACTTCGTCGATGTCCAGATATAACCTACATTAATCACCACTGAAACAGAGCAGTGAGGCTGAAACTTTCAAGTATGTTGCTGTGCTGAAGGACTGAGAGCTTATCATTCTTGCTTCCACTGCCTGGCCTGTTACACTGCATTGTTTTCCTGACTCATTGTCTGCTTTGTATCTGGTGTTAGTCAATGTGACATCACTGATTGGATATTTCATTCGAAAGCAATGCAGCTTTCTACTCTTTAAAATAGACCATGTGTTATGCAATGAAGAGTTTGCTAAGTTTACATCCAGAATTACAGCGTTTAAATGTAAAAGTAAAATATCAATAGAATATAAATCTAGTAAGGTTTACCTTAAAACTACAAGAAGAATCTTAAATTGACAGTATAATTTAAGAAAAAATGAAAAAATACCATATAAATTATATAGTAATTTCTCTACAAAAAAGAGAAATAAATGTAATTTGTCATTACTAGTATAATACTTAAAAATCAGTTGTTAATTTACAGTAATTGTCCATAATTTTAGACTTTTGTAGACAGTTTAAATAAAAATAGAAACCTACTATAAATTTTGCTGTTTTCTATAAAATTTCATTTTCTTTTACAGTGAATGATCTGTACTTCAGTGGTGACTGAGTTACTCCGAATTACTTGTGCCTCATCAGATAAAGTGTTACTGTTTCTTCACCGACGTCTTGAAGTCTGAGATCTACTGTTTGAAAAGTAAAGGGGGGGTCACATGGCACTAATGGCGGAGTGGCAACGCTGTCGCTGAGCTCCAGCAAAACCCTTCCCATTTCGTATCTCTTTGACTTTTGTTTCTTTAAGAGAGCAGTGCAGCAGAAGCTTTTTGCTATGTGTGATTTACAGTGGATTCGCTTTGAAAGTGTTTGCAATAGCAAGGCTTCAGAGCAGAGAATAAGACAAATGCCAGTGAAGAAACGAATACCCTCTACTGAAACCTTGGCAGAAAAATAAAGCCTTCTTATATAAGGTTAACCTTATGTAGGTTATGTCTGTTCATGATTTCCCAGCTTGGGTCCTTTACTGTGAAGATGCACAAGATATTTGGTTGAAACACCTGCCTTGGTTCTGAAGTGATAGGCACAGGATTAAAAAAAAAAAATGTTTCTGATATTTTGCATCCGATGGAGACATATTTCATGAAATGAGATAGTTACCCAATATTCCCCAAGCAATCAAGTAATCCATGTTCCATCTCACTACAACCAAACATTGCTGACATGTGGCTCACTTCCCTACCAAATTCTTTGAATAACCTTTGGTCAGAATCATCTGTAGATGATACATACCAAATATGGTCATGATAGGATCAACAATCTAGGACTAGTCCAACAAAGATAGAGAACCCCAAACTTCAAAATGGTGGAACATCTAATATGGCGGGGGGAATTGAGGTGACCAGGTTTCAGGGAGCAAAAAGATCAAAACCCCAGGCAAATGGTTCAAATGTTATAACTAAAATGTACCTTAAAGTTTGAAAGGTGGGTGGAGCTACTGTACTTTAAAATAGAGTGCAATACAATACGATACAATACAATACAATACAATACAATAAGGCAGTGCACACACAGCAACAACCTTAACAGCAAAGCAACGACAATGAGAATGTTACGTACTGATAGACACGTTATAGCATTGCTGAAATAAATGAGTTTTCAATTGAAGCCTGCATATAGACTTTATCTCTTGCAAATTGTGAGGAAGTGCATTCCAGGGTGTAGGGGCTGTCACATAGAATGCCCTGTCACCCACAGAGGATAATCTGAATTTAGGTACAGTAAGAAAGTTGGAGCCCGATGACCTTAGTACAAGGAAGAAGAAGGTCAGACAGTTACTGAGAGCCAAATCCATGTAGAGCTTTGTAGGCGATTAATAAAATTTTATATTTCATTCTATAACTAACAGGCAACCAATCATGAAGAACAGGAGTGATGTGGGTGGATTTTCTCATATACACAAGTAAACAGGCAGCAGTGTTCTGAACATACTGTAGTTTGTTGAGAAGTTTGGATGGGCGGCCAGAGAGCAATGCATTACAATAGTCAAGGTGGGTAGCGATGAAGTAATGGATTAGTGTTTCAGTATCAGTAACACTAAGGGATGAACGGAGGCAAGAGATGTTGCGGAGTTGAAAAAAGGCAGTCTGTACCAACATATGACTGAAAGGTGAGAAACTGACGGAATATTATGCCCAAGTTATACTGTACATGATGGTTCTACCATTAACAATAATTTGTATCTCAGGCAAAGCAGAGAGGAGTGATTTATTACAGGTCAGGTCAGGTCAGGTTGGGGCACATGCGCTGATGCAGCGCGTTGCTGCACCCACCACATGGCAAAACTCCTCGGGATCCCAGCAGGCGATCCCCCAGGCAGACACACAGTCTAGTCCCACCCTCCGGAATTGGTCATCCATCTGCCGCAGCCAGGTGTTACATGGTCGGGCCTGGTCCAGCCGCTTGAGTCCTCAGCAATGAGGATCCTGCGAGCCGGATCACCCTCAGGGAAACGCGCCTATGGCCGTAGTGCCGTAACTGACGTTCCCTCACAATGCAGGTAATGTGTCTTATTCGGGACTCCTCTAGCAACCGCTCATTCGACACAAAGTCAAACCAGTGGTACCCAAGACACACAGTTCAGATTCTCTGAAGACACACAGTCCAGTCTTCCCCTCAGCTCACTGGAGAACATCTCACAGCCATACAGCAAGACAGGGAGCACCAGGACTCTAAAGACTTGGACCTTCATCTTCCTGCAAAGATATTGGGAACGCCACACACCCCTTTCCAGCGACCTCATGACCCCCATGCTCTTCCAATCCATCTGCTGACTTCATAGGAAGAGTCATCAGAGACATGAATGTCGCTGCTGAGGTAGGTAAATCTCTCGACAAGGTTGACATTCTCCCCGCAGACAGACACACTACTAATGGCTGTGCCTAAGAAGTCATTAAAGGCCTGGATCTTGGTCTTTATTCAAGACACTCGCAATTCCAGGTACTCAGACTCCTTGCTCAGTCTCTCGAGAGCCCCAATCAGAGCCTCCATTGACTCCACTAAGATCACCGCATCATCAGCAAAGTCAAGATCAGTAAATCTTTCTTCACCAATGGACGTCCCACAGCTGCTGGACCCCACAACCCTGCCCAACACTAAGTCCATACAAGCACTGAACAGAGTAGGAGAAAGACTACACCCCTGGCAAACCCCAGAATCAACTTTGAAGAACAAAGAGGTTCTTTCTCCTCTCTACAAAGCACTCACAGCACCAGTGTACAGGCTGGCCATGATTTTCAGCAACTTTCGGGGGACCCCGCAAAGTCTCCGGATGTTCCACAGGGCAACTCGAACAACTGAGTCAAACACTTTACGAAAATCGACAAAGGCTACAAAGAACCTCTGCCGATATTCGCGCTTGCACTCGATGAGAACCTCGGTGCAAGGATACGGTCAAGGATTTAGTACCAACCAGAAGAATTTCAGTTTTATCAGACTTAAGTCATAAAAGTTTTAAGTCATTCAGTGTTTGATTTCACAGATGCAGTCAGTCAGTGAAGATGGTGGACTGGATGCAGGGTGAGCATTATTAAAATGGAACACTTTCTGAAAATTTGCATTCTGGAAAAATCTTCTCAATGTCTTAAATCCCAACTTGATACCATTTTTCATAGAAGAGAAAATAAAGTATTAGCCTGCTGAACACTTATATTAATTTCAAAGTTTAACTGTCCTATTTTGCCAGGCGTCCCATTTTCACAATACTCACCCTACTTATGTCAGCACTTATAATATAACATATAACTGTGTGTCATCAGCATATCAATGGAAACTGGGACCATGGGTCAAAATTATGAGAAAGGCATAATTATATTGTGTCGTAATTCTACAATCTAAGTCATATTTTTAAGATAGTATACTATGGCATCATTTTGAGATAATATGTTTTTTTATGCAAATAATCAGATTTAAATAGTGCCATCATTTCAGATTTCATGGGGCCAACATGAATGAAATAATAGAGGGCTATTTCCATTGTGGTTTTACAAGCAAATTCTAATGTGGTTTGAAGTATCACACAACATAAGAAAAAGCCTTAGAACTCTGGAGAGAAAACACCGAAGGAATCATCTCTGTAGGAGAAAGAATAAAACAGATGAAGCAAATGCTGCTACATTTATCCAGCATCAGTTTCAAACATCAGGTCAACAACATGGTGACAGGTGGATGCAACAGAAATGTTGGATGTCTGGAATGATATCTAATTTAGAGACTCTCTGTCTCATCTTGTGTTTGCTGGAGGGAGAAGATGCAGCCCTGTGGGCTATGAACCGCCTCAGATGACATGTATATAACAGTCACGGGCCAAATAATGTCTGGCACATTGATGGGCACAATAAGTTAAAACCATATGGGATATGCATAAATGGATGCATAGATGGCTTTTCACTGGGTAAGGGAAACAATTTATTTGCCCTTAAAATCCAGACAACAAAATCCAAATCTTGATCCGTGGGTGTGGTTGTGACACAGGCAGGGGTCAGGCGATTGGCGTCGGAGATCAGGGGCTCGGCAGGACTTGGAGTTGGTAGACAGGCAGGAGGTCGGGTGATGGGCATAGACAATCAGACGACCATGCAAACAGAGAGGACAGAAACAGGATTTAGAACACAAGCAGTCAGGAAGAGGGCACTTAGCAACAAACACTCAAACTCTCAGCCAGCTAAGAATATCTTGTGTCTGGCAGACTTGCCAGACACGCATCTGTAGGGAAGACAGTAAGAGCAATTAAACACAACTGGGAGAGGGTGTGTCCAACCGATGCTGGCAGGAAACTTAGGCAGGCAGAGACAGAGAAGAGACCTCCCTAATGGTGCCAGTTTTGCAACACAGGCTTCCCTGGGGGCGTGGTGCAGAGACAGGGAACTGAGCGTGACATCATCGGTGTTTCCCCGGACCAATCCATAACAGACAGGAATTAGTTTTTGGTGTCCTGCTACACTTTGCTGCCCTGCAAACTGACCTCAGTGGTGGTGCAGGTGCATTTAAGGAAAAACAAAAATTTACAAAAGTATGAGGCAGAAATATGCAATATCTGCAAGAGAAAGTTAGCCTCATACAACTAAATAAAATATTCCTAGATTAGGAAGTAATATTCATAAAGTACATTTGGTAGACCCTATATTTTAACACTTTAAGACATTCAGCAAGAATGTAGTTTGTTTACACTCCAGGACAAAACTTAAAAAGCCATGAAACAACCTATAAATGGCTGTCTTAAGACATCAAAAACTACAGTAAAATCCCATAAAAAGGATCATATGCTTAACAGAAGTTAAACACAAGTCCTGAAGGCTCTGAAGCGGGTAAACCCCTGCAAGGCAGCAGGACCCGGTGGTGTATCACCAGGAGTCCTGAAGGCTCTGAAGCGGGTAAACCCCTGCAAGGCAGCGGGACCCGGTGGTGTATCACCAGGAGTCCTGAAGGCTCTGAAGCGGGTAAACCCCTGCAAGGCAGCGGGACCCGGTGGTGTATCACCAGGAGTCCTGAAGGCTCTGAAGCGGGTAAACCCCTGCAAGGCAGGAGGACCCGGTGGTGTATCACCAGGAGTCCTGAAGGCCTGTGCTGAACAACTGGCAGGTGTGTATATGGACATCTTAACCCGTTCCTCACACAGGCATTTGTCTTATGCATTATCAGCTCCTTAATCATTACACCAGTCCCTAAGAAACCAGACACATCCACCCTGGAGAACTTTAGACCAATGGAACTCACACAAGTTGCTATGAAGTGCCTGGGGAAATTGGTACTTACACATATTAACTCCCTGATCCCAGACACTGCCGACACCTTACAGTTTGCCTACTGTCCCAAGAGATCAGTAGATGATTTGGTGGCCACGGCTCTGCACTATATACTTAAACACCTTGACTGCAGCAGAATATATGCAAGGATGCTCTTCCTAGACAACAGTTCGGCTTTCAGTACCATCTGACCAGGATAGCTGATTGGGAAGCTGACAGATCTTGGGTTTCCCACCCCCATCTATAACGGCATCCTGGACTTTCTCACTGACCACAGGTGGTAAAGATAGGAGCCAGGGTCTCTGCTGAGCTCACAATCAGCACACGACCACCACATGGTTGTTGCCTCAGCCCAAAACTCTACACCCTGTACACTCAGGACTGTGTCTCTACCCAGGACAGTGCAGATAGTACAACCATCCTGGGCCTCATCAAGGAGAGGATGAGTCGGGTTAGAGGGAGCTGGTCAACAACATCCTAGCCTGTGCTGAAGAACCTATCCTCAACATAGACATGACCAAGGAATTAAATATGGACCTTGAGGAGGAAACCCCTCCCTCCTTTGCAGCCTCTCATTTTCAAAGGGACTGAGGTGAAGAGGGCCAACAGTGTCAAGTTTCTGGGTCTTCATGTGACATCAAACCTGAGCTGGACCAAAAACACTGCTGCTTTAGTGACAAAGGCCCAGCGGCGGCTTTACTTCTTCAGGTTGCTAAGAAAGATAAGACTCAGCCACCGCCCCTCACCCAGGGTTACAGAGGACTTAGAGAGAGTATCCTCACAAATGGCATCACTGTCTGGTTTGGGAATACCACTCAGGCAGGAAGAGCTCTCCGAAGGGTCATAAAGACTGCAGAGAGGATCATTGGAGCTAACCTCTCATCCATGGTCACTCTCTACACACAACACTGCAGGAACAAAGCCCAGAGCATCCTCAGGGACCCACAGCACGCAGCACACTCTCTTCTCAGGCATAAACACTCAGTATATAACCTGAGACACTGCAGGTCGGACAGTATCATCACACACAAAGCCCAACAATGTTTTACTGCGGCATTATGGTGCAATATTCTCAGATGTGCATTTGATGCTTGGTGATATGAGATTTGCATGCAGCTGCTTGGCCATGGAAGCCCATTCCACGAAGCTCCTCGTGCACAGTCATTAAGCTGGGGTTAATGCCAGAGGCTCTGCAGGTGGCTCACTGTTCCATGGGTGAGGGGTTCCGGGGTGCATACAGTATGGGGCGGGGGGGAGGTGTTGTATTTACCACCTGCTACTTTTTAGGTTGTGGGGACATTTTTCAGGTCCAGACATATAGTTTTAATACATAAACCAAGATATGTCTTTCTAAATCTTAACATCTCTACTATTGAATAACTATTTCAATAAATAAGTTAAGAACTATACCGTTGTCAAGATGATTCTTCCTGATTATGCATGCCACAATTATGATGATAATAATGACAGCAGCAGCAAGGACTGCCCACAGCCATTCATGCCCACGGTTCCCTGTGGGTGAGATTTCAGACTGTGGATCTGCAGGATGCTGGATCACATGACAGATGCTGCTGATGCCTGCTGTGCCAGCGTGTGCCACGGGTCCTGTGACCTTGAGGTTGTGCCACAGTGTAGTGACCAGAGCTACTAGCAAAGAGCAAGGGTCAGGTCCTCCGAGGGCCTGAACAGCTGCTAATCAGCAACCAGGTAGGGGCTCCGAGGGCCAGGATCGCTCTGCATGGAGCCTCAGCCTTCAGTGACTAAGAAAGGAGCCAGGCTGTATGTAGGTTAACAAAAGGGAGGGGAGGCCCCTGTACTGCATCCCAGATCACTATGGCTGCTGAGGGCTGGAGCCTTTGGGCTCCTGTCTCCTATCTTACCTGACCCAGTAACTCTGATGCTGGTGTAGACTGTGTGTCTGCTGTACTCATTGGAGAAGGTACAGATAAATGTTCCATTCATCTCCTGGCCCTGTGAGTTCTGCAGCTGTAGGGATGCGTTTCCTGACTCAGCCTGGGCTGGATCCAGTTGGACCCGGTCAGTCCAGTTGTTGGCCACCTTTCCAGTCTGACTGTTGAAGCTGAGGAAGTCAATGGGTTGCCCCATCGTCATGAAGGCCCAGGTGAGGGTGAAGTTTTGGAGATCATTCGGAGCATGGCAGGGGATGCTCAGAGCTTGGCCCTCTACACCTTCAATTATGTCTGTTACATGAATACCAGCAAAGATGGAAGTTACAAACACAGCAGAACAGACAACAGTGCCTGACTGAAATGTTGAAGCCGTGGTACCTTGGTGTTTCAGTGAGGCTGTCCATAGCTGTGATGCTCCTTCTAAGGAGATGGAACAGATGTAGGTGTAGTCTGAGAGATTACCCAGAATTCTCATCCGGCTCTCCAGTGCAAAGAGACCTTCTGACTCCACCAGGCTTTTGTTGGAGGCTTTTGAACTTGTAGGGGGGTCAGTGGCCCAGGAAACATGAGGCTTGGGATAGATGTTCTGGGATGAGCAATGAACCTCCTCACTGAGAACCTTCATATCTACTGATCGGACTGGAGCTAAAAAAGCAAAAGAAAATATTAGACCTGGAGCGCGGGGAGAGCTGACAGGAGGTCGAGGGTTTAGACATTTGTGTTAAGGAACTCAGTGAGAATAATGGTATCTATATGCTTTGTCTGAGATCTTTTCATAAGAATGTGTGTGTGAGTGTCGTGACCCGATATCTTTCGCTCCATATTTTGGCTCCTAAACACTGGTTCTGCTTCTTGGGAGTTTTGGCCTCAGGATGTTAATATGGTATAACAGACATTCCCTCATGTATGAATGACCAAACATTAATTTTTAACTTAAAACCCTAAACATCCAGAAATTACAGCATGGTTCAGAAACTTGTTTCTCTTTCATGACAAAGTGTCGAAGCAGTGACTGATTCATTATCAGTGGAAAATGGGTATATAACTTGGCTCCGGCACACTCTACCAGATTAACTATCAACCAGCTCACTGTACTTGATAATTTTCCTCTGAAAACAAACATATGAATGTTACCTTCATCTCTTCATGGGATATTAGTGTGCGAATCCCTTATTATGACATACCCACAGCAGTGTTTATCTGTTGTACCTTTTTAATGCATTTATATTATCAGATTAATTTATATTTTTCTGTTTTTCATTAACACTGAGGGTTAAAAAAAACCACACACTGACTCTCGCTGCAAACAGGATCTGAAGCATCACAGAGCCCCGGGCCGAGTGGACAGTTGATTTGACCAATGGCTGCATAATTCTGTGATGATGTTTTGAACAGTTTGACTGATGACACTCGAATTTGATCATTTTTATGGTGTTTTAACACAAGCAGTCAAGGCTGTGTGAATTCCTAGGATATACTGTTGCTACATCTCTGAGTGTCTTGCACACGGTGCTAAGTCTGTTGGCATCACGTCAGGCAGAACACAGACATGCCATCCTACTCTGTCAGCAAGAGTGTCACAGGACTGATGGGGATGCTGACTGGGATCATGATGTTGGGAACCAGGAGAGTGAGTCACTCAGGAGCATTTCAGAATCATGTCTAAATGAAGGCACACTAATGTAGAAGGTTCTTTAAAGATCTGACCTTCGACCTTGACCATGACGTGGGACTCCTGGCTGCCCTGTGCAGTGCTGCAGTAGCACTTGTATGTGTCGTTATCCTGGAGTTTGGCCCCCCACAGGCTGAGTGAGGCGTTGCCCTCGGCCACCTGCTCCTTGTCCATAGAGGTCCTGTTTTTGTATGCTGGTTCCTGCAGGTCCAGTTGGTTCCTGTTGTCGTAGAAGCTGTGGACCACAGCTGTACCTTTGTACCAGTGGATGACTTCATCTCTACCTTTGGTAAATTGGCAGGGCAGCACACAGACTTCAGAGAAGACACAGGTCACATGGATTTCTGAAAAAGGAGTTTTAATGAGAACACAGGCGGTCACTCGATTGAAAGGAAATGGGGCTGGACAGTTACCCAGGACCCACAACCGCTCTCCGTAACAGACAGGTGGAGGTGAGCACCCTGTGAAGTACACTGGCAGACATCTCTAACTTCCAAAGACAGCCCCAGAGATCGGATCATCGTGCTCAGACCTAACATATTCCGTACGTAATATGTAACACTTACTGCTGGAAAAGCATTTAAACTTTTCGGGAAGTAATATCACTGCCTTTGTAAATGAAATACTTCAGTGAAGATAATTTGGGTAAAAATATTTAACTTCAATTACAATTAGGACAATATACATGTATTTTCAAAGTTACAAAATATTAGCTATAACACATACAGAACTTATGCAAAGACTTGAATATATGTTTGAATATAGTTTTACTTGCTGCATTTCATTTCATTACAGACATCAGGGTGGTCTTTAAAGATCAACTTCTTAAATTTCTTGCTCTCACCCCATAGTTTTGCTGTTTGACATCAGAAAATGTTAAAAGTGTGAATATCGCATATGGCGCATCGCATTAGTATAACCCGTTTTGTGTGGCTATGCTCAAGTTTCTTTTACTTCTCAATTTTGGAATAAACAGTTAAACATTTTTTGCAGTGTTTACAGTAGCCATATTGTTGTCTGTGTAAGCCCCATAAATAACATGGTTACAAATGGATAGAAATTTTCCATAAATAAATTTTATTATTTACTAAAGTTTTTCATTATTTTTATATAAATATGACCCTTGGGTTGACGTCATATCCTGTTTTATCAAAAAGCGGCGCGAGCAGTGTTGCCAACTTAGCGACCTTGTCGCTAGATTTAGCGACTTTTCAGACCCCCTTGACGACTTTTTTTCAAAAAAGCGCCTAGCGACAAATCTAGCGACTTTTGGACAAACCTTAGCAACTTTCCAAATGTCGCCAGTACTGTCCTGTAAGCGCGAGGTCTTGCTTTCCCGGTACAGTTACTCATCTCCCTGTGTCTGCTCTGATCAGTGAGCGCTAGCTCCGGCTGAAAGGAGCAGCATATTCCCGTGAGCGCACGGCAGCTGACATAGATGTGAATGAGCTGCGCATGTGCAAACGGTGTTGCCACGGACCAATCACTTACCTGCTTCTCCTTTGCTTGAAATAAAACTATTTAATTTGACCGTTTCTTCTTATTTTTTCTTATTTATTTATTTTTTCTTCTGATGCACTTATATTACTCACTGTTACAGAGCTTAAGTTCATTCCAGTTTCTGAACTCGTCTGAGATCGTTTACTGAGCTACATCTGATTGACTGTACGTGATTCTACTTACTCATACACAACGATAAACTTCATTAAACTTATTAAACTCATATACACATAAAAAACATATATACGTATAATATAAATTTAAATCACTTTATTAAAGATATACAAAAAATAAAATACCAATAATAAAATATAAATACAGTACATAATACAAATATAAAAACATATACACAATAAAAATATAAATAGAAATACACACAACTAAAATATTACACACGTTTAGGTATTGTTGTTATCATGCAACCTACTGAGCTTTTATTCTGTCTTCTCAGCATCTCCTGTGCCTTACCTTCGCGAGCTCCCACGGCCTAGGAGCTATTAAAAAAAAAAACCTAATTTTATAGAAAGAAAATCATATCAAGTACACAAAGGGTTAAAATCGAATGACAGTTGCTGCGTCCTATAGGGCGCAGGTAGTCCTACAATTGGCACCTGGTTTTGTGTCCCAGGCTGACAGCTATTGAAAAAACGACTATTCAGCCATTTTTTCCTTTTAAAATGATCATATAAAATACCAAAAAGTGTTAAAATGAGTAAAACTAACTGTTTCCTGTGTATGTCAGGTAGTTGTAGAATATGCTCCCATTTTGGAGCTATTGGATCCCGTTGCATTGAAGTTATTGCAAGCAATCAGTCTTTTATTATTCTGACAGTAATTCGTTGACGGTCCGTAAGTCATCGGCGCGCGAGCGTCTCCGAGGCTGTGCAATTGATCTGGCCGTCTTTCGACCGCATTATGCCGGCTAGCGTGAGTGAATCACCGCCGCTACGTCTGGAGAGTGTGAATCTGAATATCCGTCAAATATCCAACCTAACACTGATTTCACCTCGGTCGCGGGTTTTTGGTAAAATGGAAGTTCTTGAATATTGGTTATAATGCTTAATGCGTTATGTTGAATAATGGAAATATGTATATAATCCCTTAAATTTTTGTAATTTTGGTTGAATGAAAATGATTTTGACTGATATGGTGATTTGGGTGTTGCTGTGTTGTAGATTGTTTTGTGTTTTTTTTTTCTTGTTCTGGAACATCGTACCCCATTGGATGGCGAGCCAGTCCCGATAGATCCCAAGCATCACTGGATTTGAAATACGGACTTCTTTCGGATAAGATTTTTTCCCTTATCTTTCCAATAATCACCCGGGCGGTGTATTTCACTAATATTTTTGTTGTTACTTTATTATTTTCTCGTGAACTGAAATTTGCATACACGTATTTTGAAAATCTTTTCCGTTGTTACTTTTTTAAATTTTTCTTTTTCCGAGCTGTAATTCGCATGGTCGTGTTGCAAATCCTTTGTTTATTACTTGAATGATTATTATTTCAAGAATTACCGTTTGATGCGTATATACATTTCTTGAGATTTCATACATAGCCTTAAATATTAATTTATATCTTTTTAGTGAATTGTATAATAAATTGTTAATTACACTTTAATTTAAAATAAAAGCGAATCTGTCTTATTCTGCCTGGCCGAATGTGGGATCTCAGATGTGTACAATTGTACCTCACATTTGGGTAAAAAGTGCTACATCTGCATCATTATTGCATAATACTTTCTAATTTTCTAAAAACTGTTAGAGTGAAGTGTTAGGCTGAGTTGTAGGAGGTGGTGGGTGGTCTTGGTGTTGCACTGGTTTACTGCTTGTGTGTTCACGAGTGGCATGTAGTGTCTGGAAGATGTCCTCTTTCCAGCCTGCCGCGGTGAAGCCCAGTGCTGCTCCTTTATATTTGTTTTAATGTATTGAGTATTCTATTTTCTGTGTGTATTGGAGGGATTGACTTTGCTGATCAGTGTGGTCATGTAACTGTTAAACCTGCCATTTTACAGTGTTTTAAATAAACTTTTGTATTTTTATGTGGGGAAATCACCTCTCTGGCATAACGAATTTGTGTGGTCTTTCTAGATTGCCTTTGTGAAAGGTATTCCATCTGGTTGTGCAGTCACATAAACATAAACTTTCTAACAACTGACTGTAAAACTGTGATACAGATTATGGACTCGATGACTTGCAAGATTCTCAGCAATATTTAATTTTCAAGTTTGTTTTCGGTTGTCTTTAGAAATACTGTGTTCAGTTGAATGGAAACAGTTGGTGGAATGGAAAGTGAATGACGTTAAGAGCCGTAGCGCACATTTTCACAAATTTAACTGACAAATTCACTACGATTTCCCACAATTTACTGTGAGCACTGCTTCATATTCAGTGGTTTCAACACAAACAACTGTAGTGTTAAGTAAACAGGTAAAAATAACGTTCGATAGATCTATATTTCACCTTAGAATTTCAGTATTAACCATAACGGTGTTCTGCTTGAGCAACCCCTAAATGGGCACCAATATCACTCAAACTTTGCAGAAATACTTTTGTTGCCCATGACACTATTAGAGGGTGAGACCTAAGGAATCTTCAAGTTTTATTTTTGATGCATACGGAGGTCCTTAACAGACATACAGAAGGTGTTAGTTTCAGTTTAACATTCATGTTCCTGAGTTTGACAAAATCATATCCATTACCATGTGCTGGAAGAAGAAAACTACACAATCTTAACTAAAATACTGTATGCTGCGTGATGAAATGTGTCTGAAATGCTGTACTTACCGCTGGATCCCAAACACAACCATGGCAAGAAAGTCCACCGCAGACCAGCGACGACCAGGAGAGACATTCCTCTCTGTTCCAAAGGTTAGCTGTCAAGTTACTTTAATCGCTTGTGATACTGTAACAAGTTCATAGAATGTGGCTGAGCAGGCACTGCATACCATGGCCAATAGAAAAGCTTGGGCTGAACCTGTAGTGCCAGTGATCTGCTAGTCATTCCTGTCTCTTTTTGCCCCTGACAAGTATCCAATACATCTTTTAAATATGTGTCATCCAGCATCCACCCACCTATCCTGGTCAGGGGGGTTTAAGATCAGAGGAAGTCTGAGTCCATTCATCTACTGCTACTCATTTTACTTTCTTATTCCACATCATGCGCTCAGTAATTAAGGTATACTACAGGTCCATTGTTTGTTCCTAAAGGTACAAAAAACAAAAACATACCCTCACAGGTACAACAATTGTTTTAGAGGTACATTTATGTTCTCTAAATAATAATAATAATAATGACACTTTATTGATGTGGGGAAATTCCCTTTTCACTTACCCCATCTTTCTCTCCATGACCCACATGTAGGTGAGAGTAAGCTTGGCAGTGAAGCCCAGCCACCTGCAACGGCACCCATGGGGCTGGGGGTTAAGGGCCTAAGCACCCTAAATGGTACACATTTGTACCACTTCATACCTAACTACACAGGTATGTATAATCAAAATGCAGTTAGACTTTTACTCTATTTTTGTTAATTGGTCATGGTCAAAGTCTATTTCTGTAGCACATTTAAAGCAACAAAAGTTGACTAAAGTGCTGAACAGGCACAAACTAAAAGGATTTTTTTTAATCAAGTAATAAAGCATTTGAAGTGATATTAAGGATGTAAAAATAGAAGAAACTGAACCAACAAACAAACAAGTAAATAACACAGAATAAAATAAAAATCCAATTACGAAAGTCAAGGATATTGTGCTCCACTTGAATCAAACACCATTTCAAATAGATGAGACTTCAACAGAGACTTAAAAGTCTCTACAGACTGGGCAGTGTTTATATATTATTCCAAACTATTCAAAAGGTTAGCCACCACCACAAAGGCAGGATCACCCCTACATCTAAACGCAGATCTGGGGACATAAACGGTAAGAGATCTGATGGGAGTATGGAGGCACACACTTTCTTCCAGATATTTTGATGTCACCCTGTTTAAGGCCTTAAAAACAAACAATTATATTTAATTATCGATCCTAAAACATAGAGGAAGCCCATGAAGAGAAATCAAAACTGGTGAATTATGGTCTTGCTTTTTCTTTCCTGTCAGAAGAGGGACAACAGAGTTTTGGACTAGCTGTAAATTGTGAATGGATGACTGATCCATGCTCACATACGGAGAATTATAGTAGCCTCATTATAATGTATAATTATAATGAAGGCATGGATCACTTTTTCAAAGTTTTAAATGAAAGATAAGGCTTTACTTTGGCCAGGAACATTGCTAGATTTGACAGCTGAACTAATTTTTGGCAAATTGAAGGATACTATTAAAAATCATCCCATGATTCCTCACAAAAGATTTGTTGTAAGGGGCCAAATGGCTAAAAACAGCATCAGGGTCGTTCCGGACAGCAGGATCTCTAAACACAATAACCTCTGTTTTACTTTTGTCGCGACCTTTACTGTCCATCTCCTGGTATGACCAGCTGGGGCCGCTGCTGGTCCTCCGGATCCCTCTAAATTCTTCCCAGGTCTTGCTCATTATTCCCAATCTTATTCTGCTAATCATACACATTTGCATCGTGTGAGCCCCCCATTAATCATGTGTATAAGTGCTTCCCAGGCCTGTGTTCCCCAATTTGCTCTTTAACATCAGTTCCCCTTTTGCGTGTGCCCTTCCCATTTCAAATCTCCCCAGTTTGACCCCTCGTGGTCCTGTTTGTTTCTCTGCTCCTGTTTTTGGTTCAATACAGCCCCAATTACATGTTAGGTCCCAACAGGGGGCAGTGTGTGACTCAGTGGGCTGAGCCTCTGTGCCTGTGACTGGAAGGTCGCCAGTTTGAGCCCAGCCTTGGCACATCTTTGGGTCTGTAAGCAAGCCCCTTAACCCCCAGCTCCCTGGGTGCTGCTATGGGTCGCTGCCCTTTGCAGCCAGCCTGCTCTCACCTATGAAGAGCAAGTTGGATTAAGCATAAAGAGAATTTCAGTCAATGTCATTTCAACATATGTTAGCTATCTGCGGACTGAAATCTGGCCTCTTAATCATCCCTTATATCTAACTAATGAATTCTCTCCTGTCCCCTCACCGCCTTAGCTACTCTGTGGTGAGCGTACTGTCATTATCCAGGGGGGTTACACAGTGGTGGTGGCTGAAGTGGCTCCCCATTGGTTCTGCAAAATGCTTTGGGTGTCTTAAAAAGTGCTATATAAGTGAAACATTTTCATTTAACAATAGTGTTAAATATATACAGAATGAGTTTGTTTAATTTATTAATGTTAATGAATATTATAAATCTTAACAATATACAAATATATACAACGTGTGTAGAGTAGGTTTCATTTCTTGGACTCGAGGCTCTGATTACAGTCCTCAGGTCTGGAGTTCCTGCCTCAGATGCTGTCAGTGTTCTGTGTCACTGGGTCACTCAGTTTCTATCCCTCAGGATCACTCTGCTCATTTCCCTTATTGTCCATCTCCAGGAATTGTTGTTCATTGTCTTTCGTTTGCTGTTCCTCCTGATGATCACTCTGCTCATTTCCCTTATTGTCCATCTCCAGGACTTGTTGTTCATTGTCTTTCGTTTGCTGTTCCTCCTGATGATCACTCTGCTCATTTCCCTTATTGTCCATCTCCAGGACTTGTTGTTCATTGTCTTTCGTTTGCTGTTCCTCCTGATGATCACTCTGCTCATTTCCCTTATTGTCCATCTCCAGGAGTTCTTGTTCATTGTCTTTCGTTTGCTGTTCCTCCTGATGATCACTCTGCTCATTTCCCTTATTGTCCATCTCCAGGAGTTTTTGTTCATTGTCTTTTCTTTTGCTGTTTCTCCTGATGATCACTCTGCTCATTTCCCTTATTGTCCTACCTCACAAGTTGATAGTCTTTTTTTGTTTGCTGTTCCTGGTGACATTCATTCTGTTGTTTTTTTCCTTCCTCTGCATGTCTTGAGCAGAAGTGAATGTACAGCCTCAAGAAAACAGATTGGAGTAAATATAGTTTTAATAGCTAAGCCAACATCAATAGGCATTTCCAAATTAATACAGCTCTTAGAATAAATTTTGAATGAATAACTTAAACATTGTACCTCCAGATGATGAATGTCAGAATTATGATGAATGCAATGACAGCAAAAACAACGACTGCCCATAGCCATTCAGGTACAGGGTTCCCTGTGGGTGAGATTTCACACTGTGGATCTGCAGGATGCTGGATCACATGACAGATGCTGGTTCTGTGACCTTGGGGTTGTGCCACAGTGTAGTGACCAGAGCTACTAGCAAAGAGCAAGGCTCAGGTGCTCTGAGGCCTGAACAGCTGCTAATCAGCAACCAGGTAGGGGCTCCGAGGGCCAGGATCGCTCTGCATGGAGCCTCAGCCTTCAGTGACTAAGAAAGGAGCCAGGCTGTATGTAGGTTAACAAAAGGGAGGGGAGGCCCCTGTACTGCAGCCCAGATCACTATGGCTGCTGAGGGCTGGAGCCTTTGGGCTCCCGTCTCCCATCTTACCTGCCCCAGTAACTCTGATGCTGGTGTAGACTGTGTGTCTGCTGTACTCATTGGAGAAGGTACAGATAAATGTTCCTTTCTCCTGGCCCTGAGGGTTCTCCAGCTGCAGGGATCCGTCTCCAGTCTTAGCCTGGACTGGGTCCAGTTGGACACGGTCAGTCCAGTTGTTGGCCACCTTTCCGGTCCAGCTGCTGAAACTGAGGAAAACAGAGGGCTGCTCCGTTGTCATGAAGGCCCAGGTGAGGGTGAAGTTCTGCAGATCATTCGGAGCATGGCAGGGGATGCTCAGAGCTTGGCCCTCTGCACCTTCAATTATGTCTGTTACATGAACACCAGCAAAGATGGAAGTCACAAACACAGCAGAGCAGACAACAGTGCCTGACTGAAATGTTGAAGCCGTGGTACCTTGGTGTTTCAGTGAGGCTGTCCATAGCTGTGATGTTCCTTCTAAGGAGATGGAGCAGATGTAGGTGTAGTCTGAGAGATTACCCAGAATTGCCACCTGGCTCTCCAGCGTAAAGAGGTCCACAGAGTCTGGTAAGCTTTCAGTGGTGGCCTGAAGGGCTTCTGAATGTGTAGGGGGGTCAGTGGCCCAGGAAACATGAGGCTTGGGATAGATGTTCTGGGATGAGCAGTGAACCTCTTCACCGTGAACCTTCATATCTACTGATCGGACTGGAGCTAAAAATGCAAAAGCAGAAGTTAGACCTGGAGCGACGGGCAGAGCTGACAGGAGGTCGATGGTTTAGATATTTGTGTTAAGGAACTCAGTGAGAACAATGGTATCTATGTGTTTTATCTGAAATCTTTTCATGAGAATGTGGGTGTGAGTGTCGTGACCCGACCCGTGACCTTTCGCTCCATATTTTGGCTCCTAAACACTGGTGCTGTTTCTTGGGAGTTTAGGCATCAGCATGTTAATATGGTATAACAGACATTCCCTCATGTATGAACGATCAAACATTAATTGTTATCTTAAACATCCAGCAAAACACATCATGGTTGAGAAACTTGTTTCTCTTTCTTGGCTCCGCCCCCTTTCTCCTTGAAACCTCATACCTTCATAACCGATACCAGCTGATAATTCAACTAAAATCAAACTGAAAGTGTCCAAGCAGTGACTGATTCATTATTAGTGTAAAATGGGTATATAACCTGCCTGCTGCACACTGCCAGATAAATAATCAACCAGCTCACTGTACTTGATGATTCTCACCTGAAAACAAACATGTGAATGTTACCCTCATCTCTGTGCCGGACATTAGTGTGTGAACCACCTATTATGCCATATGGAACCTGATTTAACCCACAGCAGTGTTTGTGTGTTGTATCTTTTTAATGCATTTATTTTAACAGATTAATTTATATTTTTCTGTTTTTCATTGACACAGAGGGTTGAAAAAACACATACTGGCTGACAGTGACTATCCTTGCAAGCAGCCAATAATAGGATCTGAAGCATCACAGAGCCCCAGCCGAGTGGACAGTGGATTTGGCCAATGGCTCCATACTTCTGTGATGATGTTTTAAACAGATTGACTTACGACACTAGAATTTGATCATTTTTATAGTGTTTTAACACAAGCAGCCAAGGCTGGGTATTTCCTACAGTAGCATATACTGTTGTCACCTCTCTGAGTGCCCTGCCCATGGTGCTGAGCCTGTTGGCATCACGTCAGGCAGAACACAGACATGCCGTCCTACTCTGTCAGCAAGAGTGTTACAGGA
>JAODKC010000051.1:6966877-6991097 GCA_026777985.1 Mormyrops attenuatus | reverse complement strand
GTGTCAGTCACCTCTTTTACTCCCCCCGACTCCTGAACGTCACTCACTCACTCATCCGGACATGCACTGCGGTCTCAGGAGGAAACGCAGCTTTTTGATATAAAGTTTTTCTTGTTCCCGAATACAAATATTTTTAAAGTATTTGTTCGAAATAAGTATTCGTAAAAAAAGACGTTATTTGTGCCTTTCCGAATACCATATTCGGGTTCAGCTCCACCCCTAGTCCATAGCTTATTCCTGGCATCGGGAGGTGTAGACTTGTTCCAGGGTGGGAGAGGGCAGCCAATTGTTTTCTCTGCTGCTCTGATGACCCTGTGGAGAGCTTTCACATTCAAGGAAGCGCAGCTGCCGTACCCCACGCAGAGTCCATACATAAGTACACTCTCAATGGAACAGTGGTAAAGGCGAGGAGTAGATTTTTAGGGAGACGGTTCTTTCTGAGGATTCTCAGAAAATACAATTCTCTGCTGAGCCTTTTTCAGCAGCTTCTTGGTGTTCGCACTCCAGGTCAGGTCGTCTTCCAGTTCAGTGCCCAGGAACCTGAACACAGGGACCCTTTCCACATGTGCCCCGGCGATGTTGAGTGGCTGAATGTCAGTTTTATTTTTTCTGAAATCAACAGATTTTTTTTAATCCACCGCGATTGTGATGAGTAGGGCAAGAGAACAAAAACCACAGAAATGGCCCTTGTACACTGGCCAGTAACTAAGTGTGATAGTTTAGCCTGTGTGGTTTAACTAGAAAATGCTTTGAGTGAGATGTGAACGCTATGGAAAACCAACTATTTTGTTTTGCCACAAGGCCTAAGCTGTGGGAAAGCCTCTGGGGATAACATCTGGATTGTATATACTCCTGCAATTGAGAACTACACTACTCACACCAGATAGCACCCAACAGCCCAAAAAAATTAATAAGTGAATGTGGTAAACACTAATATCAGTGCCATACCATCCTCGATCATGGTGGGTTTCTGAAAATCTGAATATTAAATGAGCAAGGTGATTTGATTTGTTACTCTATCCCAAGTTGTGGTCTAAAAGCAATAAAGCCACCACCCATTATATCTGCTTTAGCTCAGTGGCGCAAAAATGGGGTATGCAGTACATGCGGTGCATATGGGAGCACCGCCAGGGGGGGGCGCCAAAACAAGGGAGGGACAAAAAAAGTATCATTGACATCTATGTTTTAAAACTGTCCTTGTGCCAAAATTGTTGTTGCATACCCCCCCAAAAAGTGAGTAGTTGCGCCCCTGAGATAGCTGTCTCCTTTTCTCAGCCCTGCTAAATAATTATGTTATGCAATCTAACACAGTCGAGCTTCATAATCTGTGTTTGGTGACTGGTGCCATACGTTTCACTCACTTTTATACCACAGGCGGTTCTCAGGTGAGCTTGACTGGCTCTTTCTTACCCTGATTGAAGAAAGCTTAAAGGTCTAGCGTCTGCCTACCTGACAGAATTGCTTCAAGTTTACAAGCCATATTATCCACTCAGATCGCAGAATGCAGGTTTCCTTGTCATTCCACATATAAAGTGTCAGTTGCTACAGGGTTCCTACATTGTGGAATGGCTTACCAGCCTATGTTCGGGATGCCAAATTGGTCTGTCTTTAAATCTTGACTGAAGACCCATTACTTCAGTTTATCTTACCCGCAACCTAACACACCGTAACTATGGCTGCTGGTGCTGTTGTACATGTCATTTTTATCTACTATACTTGTCCATTAATGTTTCACTGCATGTTCTGACCATCCATGCTCTCTGCTTTCCTTCCCACTTGTCCAGAAGGTCCCCAGGATGGGCACCATTTTCAGGCCCTGGAAGGGTGACATTGTGGACATGACCTACGAAGTGTTACATCATGGATGCAGACTTCAGTCTGCACCATACTCAGGCCAGCATGGAAAACTAGTTGATTGACTTTGGCTTTGACCTCTATTATGGTTTAAACCTTGCTTTTAGCAACAAGCCCACTCTTTCATTTTTCAGTAATGTTAGCATGCCTAGGGGGGTGGGCAGCCAGTTGACCTTGGACCCCCAGAGATGTTTTTCTCCCTACTTGGGTGGTTTTTGGTCCCTCTCCTCTTTTGTCACCTGGCTCTCTCTCTTTCTTTCATTTCCGTCTCTCCATTACCTTGTTTTTTGTATTATTCTCTCTTAATGATGATGTATTGTATCACAACACACCCATGTAAAATGTCTTCTGTTGTGAAAGGCACTATATAAAAATACATTGAATGGAATCTGACAGTCATAAAATGGAATTTGCTAGTAATAGATGCTAAAACAGGAAGTGAGTCGTATCTCAGCAATGATTTGTTAGAGTGAATACTGGGTGTGCAAGTTTCATAAAACTTGGCCGCTAGGGCAAGTATCAGCATGAAAGCTGATATTTCACCTAATTTTTTTTTTGCTTCATCAGATTTAGGATCATAACCTGGAACCTATGAAACTTCCACATCAGGTATGTTGTGTTTCATCCATCTTTGATTTTGCCTAAAAAACACATTTACCCATCTCCTCCTATAGGCACACTGAGGTTTCGTGTTTTACCTCTTTGGACCTTTGTCTTTAAGAGTCATTAAAGGATAATTGGCAGGTTAAATGATAAGTCCACAGTGTATCCGCAAATTCGCTTGTCAAAGCGTCATGAAGGCAGAGTGGCCATTTCTCTGTAATGCTCTTGTTCATTGGCCTAAAACATGCTTAACATGAGGTCTCTGTGACACACACCAAGTTTAGTAAAATTTGGCCACTTTGGAGTGCTATACTAAGAAACAGGGTTAAACACCAATACATTGATTTTGATTAAATTTTCTTCCAACGGACATTTCAAAGCACAGACCACAAAATGAAAAGCAGATATTGCGACTATTATTTTGTAGACCATCACATCATTAATTATCACATCCCAACTGGGAAATGAGCACAGTTCGACATCCAAATGGCATGCCTGTAAAGTTACAATCAGTTTGTAACACTTAAACAATGTAGAAAATATGCCAGCATACCTTACTTTTATTGAGCTTTATTAAATTCTTGTCAAATGAAATGATTTTTTAAAAATGATGTTTTATCTTCAAAAAGTCTTTTACCAAAAGAACAAAGTCTTGAAAAATGGGGAGGGGCGGGTGTTCCCACGTTTTTGGATTTTTACAAATACTCAAAAATTGCAGTTCTCCAACAGCGTTGAAACTTTATAGTGGTGCAAATGGGTTGCACTACTGCCTAACAATCATTTCAATTTCGGAATGTGTCTGTGTTCAGGACCTTTTCCCTGTCTTCATGTGGGTTTCTTCTGGGTATTCAGACACTGTACCACAGTCCCATTCATGTAAAAATTTTGTTATTATTTAATTGTCCGTGTAACAATTGAACACGCCTTATTGCCCATAGGTGTAATTGTAGGACTGGGCGTCAGTGTGTCTGTTCACCCTGTGATGGGCTGGTTTCTCCATGGATCGTTCTGATTGGTTGCCTACTTGGTGGCCCTGTGGTGTTTGACCCTCTCATTGCTGCTTGCAGCTATATTTAGACTCGTTAATTAAGTCTTGTTACTTGTCTCGAAGGCTATGCGCTGCATGAGTCAAACAAACGTTTGACGGAGGTAACTGCAGCAGGGAAATCCGACGGTTACTAGGGAAACAGAGTCAAGGAGTGGGAGCAGGAGGGGAAGGTAGGATCTCAAGGTCTCAAGGTCAGTACCTCAAACTGAGGATCAGGACTGGTGAGGTGTTTGCAGGTTTTGGGATCACCTTAAGGTCAGCTGTTCAAACTCAGGTATGTGGACTCTTCAGCCAATCAATCCTTTAATTAGTAATATAATTAGAGAGTTGCAGTGAAAACTTGCATTCACAAAACCCCTTTCTGCCTACCCCTACTCTAGATTGTCAGGCTTTTCATTAATGTTAAGTTAATAACGTAACTGCATTTATCTTTTAACGAATAAGGATGGACTCCTATTCACTTAATATTAGTTCCTTAATGTTAACTAGAAGTGATGAGCAAATGAAATGTCATGCCACTATCTGTGTCGGGAAAAGTGTTGCTGTTCAGGTGTGCTGTGAAACACCGACATCTAGTGGAATGCAGAAATCATAGCAGGGTGCAGGAGACCATTGAATGACATCATTCAATCTGAGTTGCGGACACCAGCCATTATTCTGTGATTTTGTAGTCTGCTACAATTACTGAGAAAGATACGTAATTAAATTATAGTTACTAATCAAAATATTGATGATTACAAAGAGGTACATACAAATATATTCTTTTGGGTAAAAACTTTATATGTAGAATATTACATTCATTCATTCGTTTTGTTACCTTGTATCTTTTCACTGTGCAGAAATGCCTAATTTTGGCATATTTCCAGACTTGTCAGCTTTAATGGCCAGTTTAAAACATTTGTTAGAAAAGTCATCAAAAAAGTCGTCAGATGTAATAAGTTACATAACTTTGATGAAGTAATCAAAATTACATTATGTATTACATTTTTAACAGGATAACTAGCAATGTGTAACCTGTGTTGCGGAAATTTCACGATGTAGGACTCAGGACAGCGTAAAGTCTTTTCAACCTTCAGTTTATTATGGTATCCTACAGCACGGGCCCGGGAAGATACTTCAGTAGTTCTCCCCCAAGCCTCTCCTTACAATTCTTTTTATCCCTTGTTTCACACCCATTTTTGGCAACAAACTCTGCTTTCTCTGAGAGCCTCTCCTTATGGTGCCACCTGTTTCTACTGCCCTTTCTGTCTCATTCTTAGTTACCTTGAGTTCTGCTGTACGTCTCCATATATGGTTTGTTCCGATATTTCAGTGCCTGCTATTTCTCGACTAGGGCCTGATGCTATCATCTGACCTTGAACACATGGTTCCTACTCGCCTAGTACATTCCTCTATTGCTAATTCTTACTACATTTGGATTTTTCTCTCACACCTGTCACATTTCAAAAGTGTTGCATTTTATGAAAAGCCATATACGAGTGTGGTAATTGGTCTTATTTGGTAATGTCATGTTCTCAGAATACCACTACTGCTATTTAGCTAAATTGTTTAAAGAACAGTGAGCACATTTTTTTTCTGGTCCACAATAGGTACCTCACCAATGCAGAGTATGCTCAGGTTGCAAAATGACTTATCGTGAGGTATGTGTCACGCTCTGGCTTCCTGCCCACCCCGCTGTCTCCCTAGTGTGGCCCTAATGAACCACGCCTGTTCTGTGTCAGGCTTACCTCTCATTCCTGTCCTTCTGTGATTCACTCCAGTTGCCTCTTGTTGTGCTCCCTTGTTAGTCCTTTGTATTTCAATGCTTCTGGTCTTGAACTCCCTAGTCCTGTCATTAATATCATCTGCTGTATGCCTGAGGTTTCCTCGTGATAGTTTTTCCTGTTTCGACCCCTCGCGGTCTGTTTTGTTTTGCCATTTGTTTTGCTGTTTTGTTTGATAAAGCCCCTTTTGTTTGATCCCCATGCCTGCTTTGACTCCCTCGCTTCCCAATCGTGACGGTATTCATTCTTGAAGGATATTGAGGGCAATGGCTACGGAAGTTGTTTTTGTATATGAAATAAGATGTTAGTGTGTATACTTTCACAATAATATATTTTGACATTCTTCTTTCTGTACAGTATGTTACTTAAGAGTAGGTTTAAATCTGAATGTGCACCAGCCATTCGTGACTCTACTTCTACTGAGGCGCATGTAAAGGTTCCCCAAGACTAGGACAGAGAATCGCATCCTAATAATACTGTTAATGATCGCATAAAAAGAGCCTTGGAATGGAGACAGAAAGAAACAGCTGTTGGCAGTGAAGATGTCTTGAAGAAATATCCATTTCTAAGCTCGTCCTTAGCAGTAAGTGAAACAAAATAGTTCACTTTTTTTAAAGTTTTAAAGGTGGTACAGCAGCATGATGTCACCTGTTTCTATATGTGTCGGCTGTATGAGATTGACCACATCTACCCCTGTCCATGTGGTGTATGACATTAATTCAGGGAAAATTTGGAGATGAGGGAGAATGCATTGGTAGAGGATCTCTCAGATATTTATTAAGTATTGTTCTCTGTATAAATTGTTACATTTAAACTGACTTATGAATGGCCAAAAGCTTGGTGTTTTTAATGTAAAACTTAAGGGGAGGCTCTGCCATCTCAACGGCACTGTATGCATTTCCAGTATGAAGGGTCTTACATGATTTATTTATTCATTTGTTTATTTAGACTCATTTCAGTTCGTATGAAATGTCATCATCGATAACTGCAGTATTTTCTGCATTTTAAAAAAGTTGCACTGTACAGTTTATCAAACAGGTCTGACATTTTTACTTTTATACTATAATGTCGATGAATTTTAATGGCATTTTTGCTGAATTTGACATTTGCGTTGGATTTAAATGTTTAAAAAAGAATCTGCTTTTATTTGTGATACTGTTGTGATACTTTAGGATACAAAATGACTTGTCCCTGAGATGGAAAGTAGCTATACATAGTGGAATAATGTGGCATATTTTGTAACCTTTTTAGGGGTATGGTGATATAATATTGACTGAGAATACATTCTTGTCAGTTTAGGTTCATTAATGTAATTTTGAAGGTACAAATGATAGATGCAAAAATGAATTTGATAAGGTGCAATATTGTACCGATGTAGGGTACTGCCCCAGTGACAAGCTTTTGTACCCTAGAAGTTACAAATTCATCCTGCTTTTTTAGATGTTTAAGAAGCAGTGTTAAGGAGGCATGTCATACATTTAGCTTCATACAACCTCCTGTCTCAGGGCAGCGTTCTTGTTATAGCACCATCCCTCTGCAGCTTGTGCCTAAGTTGTGCCTAAATATGTCTGTTCTGGGGAATGAGGCTCATCAAGAAATCTAAGGTTACAGTATTGATTGAAGGTAGCTGATGGTGCACAGCAGCTTCCTGGCTGGGTGGTGCCACCTCCCAGGGAAGGTGGAGATATGCCCGATGACTGAAGATGCTGCAGGGCTCATTCTAGGTATCTGGCTCTAGGTTCTTCATCTCCCTGTCCCACGAATGGCCAGAAGCCTGGTCCAGAGATTTTGTGGCCTGTCATGAGTTGGCTATGTGGGAAATGGGGCAGAAGCAGGCAAGAACTCAGAACCACACAAACATTAAACTCCAGGGAAGCATGTGATTGTCCACCTCTTTTGTTCATGGTGCTATACTGCCGTTTTACCGTCTTTCTCCACAGTATTCATCTCCATCCTGGCCTCCGCTGGCTCTGACATCCGGCTCCAAGACTGAAATGCACCTAGAAATGTGAAGGAGAGAAGCTTTGAACACACATATGCAAATTTACACTGATGAACAGTTAGAGAATTAATATTCGGCAGTTTGACCTAACTACAATACCCAGAGTGCCGTTCTGCAGTGGTACTGCGTGAACAGGAAGTGGCAGCAGCAGCTGCTTGGTTTATGTCGCCCTAGACCTGACCTTTCATTTTGATGTAGAACAATATCATTGTCCCCAGCAGGAGAAGAGCTATGACCACAGCAACAATGATCCACAGCCTGGCGTGGCTTTGACCTGCATGGGAGAGACAGGTCCGACGCACTCAGTGCATTCATCTCAAATTCACAGTAACCCTGCTAACTGCTTGCTAACTTACCAGATCCACTTTGAGGGAATGTAGGTTGATACTGACTTACCTGCCTCAGCACCTCTGGTTTTTAGGTGTATGTAGACCAGGTGTTTGCTGTGGTCAGTGGAGAAGATGCACGTATATGTTCCTTTCATCTCCTGTGAGTTGTGCAGCTTCAGGGATCCATCTCCTGACTGAGCCTGGGCTGGATCCAGTCGAACCCGATCAGCCCAGTTGTTGGCCACCTCTCCAGTCCGGCTGCTAAAGTTGAGGAAGACAGTGGGCTGCCCCGACGTCATGAAGGCCCAGGATAGGGTGAAGTTCTGGAGATCCATCGGAGCATGGCATGGGATGCTCAGACCTTGACCTTCTATACCTGTCACGTCTAGAAACAGACACAAATTTGAGAGATTCTGTCTTTTCCACAGGGTTGATGTAGCTCCACTGCCCGCATGTGACAGTGCTGTACCTCTCTCGCTCAGCGAGGCCCTCCAGATATGAGTGCCGTAGGAGCCAATAACAGTGCAGATGTAGGTGCAGCCAGACAGGTTTTCCAGCATGCCCAGTGTGCTCTGAACGCTGTATAGGCCACCCCGCTCTGCCACCATGCGTGTGGATGGTCTGAGGGCCCGTAGAGGCAGGGCAGGCTCCGTAGACCACTGCAAGTGTGGGGCTGGGTAAATGTCCCGAGATGTGCACTTCAGCTGTCGGACTGAAGATGGCGCCATCTCCACAGTCACGAAGCGGACAGGAGCTGCAGGGTACAGAGTCTGGGTGAGGAGGACTGGCCTCTGGTACTCTTTATTTCAGATGTGAGTCTCTGCAGGATGGAGTAGTGGGCGTATCAAAAGGCGGGCATGTCGAAAAGTCATTTCTATTGCCCTAAAACGCTTTCAATAAATGCTACCTCCAAGAGACCAGACATATGTCATTTAACGCCTGAGATTAACAGATATCAGTAATTAAACGTATGTTTCGTAATAGTTCATATGGCGTAAGACATTACATGGTTTCACACCTGAATCCTTAACCAGGAACTTTTGTAGCTCTTGGCCACTTTTGTGTGTCATTTTCGCACACCTAGTCACGGGAACGTGACCTTTATGCTAAATAAGCACGAGAGACCCAAAAAGCTCATAGATTAAACCTTACACATTTTATTTCATACGAATCTACACTGCAACCGCACAATAATGGACGCTGAACAATTCGTTTTGTTAGTGGGGAGATCGATCATGATAAAAACGGAACACGGCCTGTTATTTATACGGCCTGCGACATGGCTTATAATTCATTATCAAATCTGCTCAACAGATCGATTATTTGTTTTGTACTGAATATAAAGCAATGTAACTTTATTCCGGTAATAAGTGCTTGAAAGTTTCACGGACGATATTGGACAAAATTACATTGGTTATTGATCGACTTTTCTGATACAGAAGCAAAAAAAAAGACACAAGCAAAAAGAAGTACAGAAAGACACAAGCAAATAAATTTATTAATTGATGCTTCAAATGTAACTGAGGTACAAAAATAATTCCATGCATCTGCTCAGTCTTCGCTCTGTGAATTCGATCTCTTTCCTCCGCACTTCCAAATTGGCACTGGTGCTTATACGTAGTCAACCAATCAGCAAGCTATGGGTGTAAGCGTCAACCAATCAGCAAGCTATGCGTGTAAGCATCAACCAATCAGCAAGCTAAGGCTATAAGTACCTCCCCAGTAGTTTGTGGTCCTACCCACGTAGCCAGAACAGAACCTTTTGACATGCTTGCCTTTCAACACACCCGCAAACATTTCGACACGCCCACGAACCTTCCGACACCGTTCACTACTCCAGCCTGCAGAAACCTATACTTGTTTTTTTTTTTGGTGGTTCGAAACATTCTGGCCAGACTGACCTTCTACTCTGAGGATGACCGTGGACTGCTGCTCCCCCAGTGTGTTGTTGATGTGACACGTATACCTGCCACGGTCCTTAAGCGTGCAGCTTCTCAGCAGCAGTGACGCGTTGCCAGTGGCAACCTGCTCCATGAAGAGGTTTGTCCGATTGCTGGAGCCGGTAGAGTTATGGATCGTGACTCCCTGCCTGTGCCAGGTGATGAGTGGCTTCCCCGCAGGCCGGAAGCGGCACGGCAGCATGCAGTCCGTGGAGAGAAGACAAGTGATTGTCGTGTTGATTTCTGTAGAATGACACAGACATGGTGGGGGTCTACTGGCCGCATCCACTGCGAATATCAAGTTACAGCTTCATGTTCAGGCACATTTACGTGCTTGTTACTCATTTTTGCTACACCAGATGACATATGTTATGTGGCCTATTTGCCACCAGGTGGTGCCATTAACTACAGAAGAGGAGAAACGGGGTTTCGTTATCAGAGTGATCAAAGAGATGAAATGCAAGGGAAACAATTGTGGATTTCAGCAGAGGTGTCAATTTCAGGTTCAGAAAGTAAAAATCCAGACCAGGATTTTGTTTCAACCAACCAGCTGATCATAAAGAGTCACAGTCAAATAGCACTCAGCTGTTTGGTTGAAACAAAATCCTGGTCGGGATTTTTACTTTCTGGACCTGAAATTGACACCTCTGGATTTCAGTGGGATCAGTCGAGCTGTAAGTGGTAGAATACTGAAGTGTCATCGATTGTAGGATGGGGCTCGCATATATACACAGAATGCTGTATCGTTTTGGGTATTGGAGAAATTAAGAAATTAGATTTCCTATTTATTATTGTTACAGCCTTTTCTTTATAATGGGTGTAAATGGAGAGGAAAACGCTTACCCAGTCAGGATATGATATATATTAGATATCACCACAATGTCATAGATATCTAACCTATATGAGATCAAATCATAATCTCATAATGATCTCACAGGGACATCACATGATGATATCACCTGTCTGATGTCAGATACCCGTGACATCAAACTGTACCCAGAAGCAGATTAAGTGATTTGCAGCCCAATAAGCAAAGATAGGTACCCCCCTTTGGTATCCTTTGGTATTTTAACCAATAAATATTAATAAAGCTAACCTAGGACCAAATCAAAAATGGTGTGTTTATGCATTGTATTGATGTAGATACAGATGGCATTTAGAGGTTGTGGGATAAATGCAGCTTAACAAGCAAGTAACAGTGGTGGCTTACTGGTTAGGGAAGTGTACTTGTAATTGAAAGATTGCAGGTTCGAATCCCCGACCAGCAAGGCACCAATGAGGTACCCTGAGCAAAGTACCGGCCCCAAGCACTGCTCCCTTGGTGCTGAATTAGCTGCCCCCTGCTATTGCACGTTGCCACATATGGGTTAAATGCAGAAGATGCATTTTGTTGTTGTGCACTGTGTGTCAACACTGATCCCTAAATAGATAATGGAATTGAAGTAAATTACAAACAGCTAAAAATATACTTGTCAAATACAGCAAGCAGAGTTTGCTGCAAAAGTGGACAAAACGCTCCTTGATTACTAATTTGTTGAATAAACGATATATGAACCAATACCTTTGGTCAGCATTTTTTATGCATCTCATTCATCTATAAATAACGTACCTGATATCGCATGGGTATCATGGAGATCTCACAGTACCAGATAAAATGATGAGATCAATGTGGGGTCAATGTGTGATTTCAAATTGATCTCACAGTGTTATCGCAGAAGACTCATAGTGTGAGATAACCTATGAGATCACTGCGAGATCATATTCTTGACTGGGTAAGGTAAGATAAATTCCACATTCCAAGCATTTCGGTTTTGAGTTTTTTGTCAGGTGAAAGCGTTTATGACCAGATTTGTAGGTGAGAAATTTGGTGATTTTTGGTCGCTGTTCTGGTGCATTAAACCACATTAAGCTTTTTCATGTTAAGCGTTTTGGAATGTTCCCAGCAGCGTGCACCACGCACACAGGGACCATGCTTTTAGTTACGATCGATGGCGGAGTTAGACGTTCAAACGTGTGGTTAGATTTCAGTGGAGTCGATGGTGACCATGCTCGGTGCGATGCGTGCAGCATGTTTAAGGGCGGAAACACAAGCAATCTGCCGAAACATCTACTGACAGATCATCACATGGCTATGTAGAAATGCACACTTTTCAACTGCCAAACTGTCGTAGTTTATCTGTCGTTGCCCCAGGTATGTTAATTATGCTTGCTAGCGACCTGGAGCCCACACGTGGCCTTAACTAAATTATACGAATATGGATTAATGATTAATAGTAACCAGTAGCCAGGTGATTGTTATATGTTCATTCATAAATTCAATCTGAAATGGTCGGAGCGCCATATATCTTTCTAAAACAGGGCCGTGCAGAGATGTTTGAAGGGGCGGGTGCTCAAAGTTAAAAAGGGGCAGATAGAACCAGGCTGAATAACAACAACCCACATTCATCAAGAATCAAATATGCAATCGCATCATACTATATCATTATTAAATATTTAAATTGTAGCGATACAATAATTTTGCTGCTGTAAAATCAGCATTTTGTCATATTTGGAATATAAATCTAATATAATGTATTTTTTATTTATTTTCTTTAAAATAGTGTGTTGTTTTTTAATATCGTAAAACGGTGGACAGAGTTACAGACCCATGACACCCTTACCCAGTAAGCTAGCGGCTAATGACCACCACTACTTGTGCAGTTAATAAAAGGACAGGTAATACACAGCATGCTCATTTGTTTCAATTCGTCAGTTGCCACAATACAACTTAACAACGTGTACATAATAACCTAATACTCCTGTGTGCTATAGACTATAGTGTACGCTGTACACCCCACTTACTGCTTTTTGTTGCATCAGTCTGCGTCTCCCAATTAATTAGTGTGTTTCCCCTACAGCTCCGCACCGCCCAGCCGGCAAAAAATGCGCGTGCCCTTTGCGAGCTCGTTCCCGGCTCGTAACCAGCGCGCTCTGCCGTCAAGGGTGCGCATTGGTTAATGGTCATCATGTGACTGATGCAAGCCAGATCCTTTTATTTAGCAAAATTGTGATTAATAGTTAAATGTTATTGTTGAGCGGCACGGGCGGGACTCCACACGCACACACACATTAAAAAAAAAATGTCTCAAGAAAATGGCACTTGGGGTACCCAAGAGGAAAGGGGCAGGCGCTCAAGTCCCCTCTGCACGTGTCTGTTCTAAAATGAACAATTTCGGTTTCATATCATGGATTTATTGATCTGGACCAGCTAAGGTTACCACAGTAAAATTACTGTCAAAGAAAAAGTCCAGCATTCAGTTTTTTATTTAAAAGTGAAAGTTGTTTATTACATTTGCCTTACATTTCCGTCATCACAAAATCAGTCTATAATGGTGAATTGTTCAAAACATCGCTTTTTCTTTGGCGGTAAAAATTTATTTTGCATTTAAATAATCACTTTATAATCAATAAAAGTGACTTGTTAAATGTTAATTTATATACAGTACGTATGAGGAAATAAAGCAATGTTAATTTGGTACTTTATTTGTTTCTTCATCTCTCGTATAATAAAAAGTACCGATAAGAATACCTTTACAGTACTGGATCGATAAGCAGTACCGGTAAGAGTAGTAGTATACATCTTATAGTAGTATATCTTAATGGTAACCAGGCCTGGTGTGGCCAGTCAGGAGACTGGGGAGAATTCCCAGTGGAATGATTAGCCATTGTGCCAGTCAGAAACAAAATAAGTTTAAAATTTTACAACAATGCTTCAGACAGTTAACTGTTGAGTTTCTCTCTATCTCTCTCTTTCTCTCTCTCTCTCTCTCTCTCTCTCTCTGTCTGTCTCTCTGTCTCTAACACACACACACTCAGCATGGCGGCAGAGGTGAAGTCCACAGCTCACAGTACCATAAATAGGCCAAAGGAAACCGATACGGAAGCGTGCAGGAAGTACACAGGAAGTCACCAAACTGGTCGTATAGTGCAGAGGCACAGTGAATAAAGAAGCTGCCATGAGTTCCCCTAGTGTGATGGTGAGCTGTGTGAATATGGCACCAACATGTCAGAACAGCAGCCTGAGCAGGTATGCACAGAAACATCTTGTTTCCCTGGATGACTGTCCAGTCCCAGCTTGCAGCAGACAGAACACATGTTACTTCCTCAACAGGGCAGCCCCCGTAGCACTCCCCCCGCCACCCTATCCAGCCCCGGTGAGCATGTCCTGCCCCCGCCACCCGATCCAGCCCCCGTAGCATTCCCCCTCCCGCCACCCGATCCAGCTCGACACGTGCTGTGCTTGTGCCCCCTCCTAACCAGCAGATGGTCGAGTTCAGTTTCTGCACCTTCCTACTTTTTCTTAAATTTATCTCCACTCCCTCCCACCCCCATCTCAAAGATGAATCAAAGACTAGTCTAACTTTCAATCACATTTCTGAGTGTAGTGTACATTTCTGTATTGTAGTCATAAAATTCCATGTATTACTGAACCAGCCTGCTGGTCACAATAATAAAACAACAGTAGACGAGAATTTGCCTTGGAAGCCGTAGTACACTTAACCAGTGTAGGCGATTTGCAGCTGTGTCTCACCTGGGGTTCTGGCGTGTGTGGATGGCAGTATGAAAGTCCACAGCAGGACACACAGGCTGAGCCGAGCAGCGGCCATGGGGGAGACACGGGGCATCTCCCTCGCTGCTCCCAGGAACCCTCAGTGAAACTCACAGCCGAGTCCACAGGGACACTCCACGTTACGCTCAGCCTCCTGTGGCGGCACTCTTGTGTGTGTGCACTTCTCTCTCTCAACTTCTAGATGGGACGGTTTTCAAGAGTCACTCCCCCTCATTCTCTCTCACTTTTGTCTCCCTCCCTCTCTCATTTTATCTCTCTCCCCATCACTCTCTACTTCTCTCTCACTTGCTCTCTCCCCCTCACTCTCATTGCTCTCTCTCCCTCTTTCTCATTCTGACTCTTTCCCCAATGCTTTCTTCTGCTCTCTCCATCGCTTTCTCACTTTCTCTCATTTGCTCTCTCCATCATTCTCTTCCTCTCTTCATTGCTTTCTCCCTCTCTCTCACATGCTCTCTGCTCGCTCCTTCACTCTCTCCCTCTCTCTCTCTCCATCCCTTTCTCTCTCGGTCTCACTCCATTGTTTCTCCCTCTGTCACACATGCTCTCTTCCTCTCTCTCCATCACTCTCTCCCTCTCTCTTTCCATTGCATTAGGTAGCATATTTCAAGAAAGTACCAAAAGCGCGGTACTTCAAGGTGTTCATTTTCCAGTGGCGTAAAAATGGTACCGGCCCTGAATGATATCACAACACAATTTTTTATGTTTTTTTGTGGGTATTTTATGCTGAATTTGAAAAAAAGGTATAGTATATTACAGGGCTGAACCATGTGCGATATCAATACCAACATCACATGATATGCACATGCAATTCTGACATCGCTAGTCAGCAAGATTACAATCAGGCTTTTTCTAACCTTTAGTTCTGTACGGACATTATTGCGCAGGGAGTTTAAGTTACGTTATTACATTCTTACAATAAAGTGTCAATATTATATTATTATATTTTTCATCCTGGTCAGTAGCTTCGCTGCAGTTGTTGGTGCAATAACGAAGACTTATTGACTTTTTTCATGCGATTTTAATCTTTTCTATTTTAGATGCGTACAGTATAAGCAGCATTCAAGCCGAAAGCTAATACTGCCACAGTCTTTTTGCCACTCAGTTGGTGTAACCAGAGTGTATTCTGCCTACTGTGACGTCAAGTGCATACACCCTATTGACTTCTCAACCTGGGCAGGAAGACCCGCCCAAAGCCAGTTGATCGACAGCTTGTCCCTTCGGCCAAAAGCAAAGCAATCGGGAAAAATGAAAAGCAATAAGGTAAAAATAAAAGCAATATGGCAAAAGTAAAAGCAATCGGGAAAATCAAAAGCAATAAAGAAAAACATTAATTTTCTTATTCTTTTATTTTTATTTGTATTTATTTCACTTTCTTATTCAACACTTATTTTCTTATCCCTTTAGATATGTATTCTTTTTTATGGCACTCATGTCACTCATAAGAGTCCATTTAATGCTTTAAAAACAATTAATAGAATTTTAAACAGGATCCTGTATTGGATCGGAAGCCAGTGTAATGAAGTCCCTCTTTCCTCACACAGATCAATGAAGTGTCAATATTATGTTATTATATTTTTCATCCTGGTCAGTAGCCTCGCTGCAGCCGTAGGTGCAATAAAAAAGACTTACTGAGGGCCACATAACGAGAATTACAGTAATCTAAATGGGATGGGATCAGGGCATGGATGACTTTTTCAAGGTCTGGAAGAAATAGAAATGATATATCTTTTGAAATATTTCTGAGATGATAAAAGCCTGATTTAACTATATAATTGATGTGCTGATCAAATTTAAGATCACTGTTAAAAACTACACCAAGACTAGTGGTGTGACATTTTACATGGGTGGAGAGTTGACCCAGCCTCGGGGAAACAGAATCAATGTGATTTGAAGGTCTGAATAAAATAATCTGTCTTATTTGTTTTTAGTTGAAAAAACACATTGAGCCATCCAGACTTGTACGTCATTCAGACAGGCATTAGTTAATCAGGGAGTGGGGATTATGAGGTTTCAAGGTTAGGTGAGTCTGAGTGTCATCAGCACAGCAATGTAATGAAATATTGTGACTGCAAACAATGTTGCCAAGTTGGTGTAACAATTAAGTGCAGGGAAGGAGTGACGATCCACATGTAGCTTGGGATGATCTGATTAAGATTTTTATGTTGAAACACAATCACAAGCTGAAGCAGAAAACAAAAGGACTGTGAGGGGTGGCAGGAGGGAGGAAGGAGAAATCAGGAGGAATATGGGCTGGTCAGAACACAGGGAAGGAACACAGGGTGGAACTATAAACAAAAACACAGATACACACCATGACCGGGAATACAAACATCCAATGACCGTGTGGTAGAAATTTATAACACTCAGTCTGTGTTTCAGAGTATGACGTCGTTTTATTTCTAAATTCTAGGAGCAACCGCCTTCACTGCTACCTCCATGGTAATGCTCAAAGAACCTTTTGGTTGACATAATTTTTATAGTGGTACACAGTTTGCACCCCTTCCCAGAACCAGATCAAACCGGTTTGGGTAGGGCACATGCACTCTAACATATCTACTTTATGCAGTTTGCACCTTGCAAGCATGTATATACTTTATGCAGTCTGTATCCTCATATGCACTTTACATGCCCTCTGTCTCATGGGTCTGGCCACCTGCTTGCAGCCCCCACCTATCTGTCACTCCTTTACGGTCTTTATGGTCTTCCTGTTTTATCTGATACGCATGCTCCAAAACTTACATCTCTGTTCTCTAGCCTGCATTTCTGCGGATTCTAACGAGCACAAAGTTCTGGCACAATTGTCACACTAAGGTTAACTCTTAATTCTCTTTAGCTCACATTCTTGTGTGTTAGCTGTCTAACTCACAGGCACTCCAGCATCAATATATGAAAATACATTTCAAAGCTGTATACAAAAATATCCCTCTAGTCAATTTTTCTCTCACAACTGACAAAGGAACAGAGCACAGGGCAAGGGCAGGTACATATATCACACACACACACACACACCCACACGTGTGTGTATGTATTAGGGGGGGTAACGATCCTGTTTGCCCATGGTTCGGTAAATATTGCGGTATTGGGGTCATAGTAATAGTATGGTTTCTGTATCCTTATATTTAAGAAAAAATCCTTTAAACTGTTTGGTACTAATAGGAAAACAATGGGGATATAGTAATACCATGGTATTGTATCAAACAGTTAATAATAATATCATATCATATAATATATATAATATATCGGGTGCCATGACACCCCTACTGGGTAAGTAAACATGCTGCTACAAAGCTAAATATACGGTTATTTGGAAAAATAAAGAGTTTATTGATAACGAGGACCAGTTTAATATTGTGCCCTGGAGGTTGATGCTAGCCAAACGTTCAATAAGTATGCTAGGGTCAATTATAGCAGTTTTAGGTTTCTAGTGAAAGATTATTTTTCTCTTCATTAATTGGATAAGGCTTAACCACAACCTTTAGATGTCAGCACTTCTCTATATTTTTCAATTTGCCCCTTTGGTTACTATGTCAATGTGTGAATCTACCTATTGTTCAGCAACATTTGTTGTGGAGGTGCGTTTCTTAGGGATGTGGTTTTCTTTGTTTGCTACGGCATTAGGTTCACGGTGAAGTCACAAAAACGTCGTGAAGAAAACATGTCTATGACATTTGGAAAGTAGGAACAGAAGCTTAAGTCATTTGAAAGCTTGTCACGTACACACTAGCAGTTAAAGTTAACTCAATAACGTCTAAATTTCTCAAAATAATGTGAAGAGTTTTGAAAGTGGCTTTAGTATGGAGAAATGCTTGTTATCAGACACTCTGTGATTTCCTTTATGTGGCCAGAGTACTATGTCATGCTGACTGGCATGTGTGCATGTGTCTCTTGTGTGTCTGGGGTGTTTATGTGCGTGAGCTTCACTCCTTAGCTGCCAGGACTTCATGATCCAGTTTCACAGCTTGGATACCAGGCTGTATTCACTGTGTCTCCACTTCTGTCAACAATATGCACAAGATGAAGTGCAACGATGTTCTACACTCATCTGTGGTTTCACAAATACTTATGCAAGTGGGAGGAGTACATCCCTGCTCACTTGGGTAACTCGCCACAGCTTCTTCTTTCACCATCACCACATGTACCTCAGCAAAAGGATCTCAAGTTCTCTTCCACAAACCCTTTTTCTTTTTTGTCTCATTACAGCAACCCAGCACAGACTTATTTAGCAAATATTTTAATAAGGGACATCTGCGAGTTTACAGGTTGTGCAGTTGAAGCTCCAAGCAAAACTCCCTGTTTGCTACAACCGTCTCTTCCTGCTAGTCCCTCTCTCTTCCAGGCTGGCATAACTGTCTCTTCCTGCCAGTCTCTCTCTCTTCCAGGCTGGCATAACTGTCTCTTCCTGCCAGTCTCTCTCTCTTCCACGCTGGCATAACTGTCTCTTCCTGCCAGTCTCTCTCTCTTCCAGGCTGGCATAACTGTCTCTTCCTGCTAGTCTCTCTCTCTTCCAGGCTGGCATAACTGTCCTTTCCTGTCCATCTTTCTCGTCCAGGCTGGTATATATGTCTCTTGCTGTTGTTCTTTCTTTCAGGCAGATATAACTGTTTTTCACTGTCTGCCTGCATCTTCCAGGTAGCCAACTGTCTCTTCCTATCTGTCTTTCTTCCATGCTAATGTAACTCCTCTCTCTCCCTATCTGTCTGTCTTCCAGGCTCATATATCTGTGTTGTGCTGTCTGTATCTGTTTTTGAAACCGCGTACTGCATATGGCATACAGTGTACTGTAATCAGTATATGCTGAATACTGCATACTATTAATCAGTGTAGTACCCAGCTTTTTCATAAGAGTTCTGCAGCATGCCACGTTTTTACATGATCCCCCCTGTGAGCCTTTTAAATCTATAATGACCATTCCCCACAGACAAGGCATCATTTAATAGTGTTTTTCAAAAGGTGTGCTGCAAATGATCAAATTCTACAAAAAAGCTTGTTACAAATTAAATAATTTAAAATGATCATACATTTTAATAGGAAGGTAATAACTTGCAAGGTAAAGTCTGATTATATGTGAAACGTTATACAACTACAGTTCTTTTATTCATTTCCCAGTAACGTAAAAGCTCTCATTGTTAAATAGATTTTATACTTAAGGCAATTTCAGGCAGAACACAAAAAGTGATCAAGGCCAAAAATATGGATAACATACATGACCCATTTATTTTAATAAATAGATTATCACAAACCGTAAATGTACATTAACACATAATTAGACGTACATGAATTAATCAAAATTACAGTGACATTTAATTCATCCTGTTGCAGGCTGTGATTAAAGGGCAGTATTTGGGATTAAATCCCAACACCCTTGTCCCCTGTGTCCTGTCTGTGACAGCTAAATAATCTGTCTTGCATATGAGAAATGTAATAGGGAAATGTTAACAGCTAACTATAGCTAGCTTGCTGATCTGTGTAGAACTGTTAACTAATTAATCTGATGACAGTTTGCTGTAATTTGCAATGAAAATAACAATAATAGAAAGGAAAACTGAATAAAAGAAATAATTTTTATTCTGACGTGTCCACAATTTTTTTCCAAGTTAAACAGTGAAAACGAGGCTGTAATGATCTGCTGCTTTGCATTGTGGGATGCAGTAGGTAAGACTGGTCTTGTGCATACTGGTGATATGTTCAAAGTCTGTACGACATCTCGGTATCTTTGGGGTACTGTCAATTTCATAGTTTTCGTGTACTGCATACAACATACTACTTTTTGGACTAAATTAGTATCATATCAGTAGTGTAGTATGTGGTTTCACAGTTTGTCTCTCTCTCCCAGGTTTTTGTGTCCGATCAGGCATTCAAGTAGACAGGAGAAATAACAGAACCTTCTCAGAAGACTTATATGCTTTTATGTACCACAGCATTCATAAGAAGCTCAGCCAAGCTGCACTTATGCCTAGTCGACTCCTGAAATGCATGCATGTTTCTACTGTGCTACTTGCCTTGCTTATACGTCAAAAAAAGTGCTCAATAAATGTAATTGTTACTACACCATGTCCCCCCCTGCTGTTCTTATCCAGGCATTGCTGTCTGGCCAGAGTTGGGCTACTTTTAGGGTCTGACTGTTAACAACACACAATATTTTGATAATGAATCTACAATGGAAGGCACAGTTTCATATGTCTGTGACATTTTACAAAGCAGTACACCCTTATCACTCTGTATCTTCACCTCCCTGGCAAACACAGGTCCAGACAAGCCGTGTCTTTTGTTGGCTGCTTGCATGACTGAGCTGCCATTCCTCCCCAACACCCCGAGCCCTGCCTGCACACGTACGTGTCACTCGCAGCCTCCCAGAGCCTTATGCCTCCAGGGAGACACATTCATCATGTAACAACCCTGATTTCATCACGTCCCAGCCCAGCCTCTGTGTGTGTGTGCGCCCTGTCCGGCTCCCTGTGACCCTTTACTGGATAAACCATGTGAAGATGGATGGTTGAGAGGCTCCAGAAGAAAATCTACTGAGTGCATTGTGGAATAACAAAGCAGTGCATTCTGGGATGCTAATTTCCTTTTGATGAACACAATATCAGATATTATATGAATTGCTGGCTATAACAGACATAACTGAATTACTAGACACTGAAGGCAGAATTGTCTTTAAATCTCAGGGTGTGCATGTTTTTCAAAATCTGGAATCACAATTGTGAATGACAGGTCCTATATTTTATCATATGTCATTATTTTATTAAGTACTGGGGAAAACATGACATTCCACAGCAATGAACTAGAAAAGCATACCTGTCTTTGTGGAGAGGTATGGGCTTCCGGGATTGTATATAAATATCACCTGTACGTTTTTGTGTAAGCTATATCTGTATTACTGATGCAAGTATTGATGATGAATGAATGTAGTCACTGAATCCATGGAAAACGCACCACAAGCTCTGTATAGGAGGGACATCAGGAAGCAGTGAAACTCTGCTGGATGCCAGGCAGCTTCCATTCACTGCCTTGCACCTAAATGCAGTAACGTGATGCATTTTTTCTCTGTGTATGGACAGAAATCAGGAGAAAATGAGCTATGGGGTGCGGTGTGTTGCTCCTAGATGTCACTGCCACCTCGTAGTCCTGGGTCTGCTGTTGATCTCGTTCACAATGACATCTGTGTGTACCTCCTCCAGTGCATTGATGCTCCTCTCATAATAGGGGTTTTCTGCAAGGCAAGACACAGAGTCAGAGAGTGATGGATGTGGACACAGAGAGAAAACCAGATCTGCAGGTCGATTCAGCTGAAGTGGATCTAAAAGACAACTAGGCTAATAGCTGAATGTTTTGAGTGAGGTAGGACAAAAAGTTTAATATATTTTTTATGCATATAAAATCTGTTAAAATGTTAGTTAATATACACTGAAAGGAACTGGAGTTCCACAAAAGGTTTTAGCTACCATACATGCTGGTTTAGTAAAAATGTCAATGATGAAGAGCTGTTCAAAGGAAACTGATGTGTTCACCCACCGATGCCATTCACAGACTCTGCGGGGTCACTGGTCAGGGAGGATGTGCTGGTGGTGTTGTTGGACTGTGTCGAATTGGACAAGTGGGAGGAGCCTGGGAGGATCCTGGAGCGGTTCTTTGCCAGGTTCTGCGTAGCGGTCCGGCTCCAATCTAGAAGGTAGGAGAGCAGCAGAAATGAGGTCCGGCCTGTCAGAGCACTTCTGTGTTCCTAATATGCTTTCATATGATTTATATATGCTTCTTCCTATTATTGAATAGTCAGGGGATTTATAAAACTTGGTCATTTTAGTTGAACAGTTTGGACTCCATGCTGCCCCTACTGGCTATTTAGACAAAAATCTTAATCTCCGATGTAACCATCGCAAGACCAGGGGTACCCACAGAATTGTTCGTGGTACTCACACCAGTGATTCACAGGTGGATGTGTCCATGGTTACAAGTCAAACAAAAATATTTTAATGTGTGGGCGGGTCAGTTAAAATAAAATTTAAGCATATAAAGCGGATCGGCCATCATTTTGTCCTTATTAATATTAGCATTTGAGGCGAGTTGAATTATAAACATGATTTCTTTTTATTTTTAGATCAATGATGAGTTTTAGGGCATTGATAAAAATATAAGATAATAAAATAATAGGCTAATGGATTTAGAGAATAAATTTGTAATATTTCCATTATAACCTAATGTTTTTAAAATAAAGTCGAAAGGGGACAACAGACACCCAGAGACAACGGTGCACACAGTCACCACTGTCTACAATTTGAGCTTCAATAAAAGCATCAGTTCCTTCCAACTGATTCTTCCCACTACACAAATGGAGTTTCTTAAACAAATGCTTCAATGTCTTGATACTAATGATTATTAATTTTAATGATTATTTAGTGCTGATGTGCCAACAGATTCAGTATTTATCACATTTCACAAAAGTTCAACTATCAATATCTAACTTACTTAACTCTAACTTACTCCCTCTGTTGAACGACACTGGGAGGCGTGGCAGTTAGTGTCCCAGCATGCATTGCATTAGTGTCCCAGCATGCATTTCGTTAGTGTCCAAGCATGCATTTCTTTTTATGTTTGCAAATGTTGTATATTAATGTTGTTGTTCATGTGCAATATTTCAGAGGTGTGGAATTTTGTTGTATTCCATATTCTGTTTTGTTTTTACTTGCATTTTGTATGTGTGTGAAATTCCCTATTATGGTTCTTGGTGGGGGTGCGGGATGCCTGGGGGCTGAGCTTGCCATTGTCCTGCAGCAATTTTACAGAAAAACAAGTCCAAAGTCGCTTTTAATAAGAAGATTTGGCAACTCTGCCTGTCTTGCGCTACTGCTAGGGTACGCAGTTCGCATATTTGGCGTAAAGCTGGGGGCACCACTGACAAAGAGGTTAGGGCTGGGTGGGGGTTAAGGTCGTCATGTAGATCAGAGTTTTGCCCATAGTAATGATTGGAGAGTCTCCACAGATATAAGTACAAAGCAGTGTGTGTGTGTGTGTGTGTATGTGTGTGTGTGTGCGCGAGCGTGTGTGTGTGTGTGTATGTGTGTGTGTATGTGTGCAAGAAGACTCAGGTTAACCTTCTGAAACGTTGTTATAATTCATATAATATTTGTACAATTATTTTTCTTCTGACCAGCACAACAGCCAAGCGGCCCACCGACTGGCCTGGTGCTATCTGAGGGAGTCTGGATGAGGAAGATCATGGGTTTTACCAGAGTTCTCAGGTAGTCTTAGTCTCCCACAGCACAGGTAGATCCTCCACTGCTGACGGACGTTTTCTTTGATGGCACAGTGGAATACAAAGATGAAGAACCCTGGGGGTAAAAAAGATATTCAAGTGCGCTGCTTCCAGCTGGTCAGGAAGAGTGTGAGCTGAAATTCCCTGAAAATTATTATAGGAATTTATGGGGACTTTATACTGCTGGGTATTTTTTGAGCAATTCAAGGTAAATACCTTTCAAAAGAAGTATCTGTACAGTTATAAGTACGGTTACACCTGTCTTTGGTGTTTTTTAATATATGTGCAAAAGTACATTTTTACAAAAGCGTCTCTGTGCTCGACAACCTCACCCTGCAGAGAATTGAAAATGGAGAAGAGGTACATGAAGGGCAGGTTGACGGGTCCCCAGGCAAAGAAGGCGAATCCCCAGGTGAGGCCCAACAGGATGGTGAGGCCAACCACACTGCGCAGATCCTGCAGCACGCTCCGGTGCTGCGAATTGTGGGGGTTCTGCCGCTTTATCCGACACAGCTGCACCAGCACCACCACAAACATGGCCAGGTTGATCAGGAACACCAGGCAGAAGTAGGCTACGACTCCCACGTAGAAGACAGTCGTGTCAGTCAACCAGCAGCTAGATGGATATGGAAGGATAACGGTCACTGGCTTGTCCACTGATACTCTTATCTGGGTTCACAGTGTACACACTACCCTGGAAAACCTTGCTTGATTAGAACTACTGCGGTGTGTTGGCGACTGCTCAGGATTGGTTCCTGCCTGCAGCCATTGTTCCCAGGATAGGCTCCGGGGGGGGGGGGGGGGGGGGGGGGGGGGGGG
>JAODKC010000051.1:6915664-6932541 GCA_026777985.1 Mormyrops attenuatus | reverse complement strand
GCAGCACCGTGTGTGAACTCTAACAAAGAGGTGCAGGGGTCAGAGGTCAGGCGTACCGTAGGTGGGCGTGCCATCCCGGCGCCCGGGTGGGGTCCCCCGGCCCTTGTCGTACTCGTAGCAGTAGAGCACAGCCTCCTGCTCCCCCAGCGGAAAGCGCTTGTGCTGCTCCTGGTCCAGGAAGGAGTTGGGGGACTCTGAGCCTTTGGCAACAGGGACACCCCCATGGTGACGGGACAGGTCATCCCCGGACAGGTTACCCTGCTCATCTCTGTGGTAAGGGAAAGGCATCCCACAGGTAAACAAGGGCAGAGGAAAACCCAAACACATACAGCATAGGTCCATGAGAGGACCATGTAGGCCTATCACACACCTGGGGGTATAGGGTTCCGCAGGGGGGGGTGGGATGAAGAGGTCCTGTAGGGCAGAGCTGTTGCGCCTGGAGGGAGTGCTGATGGTGCTGGAGGAGGTGGCCACGCTGCTGGTGGGGCTCGACGGGGCAAGCGGCTGTGAAAGCAGAAAGGTCACTGGATGATTACTAGGGGTGCACCCAAATATGAATACAGTTTTTGGAAATGCCCAGATAATACACTGCAAAACATATTTTTCCTACCCAAAGTTTCATTTTATTAGACAGAAATGACTAACACGTCTGTTTCTTCAGATCACTTCATATCATTGTGGATGGCCACAAGATATAAACACCCATTCTATTTGAAATACAGGACTTTGGTTTCACGAACTAATCCTTCCATTTACTATAAATTATTCTAAAAAGGTTGTTATATTCTGTAGTCGACCCACCAAGCTAAGTACACAACAATCAGCTGGCTGAGAGCTGACCTTTCCCAGCTGTCACTCTGGGAACCTTGCATGGGGGGAGTGGGGGGAGGGGGGGCAGTGTCATGTGCAGATTTCTTTCAAGCCCCTATATAAACCCAAACCCTTGAACCAGTATATCACTCGTCATTTTTAATTATATGTCTTAATTCCTTCCATTCAAAACAAATATCGAAATATTGAAAAGAATGATGTTCTACTTTGTAATTCTGTTACATTACTACTGTTGTACAGCAGTAATTCATGTTTCCCTGGCGAACTGAAGTAACATTAACATCAGCAAAATCACGTTTATTCCCTTCAACTGAAGGATGTTTTTCTATATATGTTTACTGTAAATAGTTTATATTTCCAGTGCAAAACAGAAAAAAAAAATTGCAGTTTTTTTCCTTGACCAGCATGACCAGCTAAACCAGTTAGAATGACCATCATAAGCGGATATGGTCGGCTAAACCACAAAGCCGTCATGCGTAAACATACCTTAAGCTTGTCAACTATCATAAATAAATTGGGCAACCAGCTTAACCAGGTTAAGGTGATCACTGGTTCAGCTGGTCAAGCTAAGCTATTTATTTCCAGTAGGGGTGATTGTTCAGTGTCTCACAGTTAAAATGACGGGGGGGGGGGGGGGGTTCAGACTGTTTTTAAAAATAGTTAAGGCACAAATACATTGCCAATAATATTATGTCAGAAAATTCAAAATTAACTGGACTTCCAGCATGAACAGCATCAACTTCTGGCATTCTATTCAAATACACACAGAGGCAGATTATTTTGTTGTTGAACAGATACAGGTACAGATCACATCACTGTGCCACTGTAATAATTACGTCAGGCTGCCCCACACTCACTACTGGCACCCGCACACACTGCACAAGAAAATCTGCACCTCTGGATGGGGTGAGGGCACAGTTAGTGGGCAGGACACACTCATGGCTGTGCGGCAGTCTACCTGCAGTGCAAGAGGCTTCCAGCGCATGTTTTTCAAAAGGGCGGGGGCTGATCCTAGCGTGCTTTGGGGGCGCTTCTTCAGCGTCAGCACCACACCGCTAGGATCTCCACGCAGAGAATTGACAAGATTTCTCAACTGCCAGCCCACCTACAAGAGACGCAAACACTCAGTCAAATGTACTGACACACAACTGCACTGACATAGATAATCACAAAGACACACTATCACAAGCATTTAAAACCACAGACACAGCAGCACTGACATAGATCATCACAGAGACAGACTATCACGAGCATTTAAAACCACAGACACAGCAGCACTGACATGGATCATCACAGAGACAGACTATCACGAGCATTTAAAACCACAGACACAGCAGCACTGGCATGGATCATCACAGAGACACACTATCACGGGCATTTAAAACCACAGACACAGCAGCACTGACATGGATCATCACAGAGACACACTATCACGGGCGTTTAAAACCACAGGCACAGCAGCATCGACATAGATCATCACAGAGACACACTATCACGAGCATTTAAAACCACAGACACAGCAGGATTGACATGTCAGGGTCTGTACCGTCCGACCCTGCCCTTTATTTCTCTTCCCCTTTTGGCCTTGTGGGTTTTTCCTTGCTCCCCCTAACCCCTGAATAGCTCATGGGTTGAGTGAGTGACGTATGAGTGCTCACCCTTCAGTTATGGGTTTGAGGCTGGCCTTTGGCATCACTCACCATTTGTTTATTTTTGGCTTTTATTTTATCCTTAGTGTTTGGTTTTTCCTTGTATCTGTTATGGTTTAACCTTGTCTTCCTGTTTTGGTCTATCCTGCCTGTGTTTTGGTTTATGTTTGCCAGTTCTTTTGCTCTTAGGTATTCATATTGTTGCTAGCTGTCAGTGTTTCACAGTGTTCAGTGTTTGGAGTTCCCTTGTTCTGTGATTAGCATAATTGCAATCCACCCCGCCTGTTTCTAGTTAATATGTGTTCCCTTTGATTGGTTAATTGATTTGAGTTGCACCTGTCCCTTATTGTCCCTGGTTTTCTGTTTGTATTTAAGTTCCAGCCTTCGTTCATTTCTCCATTGGATCCTTATGTTAGAATGCGTGTTGGTGCGTGTTGGTGCGTGTTGGTGCGTGTTGGTGCGTGTTGGTGCGTGTTGGTGCGTGTTGGTGCGTGTTTTCTAGTTCTGCTCCCTGTGTTGTGCTTTTTCCCCTTGTTGTTACCCTTTTGGATATTTTTGTAGTTAGTTCTTGTTGCCCCCCCCAATTTGCTTTTGACCCCTCACGATCCTGTTATTTCGTAGGTTTTCACAGTTTGTTCTGTGTCCCCAATAAACCCCTCTGTCTTGGAGCTTTTAAGTGGATCGTCACCTTTTTTTCCCCACCGGTGCTATACCGCACCATGACACTGACACAGATAATCACTGAGACATGGTATCATGGGTATGTGAAAGCACTGACACGACAGCAACAGCAAGACTGACAAATGCCTCATTTCCACCAATAGGGAGCCAGTATTGGTGTCAGTGACAGGCTCATCCTCGCTTGGTGCCTTTTGAGAACCGGCCTGTGTTTCCACTGGTTTCAAAAAAGAATGGAACAGGATAGAGATGTAGACATGTAGTGATGTAGGTTCATGTGTATTCCATTTTTTGTATTTATTTTGATCTGTTTTGGATTTTAAGTTTTTATAAGCTGCCAAACAAAAGAATGTTTTCAGAGAATGACTTGTTGCGCTCTGTCTCTATTGCCTGTATCCACTTTTGTCTGCTTATAAGTTCCCCAGTCTATGTGTACAAGTGAATTTGCAGTCTGCCTCTTTTTGCCACTCAAGAGCCACAGTATTCTGCTTATTCAACCTGCGACATGTTTATAATTTACTACTAAATCTGACCAGCAAGTCAATCTTTTGTTTTCCACAGAATTAAAAAAGCAATGTGTTGTTATTCCACTAATAAAATGGCAAGTTGTTTCACTGCCTGCACCGGTGACATTAAACAAAATTATATCTGCTATGGATTGTATTTTCCAGTTATGTGGAAGGTATGGATGCGATTGCCCGTCCCACTTTCGTTGATGCTACAGTTCCAAATTCTGAGCTCAGGGGCAGTATTTTTTGTGGTGCAAATGCACAGAACAAGTTCCTGAATGGGAAAACGCCTGGCACTAGCACCAGCAATGCGTTTGTGGAAACGAGGCAATAGTGACATGCTGGAATGCATAATCAACCTGACCCACTCGAGGAACATACCACAGTCTGGTGGTTGACCTGGATGACCTCATCCCCTGCATGGATCTTCTTACAGCGATCAGCTGGGGACTAAACAAAGAATTGGAAACATTCAACTGTGTGTCATAAGATAGAACCGTAAGCCTGACTGTAATATCTGACTATGACATCTGACTATGACTGTGAAGCCTGAATGTGACATCTGACTGTGACTGTGAAGCCTGACCATGATGTCAGACAGTGACTGTGAAGCTTGACTGAGACTGTGAAGCCTAACTGAGACTGACACCTGTCTGATCTTCTCACAGCGATCAGCTGAGGACTAAACAGAGAATTAGAAACATTCAACTGTGTCATAAGATAGAACCGTAAGCCTGACTGTAATGTCTGACTGTGACATCTGACTATGACTATGAAGCCTGACTGCGACATCTGACTGTGACTGTGAAGCCTGACTGTGAAGCTTGACTGTGATCTCTGACTGAAGCTTGACTGTGACTATGAAGCCTGACTGTGACATCTGACAGTGACTGTGAAGCCTGACTGTGATGTCTAACTGATACTGTGAAGCCTAACTGAGACTGCAACCTGTCTGTGAAGCCTGACGGCGACATATGACTGTGACATCTGACTGTGACTGTAAAGCCTGACTGTGATGTCTGACTGAGACAGTGAAGCCTAACTGTGACTGCAACTGATTGTGACTGATGTTCATGCACTCACTATAGGCCCGAAACACAATTTCAATCCTTTGTATGTACATATGGGAGAATAGACAAATAAAGACTTTGACATCTGATATGCTATTCTATATGCCAGCAGACACACAGAGAACATATGAGTAATGCACACGTACCCCTTCTGTAGTTCCTGTGATAACGTGCAGTCCATCGTATGTAGATTTGATGTACATGCCCTGTGTGTGAGGAAGGGGGGTTAGAACCCGGGGGGGGGGTCCCCACTTTACAGGCACCTGCATCACGCTTTAACAAACAAAATGGCCTTTTGACTCTGCCTGTGTTCCTACAGATATATGAGCTGAATATTCACAAACCTGCAGTCCTAACATCTGTTCACGTACATGTGTTTATGTATGAATTACCAAATCTCAAAGCTTCCAGGCCAGTTCTAGGTACCAGTATATCCCACCTGAAACATGTTATATATTTGTACAAAAGAGGGTTCTTACTAATCCCTCTGCAGGTTTGATGTTGCACAGGTGGACCACCTCCAGGTGGGCAGACTGGGAGACCACAGGGTCCGAGGATAAAGAGATGATGTGGTCGCAGACTCCGGACAGTGTCTTGCACTGAGAAGACAGACATGCACCTCAGACTTTCAGCTTATATCGGAGAGGTGCATCTTCCTGTTGTGAGGTCATTCAGCTCTGCCAGTCTAACTGGCTAATGCAGTTGCAGCCGACAACCTGAAGAGGGCACATTCAGCCACATATAACAAAGGCTGCAGTGAAATGAGCCCTTTGGATATGAGGCAGTGATAGATGCATCATACAAGGAGACTGTGTGAGGGTTATGTCATCACAGCAATGCATGTGCTTCCTCAGGACCTCCGAAGTGCATCCAATTCATCTAATTCAGGATCTCTAAGGTGGATCCAACTCACCACATGTAGGATCTTGTTCTCGGTCTCATACACAGTGCAGTCCTGCAGAACAGAGAAAAAGATTCAGCTCACTGGGCACACATTCACTCCTACCCATAATTCCTTGCTCTCTGACTCAACACACTCGTTTATATTTTCAGTGTCAGACTGACACTCGAGCAGCCAACTCCTCACAGCTCCTCACTGCTCCTCACAGGACACTATATTCCCACCAGTCACCCACAGCATCCGCTCTCCTGAGAACTGCAGGAGTTAATGTTCTGATCACGTCCATCTTGTTGGGTGGGAGGTGTGGGTGAGGGGGGTTCAGTCGTCACCCACGATGCCCTGCTGCTCCGTGACAAATGAAATAGCTGCAGTGCAGAGCATGAGCAGGAGAAAGCAAGCAGGAGAAAGCAAGCATCCACCCACTGCTGCTGGAAAAAGGCAGAAGAGCCCATCACACACACACACACACACACACACACACAGACATACTGATTCGCACTAATGCGCACTCACATGAACGTACTCAGATATGCGCACACACAGTTTATATATTCCTATCAGTGGAGACTCTGATTACATTCACATTCATTTCTATGGGCATAACCCTGATTCTAACAATAAGCCTAACCCTAACCCTTATCCAGCCCTAACCTTGACCATAAGTAACCAAACGAAAGAACTTTTGGCTATTTATTTTTTTGAATGAATTCACAATATTTTTTTTTAATTGAGGCTTATATTTATATTTATATTTTAAGACCTGAGAAATTTCTCCACAGGCTAAAAAGTAATAGGTTTTACCATGTTGTCCACACTGTCACTGATCTTACTCACTGCTCTATGACTGCACTGTCACTCATTTTACTCCCTGCTTTGTCAATGGTCTTACTCCTTTCTCTGTCAACACAATGTCGTTGATCTTACTCACTGCTCTTACTGCTGTCACTGATAAGTCACTGCTCTCGCTCACCGCTTTGTCATGGCACCGTCACTCCTCTTATTCACTCTATTGCACAAGCTCACACACTTGCTCAGTGTGTGAGCCCTATTACTGATTTTCCTCACCACTGTGTCACTGATCTTACTGACTGATGTCAGTGCACTGTCACTGCTCTTACTCACTGCTGTTACTGCTCTTACTCACTGCTCTGTCACTGCTTTTATTTCTCTGTCACTGCTTTTGCTCACAGCTCTGTCACTGATCTTACTCACTGATGTCACTGTACTGTACTGCTCTGTCACTGCTTTTACTGTTCGGTCACCGCACTGCCACTGCTTTTACTCACTCCTCTACTACTGACCTTACTCACAGCTCTGTCACTGATCTTACTCACTGCTGTCACCGCTCATACTCATTCCTCTGTTACTGCTCTTACTCACTGCTCTGTCAGTGGTCTTACTCACTGCTGTAACTGCATTGTCACTGCTCTTGCTCATTGCTCAGTTACCAGTCTTACTCACTGCTCTGTCATTGCACTGTCACTGCTTTTACTCACTGCTCTGTACATGTGCTGGCTGTTCTGTTACCGCATTGTCTCTACTCTTATTCACTGTTCTGTCACTTCTGTAATTGCTTAAAGGGCATTCTGCACAGTGATTTGAACAGGACAGTGACAAATTTAATAATACATCAGATATTGCTGATATTACAAACCCCAAGGACTCCCTAAGGCCCTGCTGCATATCGTTCAGGTCTTTAGGTGTGATCTGCCTTGACTGCAAGTGCGTTTACCTGCTGGACGATGGTGGTCAGCTCCAGGCACAGCTGTATCACGCTGTTCCGGGTCACGGAGTAGTCAGCCACCGCGGCAAAGGGGGACCTAAGGAGACAGGAGATCTTTCTTGCAGATTCCAACATGCAGGAGGTCAGCATGCTGGCTGGCTGCAATGGTGACTAGGGACATGGGGAGCCATGCGAGATGCACACATGGCCGCACTGTCCAGAGCCTCAGAACAGGATCAGACTTCAGGCACTCCTCCCAGACCTACACCCAGCCCCCCGGTCCAGCACAGTCTGAAGGCTTTTCCGCTTAAACCTCTACTGTGCGGGTGCTAAAAACATTGATAATCCCACAGAACATCACATCACAGTGTGCATCTGTGCTGGAGTAAAAGAGCAAGTGTGTCAGCTTGTGCAATGGAGGCCATCCCTGGATGTGTGGGTCTGTGCGTGTCTATGCTTGGTGTGTCTATGGTGACTCTTTGCTGTCCTGCAGGCTTAGATTGAAAGATGTCTAATCTATGAGACTGTGCAGTAGCACAAGTACAATCTGTCGCATTACCTGCCTTAAAAATGTAAGGGCTCAGTACTCAAAGTAAACAGCCTATACTGTCTCTCTGACACATTTCTGTCTGTCTTAAATTGTCTTCCTTTATTCTGCAAGCCCAGCTGACATAAACAAACATGATAGACAGAACCAGTTTTGTTCTTAACTGCACTTTGCTTAATAGTTGCAATTAAAGTAAATAATCACCAGAATCATTGAGTGTGTGTAGGCGGGAGGTGTTACTGGAGGATCCTTAATTAGGCCAACAATCAGGCTAATGAGATGCCTCATATCACCAAGTTACTCAGAGATCAAATCCATACTTCATGGCCTTGTGGTCATGTAACTTGGCCAGGTGACTTGGATCAGGTCTGATAGACCATACAGGAGAGAACGTTATGCCTTTCCTCCTTTTGCTAATATTGGTTATGTAAGAAAATCAGTGAAATATGGTTAGTGCCACCCGCATGTTACTGCACTGGATATCACCACACCACACATCACTGCATAGCACATATCACCATATGACACACATCACTGCACTGCATACATCATGGCGCTCACACATCACTGCACAAATATATTACTGCAATGCACACATAAAACTGCACATCCACATCACTGCACATGTAACGGCATGAATGTCACTGCACACACAACATTGCGGCACTGCACACATTACTGCACCACACTTGGCACATCACTGAGCATGAATGTCATTGCACGCTCGCATTACAGCACTGCACACATCACTGTGCGCGCACACACACGCGGCACTGCACATGCTTTCACCCCACATCACACTGCACATACACACGCACCATCGCCGAACAAATCTCTATGCACACATCACTGCATGTACACATTAGTACATACACACATCACTGCACCCATCACCGCACTGCGCACAGCACTGCACACATCACAGCACACACAAACGTCACTGCACACATGTCCCTGCACGCACACATAATTGCATTGCACAAATCACTGTGTGCACATAGTGTGGATCACTCTCCCATCTATTTAACCTTTAGCTGATCTTATCTATCAAACATCAGTACTACAGCCTCACAGACTACACACACCCCAGCCTCAGGCTAAACTATACACCATCCCTTTAAATATATCAGCATCATTTGTGATTGTCTGTGGCTTTTCGACACCTGTCTTCTGAAATCTTCCTCTCCAGTCAGAGTCTGAGAGAAAGAAAAGTGACCTAGATACAGTCTGGAAAAGTGACTGTGCTGGGGCCGGAGACACCGTCACACCAACGTCCCATGTATGCAGGCCTACGGAGAAGGCTGGAACTTTGCGTCTCTTCACAATCCGTACCTGTCCAGCCAGGCCAGCAGGCTTTTGGCAGCGCCGATGAGGTCCACTACAGATGTTAGGAAGTCATTGGGCAGCTTGCGCGCGCTACGCCCGTCATAGTGGCCACTGCGCCGGCGGCCTGTGATGAAGTTCTGCAGGTTCTTGGCTGAGGCATTCAGCTTGTGGGACAGCGTCTTCAGGTTCTCCGTCTCCAGCCCGTAGTTCTGTAAGACACATATCCAGAATCTAGATCACTGTGAACTGAAACACATTTTCATCACGTCATCAGATACTTAGCAGGCATGTTCACACTGAATGATCACAGATGTAAAGGCACTCTTGGGATGTTAGGGGGAGAGCTTGCTGGCCTGAGGGACAAACACAGCAGCAGAGCTTCACCTGATTGCCCCAGTCCCTTGTAATCAATAAGACGGAACCCTAGGGAATGTTTAAAAGGGAGACAAAGCATTTTTGGGGAAGACCATGTGGTTTGACACACAGCACTCTGTATTGTATTAACAGCATGTTATTCTCCAGAGCTGAGTGTTGGAGAGAATGGACCCCATGAACAGTACTGTGGGGGGTGCGATAACCAGTCAATGTGTAGTGGTCCTGTGGGAGGGCGTTGAATACCCAGCAAATTATAAGAGATTACAATGACTGTTTTTTTCCACTAGAATGAACCAAATTAGCCGACAGGATTAACATGTAAAAAAAATCAGTCTGTGCATGGATGCAAAGTGGTTAGGCTGAGGAAAGTGACCTGAAGAGCAGGCGATGGAACCAGTGGTGAAAGAAACTCAGCAGAACCAAATCCCTCACACCTTCACAGGTCAGCACTGTAATAGTACCCTCCTGGAAGTCCTTTCTGCAACCTTAAACATCCTTGTCTTCTCTAACCCAGACTGCTGAATGATTTTGGTTAGTCATGCTGAATGATTCCTGTTAGACACACTGTTCAGGCTTGTAGCCAGTGTGGTCAGCCAGTGTGATTAGCCAGTGTGATCAGACAGTGGCCCAGGCTGTAAGAACAGCAGAGCTCAGGTATGTGATGAGCAGGGTGCTATCACATCCTGTGTCGGTCAGACAAGCAGTTTGACTCACCAGAGCACAGAGCAGGTCCACAGCTTCCAAGATGAGCTCCTGATGACCAATACGTGACACGCCCAGGTCCTCCAACTCCTGGTGCGTGATACGCAGCAGCTGGTCCCCACCCACCTGCTCCCGCTCAAAGTTCTTAATGTACTGCTGCAGACAGTCGTCCAGGCCTGGGACAGAGAGACAGTGCATCAGTATGCCAACCCTGGTAAGAGTACAGAGAGACCCCGCATCAGTACACCAACTCAGTAAGAGTACAGAGAGACCCCGCATCAGTACAGCAACTCAGTAAGAGTACAGAGAGATCCGACATCAGTACACCAACTCCGTAAGAATGCAGAGAGATCAGACATCAGTACACCAACCCCGGTAAGAGTACAGACAGACCCTACATCAGTAAACCAATCCCGGTAAGAGTACAGACAGACCCAGCATCAGTACACCAATCCCGGTAAGAGTACAAAGAGATCCGACAGCAGTACAGAAAACCGGAGACCAGGCAGTCAGTCTCATGTATTTCCAATACACAACCAGTTCATTTTATGCATGCACTACACATCATACGCACAGCCGCGCGCACACTCACGGCCACACGCTAACATGCCGTTAGCGTGGACGTTCTTCACTGTGAAGACAACACAAAACCTGCAATTTGTAATATATGGAAAGCCGAAGCAGACCGCCGGGGAACCACCATGAAAATGTGGTGGAACACCGGAGGTAAATGTTAAACTGATTATTAAACATATAGTAGATAAAATTGAATACTCGCTAATATTACAAAGCTAGCTAAGGTTTTTTCCTATGACAGTAAAAATGTTTTAGCAAAATTTTAACCCTCTGCTATAATGCCCGTACAGTATGAAGGTATGAAAAAGGGTCAATGTCGTGTAATCTGGTGAATTTAAACATACTGGAAAATGATATAAGTAACTGGTATTTGTTTTGATATTTAAATCTGTTGCACCTACTCTTGTTTGGTAAACTAAAAAAATATCACATAAAGTTGGGTGTACGGGAGTTCATTTTCAGTTAATTGTTATTTGTACCTCTTTCCAGTCACAGAGTACTTTATTTTGAGACTTGTTTAAGTGAGAGACGATCCTGTAGCTAAGTGCAGTTTAACATCTTTATTTTTGTTATGAAAATAAAATATTGCATTGAAGAAAAGTTTTTTGTATATGCTGTCAATTATAGTTCTTAGAAATTGGAAAATCAGCAAAAATCGGTATTGGCAGGTTCACATCTGGGAAAAAAGAAATTGAAAAGAAAATTGAAATCGGTGCATCTCTAGTATAAATGTGTAGGTGTCCTGTGATAAAGGGGTGTACCCCAGCCTGGCTGGAATAGTGTAAAATGTGTGTGGGTGTGTTTCTGAGTTTGTGGACGTGTGCCGGTGTGTTTTCTCACTTTTGTATTTAAGTGAAAGTTCTGTAGCCGGACACACACAAAGCCTTCTACGTGTATGCGTGTGACTCCTCTCCTGAGTCATTCAGCCACGGTGAGGCTGTCCGGTGCAGTTTTCGCAGTGCTCTTACACAGCTGTGCAAATACCATCAGTCACAGTCCAACATGGCTGACTGGGAAGAAAGAACACACAGCCACACCCCCTCAAAGACACACACTCAGCGCTGTGAGCTAGTGTGGCGTTGGTGTAGAAATAGAAGCAGTATTTGTGGTTGGAGCTGAGACCGAGATGCGAAAGGATGGAGCCCCCAGAGGCTAAGGACTGTTACAGTGGCCGTTGTCTGCAGCGCCCCAGAGCAACTGCTCCCTGCTCATACCACTTCGTGTCACCACTGCCCTTAAATCTTCTCTTATTCTTTGTTTTCAGAGGACTATTTTCCGCTTACTCAGGCACCGTGTTTCTGTTCAGTGGCTGTAAAGGAGAGAGGAAGGAGGCAAATTAGAAGCAGGCCGGGCACCGAGTGCCGTGAGCTCACCTACGCAGCGCAGTGCTGTAATCGCACTTCTACAATGCTGGCCCAGTTTGCAAACGTAGTGTCAGACATTTAGGCTAAAGGACACCCCCAGTCCCTCTCTCCTCCTACATCTCTGACACACCTCGTCCTTGCTCTCCTCCCATCTTTCACTACTCTCCTCTTCTCCACACATCTCTCTGCTCTGCTCTGTCCTCCTCCGTCTCTCTGTCTCTGACACGCACAGGCCACATACAACACCACATGCTATATCAGGTTACACGGTGAGAACATTGCACGCAATACTGTGTGGCACGCTGAATATGACATTACACACTATACTGTGTGACACGCCGAGTACAGCATAACACACTATACTGTGTGACATTCTGAGTACAACATTGCACATTATACCGTACGACATGCTGTGTACGATTTTACACACTATACCGTGTGATACGGTTGAATATGACAAAAGACACTACACTGTATGATACTCTGAGTATGACATTACACACCATACCATATAACACACTGAGTACATTACACAATATACTGTATGACACGCTGAGTATGACAGTACAGATTATGCTGTGTGACCCGCTGAGTACAATTTTGCATAGTCTATCATGTGACATGCTGAGTACGATTCTACACTCTATGCCGTGTGACACTCTGAGTACGACATTACACACTATACCGTGTGACAAGCCAAGTATGACATTGCACACCATATTGTGTAACATGCCAAGTACCACATAACACTATACCATATAACACCCTGCGTACATTAAATAGTAATGCAGATTATGTTGTGTGATATGCTGAGTCTGACACTGCATGTTATACCATGCATATATATATATAAAAAACCTCGTGAAAGCTGATAATTCAGAGCAGAAGGATCAGTCACACTCCTGGTCACGGTAAAATATGTACAGTAGGGCTCCCATCACAGCGGACATGCTGGGGAGTATGGGGGGGAATCTGCACGAGGTTGCCCCCCCCCCCCGGCTGTGGAATAATCTCTTTATAACACAATGCAGAAAGGGAGGAGCCCCCTCCGCAAGAAAGCAGCGGAAACAGGAGGATTAAGGAGGGAAGCTGCAGCAAAGCTGAACGCAGAAGCAGCGGGGCAGGAGGTGAAGGCTTACAGCTGTAAATGCTGTGGAGACAGGGACATGGAGGCCCTCACTTTATTTGAAGGATCGACTAAAGTACCTGATCATTAACACGGGCATCAGTAACACAGGTGACCAACACAGGCATCATCACCATGATTTACCCACAGACAGCCAGTAAAGTACGTACCAGTAAAAGGAGGCAGAGAGAGACATAACTGCCTCTCAGCCCAACTCCTCTGCCTGCCTCTCCTTACATCTCAGCCCAGCTCCTCTCCCTGCCTCTCCTTATATCTCAGCCCAACTCCCCTCCCTGCCTCTCCTTACATCTCAGCCCAACTCCTCTCCCTGCCTCTCCTTACATCTCAGCCCAGCTCCTCCCCCTGCCTCCCCCTACTGTACGTTTACCAACCTCTCAGCTCAACTCCTCTCCTTGCCTCTCAACCCAGCTCCTCTCCCTGCCTCTCAGCCCAGCTCCTCTCCTTGAGTCTCTCTCCATCTCAGCCCAGCTCCTCTCCCTGCCTCTCCCTCCATATCAGCCCAGCTCCTTACTCCTTGGTTATGCCACAAGTAGGAGGAACTTATGCCACAAGCAGGAGGGACTTGCACTACAAGTTGGAGGGACTTACGGCACAGGTAGGAAAGGCTTACGCCACTAGTAGGAGGGACTTATGACCCAAGTAGGAGGGACTTACGCCGCATGTAGGAGGGATTGCTAACAAGAGGTACATCCACACATCTCATGAGAGGTGCTGTTTATGCAAAAAACAGCATGACATCAGCTTCACCTTCTTTATAAACATCAGAAAACCATTCTTTGTTTTCAGATTTATTATAATGCAATCTAGAAGTAATCCTGATTTATTACAAATGTAACTGTAGTCTGATTATGTTTCTTTTTCTTACAAGTGACTGTAACACAGTTACTTGTATTCTGTTATTCCTCAACCCTGGAATTGAGTTTTGTTCACCGGAACCAAAGCGGATCTTTCAAATAGCAAGCAATGTAAGTAGATGTAAATTCTATATAGGCTTAATCTATACCAAGCTTAGGTTGGATGCATTTGTCAACTAATTTTCCCAAATATCTGATAGGCTAATTTATGTTACTGCAACCAAGAAAACAACTTCATCTAAGTTGGACCTTACGTTTAATTGTGTCTGTTAGAAATAGGTATAAATCTATGAATGTGTCCTCACATAATATGTAACCTTACAGTATACTGGGGCTCAGTAAATTTACTCTTGCAACAAATTGTAAGAAATCTATTATTTGTGCTATTGTCTAATAGGCCTTTTCTGGGTGATTGGCAGTTCCATACCAGACAACACTGTAACATTGTATGTATGTCAGCCCGTGTCAATCAAAATGATTAGTATATTAAATCACGCCAAATGCCTCATCGCGCATGGCTGGATAAGCTTGAGATTTCAGACCTTTTGCTCACTGTTTGGTCCCCCCCACTTCAAAAATCTCTCCTGCGCCCCTGGAAAATACCACAGGACTATTAAAGAAAATTGTTTAAAATGCTGGAGAATGCTCTCAGAATGTTTGGGACAGACTATTCCGGAACATCAGTGGACACCAACTGTTGGGACAGCTGTCACAGGCACTGCAACAGGGTAGAGTGGGGAGGGATGCATGCCTTGTGTTCCCCATCCCTGGAATTGAGACTGCATAACACATTTTAGGTTAGAATTCCACAGAAGCAGGGAATTCTGGGAAGACTAAGAGTGATCGGCAGGCTCAGGAGTGTGACACCCACACACACCCACACACAGGTTGCTATTTCAAGTGCATGTGGTAGCTGAGCAATCAGGGCCTGGAGCACTGTGGGAATGGCTGAGTGCAGCTCATTCAAAGAGCAAAGCTCCCCGTGCTTACTTTAAACCTGGGACCTCCCCTGCAACTGTGACATCAATCAGACATTTGTGGGATTCATGTTTAACATGGGGGTGTGGCTTCGCTCAGCACACACAAGGGGCATGGCTTCACTCAGCACACACTGGGGGGTGTGACTTCACTCGGCACACACAAGGGGCGTGGCTTCACTCAGCACACACAAGGGGCATGGCTTCACTCAGCACATACAAGGGGCGTGGCTTCAATCGGCACACACTGGGAGGCGTGGCTTCACTCAGCACACACAAGGGGCGAGGCTTCACTCAGCACACACAAGGGGCGTGGCTTCGCTCTGCACACAATGGGGGGCGTGGCTTCACTCGGCACACAAAAGGGGCGTGGCTTCACTCAGCACACACAAGGGGGCGTGGCTTCACTCGGCACACACTGGGGGCGTGGCTTCGTTCGGCACCCACAAGGGGCATGGCTTCGTTCAGGACACACAAGGGGCGTGGCTTCACTCGGCACACACTGGGGGGCGTGGCTTCACTCACCACACACAAGGGGCATGGCTTCACTGAGCACACGCAAGGGGCGTGGCTTCACTCAGCACACACAAGGGGCGTGGCTTCACTCGGCACACAATGGTGGTTGTGCCTTTGCTCGGCACACACAAGGGGCATGGCTTCCATGGCACAAAACTGAGGGGGTGTGGCTTCACTTGGCACACACTTGGTGGGTAGGGCCTGCTGAAATGCATATGGAGGTAGAGCGATATTGGAAGTGAACAATATTGGAAACAGTTCTTATTGGGATATTTGAAAACTTTGTGATAACTATTTCAATATTTATAAAACAGAAGAAGAGTTTACCCAAAATAAACTATAAACTAACCTGTTATTATCTACCAACAGAGTCTGCCAAATAAGTTGGTAGTGTGGTCGCGAGCAGTGCCAACAGACACAAAGCAGTGCCGACACATGACTTGCTTTTGCTCAGTATCATCTCTGTGAAATCCAAAACATTCCCATACAGCGGAAGACACGTGTCTTTTTGTGTCCAATTCTTATTCAATTTCTCCTCCTCACTGATTTTGTTAAATTTCTCACAAACACGCCACAATGTCTAGGACTGAGTCTGACAACAATGACAGAAAAACATGCATGCAGAGCTCATGCAGAAGCAGTAAACTGTACACAAAGTTTTTGTGAAGATCTATTAGATAATGTTGAAATGGAAGTATCATTTAAATTGCAGGGCTTGCTAATTTTTGTTTTAGAGTAACTTAATGTCTTAACCCAGGTGACCATCACGATTTTTCAGACGTGACAACTGCGTATGTGTAACATGTGATACCGATATTAACATCTCACATCATGTGGAAGGTGTGCAGTGCGCAGAGGGGCTGTGTTTAGCACCTGCTGTAAGCGCAGGAGTGATGTCCCAGAGCAGAGCGCAGTGATGACGAATCGCAGCAGACACCTACGCAGACACCATGCAGGAACAGAGACAGTGAGTGCAGGCCCAGCTGCACAGAAGCAACTGCCTCTTCACAAAGGCCTGCGGCCCCTAGCCCGACCTGAGGCGGTTTGAGAATTACAATGAGGGGGGGGGGGGGGGGGGGGGGGGGGGGGGGGGGGGGGGGGGGGGGGGGGGGGGGGGGGGGGGGGGGGGGGG
>JAODKC010000051.1:6903945-6915625 GCA_026777985.1 Mormyrops attenuatus | reverse complement strand
AAATGGCAGCATTGGGAACACAGTGAGCACATCCCACCCCCCAAAGTGTGGCGGCATTAGGAACACGGTGAACTGCCCCCCCCCCAAAAAAAAAAATATGGCAGCATTGGGAAGATGAGGCCCACTTTATCTAAATCCTCTTCTCTAGCCCTCTGCATCTCTCACACACACTTCTCCACATTAACCAGAGAAACGCAGTGCTCATGCGTGGGACACAAACATACGAAGCTGATCTGAATGAGGATTAGATCTTGTAAGGAGGAACTGACACAAATAGACTCACCAATCAGACCAAACAGCAAAACACAGCACACCACAAACACAGAGGGACACAACACAGCACCAACATCACAAACTGCAAACATACACAGAATGATTCTCGTTGGTGTAATATTCTCTCATTACACAGGTATGTTTACATAGGTCTGCTTTATCATTTGTTTGCTGCCCCTCTATCACACACATACAGGCCACCATCTACTATAGCTAACCTACATGGGGCTCAGTTACCACGGCAACCACCGGACAGCACCGTCCCTGCACCCCAGATGGTCGTGATTGGACTGTAGGATTCGATATGAGTCAGCTGCTTAAACTGTGGGGGTGTTTTGTGTTGGACTGTGCTGTCTGTTAAATGTGTGTAACTTCCACAAGGTTTTTCTTAGCAGGCTTTTCATAGCCACTCCGTCAGCCTGTTTTAAAAGGCCCCTGGCCTCATTCGGGGGTGAGTGCTCCCACCCCATGAGATGGTGTACTCAAACAGTGACACAACATCATGACATCCCAGATTTGGGCAATGTTTTCTGTGTACACTTAAGGTATCCAGGATGTTTTTATTAATTGAAATTCCCCCTCAGAGGAGAATGGACCACCCTGCTGTGGACTCGCTGGCCGGCATTAAACCGTGAAAAGTGCGGAACAGCATCTTAATATACACACTGACAGCTGCGAATGCGGTCAGGCGATACTAGTGGAAGTGCTGAGGAGCTTCAGAACCTTCCGGGTCCACAGCAGCACATTCAGGTGAGAGACACGTCTGAGTTGCCATCTTGGTTCAGTTTGGCATGGTGTGTCTGGGCTGCGGGCAGGTCTTCAGCGGCACATGTCCCAGCACAGTCAGAGGCACATTAATCCTCCTCACTACAGAGAGCGGAAGAAGAAGCCGGCACACACACGCACCCACATACAGAAATAAGAATATCACAGAAATGAATGCAGAAATAACACTGTCACTGGCAGCACCCGACCCCCAAAGCGACGCGATTCAGAAACAGACAAAAACTGGCCATGAGGAAAATCACTTGACATTTAGGGGCTGCTTTCTGGGGACCCCGCATACGATGCCAGCTGACTGGGACAGAGCGCCACCTGCAGGGACGCGTTCTTTAAATAACGTCATCAGGTCAGTTGTTAGCGATGAGAGGAGTACCTGTCATCCAGGTCCAGCCTCCTCGACGTGGCTCCAAAGCTCCCGTTAATTTGTGAGTGCTGCTTACAAAAAAAATCAGACTTTTTTTTTTTAATCAATGGAAAAATTGTGAGGCGCTACCTTGTGTTTCCGTTACCATCTTGCAGCTTTTGGGCTGTATTTTCGCTTAACGTACAGATACAAGGTGTACCGGGGTCGGGTGTTATAACGTCTCTACCTCCTCTCCCTAACACTTCCTCCACACATCACCCCTCGGGGTGGGGGGGGCAATCCACTCGGTCGGGTGGTGAAACAGCCCGTGGGTGCGGGGAGCCCACGTCCGCTATTATTTAAATAAATGCAGTAAATGATAAGTGAGCCTATCTGAGTGCATCGATGTGCAAAGCGCGTCCGCACAGATTAGCTTCAAATACGGAGGCATGTTTAAAAGGTTATTTCAGCGCACACTGCGGCGGTATATTTTCTGTCAAGCGCGTTTCCTCACGTGGTTTTTGTTTTTGTCGTTGAGCACAAACACCTGTTTAAACGGGTTCGGAGACGTCCGCTGCCCGGGGAACAAAGACATCGATCACATCTCATGGTTCGGATCCAATATAAACACACGCCGGTCAAATCTCATAGTTCAGATCCCATACAAACACGCCGATCACCTCTCATGGTTCAGATCCCATACAAACACGCCGATTACCGCTCATGGTTCAGATCCTATACAAACACGCCGATCACCTCTCATGGTTCAGATCCCATACAAACAGGCGCCGATCAACTCTCATGGTTCAGATCCCATACAAACAGGCGCCGATCAACTCTCATGGTTCAGATCCCATACAAACGCACTCCGATCACCTCTCATGGTTCAGATCCCATACAAACAGGCGGGATCAACTCTCATGGTTCAGATCCCATACAAACACACGCCGATCACCTTTAATGGTTCAGACCCCAGACAAAGCTGCTCCACCTACCTTTCATCCAGTCCACCACTTGACTCGGGCTCCATTTGCTGACCGGCTCCATCACGAGTGCCATGAGGACCTTTGCGCTCTGTCCTCGTTGCGCAGCGTGGGAAATGCACGGCTGTCCCAGGAGCGCCGCTTCTTCGGCTGCGGCTGCGGCTCGTCCTCCCCGGCGCTCCTTGGGACCCGCTTCGCATGCAGATGGCGGAGCAGCTTCGCCAGGCTTCTCTAGCGGTTCTCCGCTGGAATTCGCCTCATTCCCTCGGACTGGGCAGTTACGTCCGCCTGGGTGGCTCCTTTATTCCTCATTCAAGGCTGCTTTCCACCCTCCGCTTTTCTGCCGTGCGCATCGCAGCCCTTTCACACCGTCCTTCGGGGGCGAATTGGACCGAGCCCAGATGCTGGAGCACGTTCTCCTGGCATCGTTTGTCCCCTTTCCCTGCTTGCAGACAGGCTGCCTCCGCTCCGCTCCCGGCGTCTCCTCCGGCAGAAGGACGCCGCCTATCGGCACTGTCAGCTGAGAGAAGCGCTCGGTGTTGGTAAACAGCGAGACTTTAGCCACCCACGCAATGACACGGTCGACAAATAATGTGCGTTTAAAAATCTGCGGCTGAAATAACGCTGCTGGATGTATATGTGCTGCGGGGTGCTGATGTATTATAATAACAGCTGCGATTGAGACAGCGTCGATAATGATGCGCAAGAAATGCTTTGTTCTGTGCGCCTCTTTCTCCTCCTTTGTGTCTCGAGCTTTCTCACCGGACCGGGAAGGCTGCGGTACCACCGATCCGGGGAGGTCTCCCACCGAACCGACACAGGGGCAGCACCGATCTAAACAAGCATTACAGTCTCCCGACTGAAGGAAACATTACAGTTTATTTCCGACAATACGGACACGAATGAGTGCGTCCGCGCTGAGTCTGTGTCGGCATGTCATTGTAGTAGCTGTAGAAAATCGTGTTTCTTGACCAAAACAAATGGATCACGAACTGAAAGTGAAATCAATAGAGCACATTAACCCAACAGGTTAGGGGCGGTGTGTTTAAAAGTCTGACACGAGGGTAACATTACGTTCTCATTTTCATAGAATACATGGGAAAATAAGTCACTTGGCACTCAAGTAAGCGAGGCTGAAACCCAGTGTGGTGCAAAATGAAATGACTAATTATCGGTGGGCTGAATTAGTCGTGTATCCGACGCCCGAGACGGTTCCCGTTCGGAAGGAGAGTTTCCGAAGCGTTGATTGTTACGCTTTTCTTGGTGAAAGACGAACTGAGACTGATGTACTGTGCAGGTAGAAAGGAGGCGACACGTCAGCCAAATAGCTTGAAAAAGAAATAAATGAATAGACAGTATAATCCCTCATTTATGTTTTGAGGGAGTTGAGCGCATAACGGAGAGCTTTGGTGTTTCACTTGTTGGCCAGGTTTTGGGGACACCCATTTCAGGCAAGGCAGAGAAATACTGATGCTGCTTATACTGGAAAGAGACGTAAGATAGTAAGCACAAAGGAACTCGGAAAGACAGCAGTCGTGGCGATAATGACATTCACCACACATCAGCATTTCGGACGACAATCCACCAGGAGTTAATTTAGCTGCTTAGTATACTCGGGTGATTAGAAGGCCGTGATTTTTTTGCTGAGAGAATCTCAACGGGGAAGCGGCCACTAGAAACAGCAGGACTAACGAACATGTTCTCTCTTTAATGTGTATCATGAAATATGATTGCTATTTGAACAGTGTGGCATGCAGGGAGCGCGCCGTTTGCGAGGCAGGAAAGACGTGTGCCGTTCTCACCCCCACAGGACGCGCACCAGTGCCAGACACTAAAGCAGGTGTGGAAAACGAAGGGGGGGGGGGGCGGGAGCATTACATAAACGCACTGGCGGTGAGAAAGATTTTTGCAGCACAGGACATGAGCAGTTTAACGCCCACCTGTGTGTGTGCGTGTGTAGCCAGCTCAGAGTCAGAGCTAACTCACCTGTGTGTGACTGCATGTATAGCTAGCTGTGGTAGAATCGGTTACTTTTTAGCTTGTGGGGACATTTTTCAGGTCCCCACAATATAAACCTCAACCTTATAAAAATCCATGGATGCAATCAAAAAACTAAAAATGCCAAAATTGTGTTGTGTTTGGTTATTAATGGTTAAGGTTAGGGCTGAGTAGGGGTTAAGGATTAGGGTTAGGCCCATAGAAATGATTGGAGAGTTTCCATATGGATATGAATGTATGTGGACTGTATTTGTGTGTGTGTGTATGTGTGTGTAGTCAGCCCAGAGTCAGAGCTAACCTGCAATACTTTCCTGTGGCTCACTCAGAACAGAGAAGCTGCTCTTCAGCTGCTCTTACTTCTCTAAGAGCACATTCTGGCCTCTCTTACATTCTCACATCATGAGAGCAGTCAGGTTAGTGAGCTGACTGGTCAGCAAGATGGAAAATCAGATACGGTTAGTGGCAGTAAGATCAGCTGCTGTGACAGAGCAGCCTGGAGGAGCCCCGTTGACGTCATTCTGGCACTTTGCGTCGTTAACCACACCCCCGGGGAACCCCCCTTGTCGGGACTCCACCCAACCTGAAAACCCTGCTCTGCTGGTACTTAATTACCAGTCCTTCCTCTGCTGCCAGAAGCTGCTGGAAGAACTGGTATTCTATTTGGGGCCACGCCTCTTCCCAGCTGCAATCATGGTTTCCTGATTGCGCTGCCATTTTAGTGCATGTGGCAGAGTTGCTGAATGTGACATCTTCCCTTTCTCTTCTGATTTTGCCTGTCTGGTTTTCTGAGTTCATTTTTGCCCAAAGATTATGTGTTTTTGCCGTACCGTCTGACTGACTGTTGCACATGGCCTGCCTCCCATTCTGTGCCTTTTCTCTGATTGCCGTCTCTGACCTGGACTGTCTGACTATAGTTTTGCCTGCAAAATAAACCTGGTTCCCTGGACCCGATCTACATCGGCATCCTCCTTGCCGCCGCATTGTGAAGTCCAGCAGTGTTTGAATAATCCAGATTCACTGTCCACCTCCTTTCCTGATGGCTGGGGGGTGATACTGATTTACCTCCCCCTATTACAATAAGACAGTTACACTTGACTCCATATGCTTTCTGATCTCAGTGCGTGAGGATCAATCGATAGCCTGAATGAAGACGTATGAATCATGATGTTTCAGGTGCATCCATATAGTCAACCAAAGTTAACAACAATGGAGCCTTTATGCCTCAGACGGTTGCCATGGTAACAGCAGCATGGTAACAGGTTCCTGAGCAAAGTGATTGGCCAGTATGTAAGGTAAGAATGCAGTATGGTCAGAGCACACACTACTGTGCCTGAACACAGACTCGCAATGTCAGCACTCTGGATGAGACGTTGGTCCTTCATAGGGCACCAGGCAGGGGGCAGCCTGGACAGGATTTCAGTCCATAACAGGGCACCAAGTAAGGGACTCCCTGGACGGGATGCCAGTCCTTCATAGGGCATCATGTACGGGACACTCTGGACAGGATGCCGGTTTTTCATAGGTTACCAGACAGGGGGCTTCCTGGACAGGATGCCAGTCCTTCATGAGGCACCAGGCAGGGGGCAGCCTGGACAGGATGCCGATACTTCATAAGGCACCAGGCAGGGGGTAGCCTGGACAGGATGTCAGTCCATAATGAGGCACCAGGTAAGGGACACCCTGGACGGAATGCCAGTCCTACGTCGGGCACCAGGAAGGGGACGTCCTGGACGGAATGCCAGTCCTACGTAGGGCACCAGGAAGGGGACGTCCTGGACGGAATGCCCGTCCTATATAGGGCACCAGGTAGGGGACGTCCTGGACGGAATGCCAGTCCTACATAGGGCACCAGGTAGGGGACATCCTGCATAGGATGCCAGTCCTACATAGGACACACAGTCATACACATGATGATGGTACCAATTTTATGTAAACCCTCCCAAATATCCTGCTGTCTTCTACACTTCTGCCGCCTCGTTCTGCCACTTCACACTTTTACTTATAGTGCTAAAAATACAAGCGCCTGTAATTTGTACGATGCTCCTGCGGATGCTACTGTTACCATGGCAGCCATCTGAGACATAAAAGCTCCATTCCCGGAAGAAATAAAAGGAGCCACAGTGGGACACAGCCAGAGTGGGCCAGGTTATTATGGGGTGGAGATGGATTACACAACATTGTACAGAGAAGGGATTGTGTCAGGCTGTATGAGCTTAACTGTGGCCTTTACTGTGAAGTTTAATGTCTGTTCAGGGTCAGGTATAATTCTGTTGAGATTCTACTGCCCTCTGGTGGAAAACAGGATTTTATACATAGGCAAAATATTTAGCACTTGTTTTTATGGAGGTGACTCAGTGGATAACCACACACCTGCAGAGTTGGGGGTTTAAATCTTGCTTGCAGTACTCTCTGTGTTGTGTGAGTTTCACTCTGCAGTTGAAAGACATGTAGTTAAGATATTGGTGGCCCTAACTTGCCCACAGTGGCCTTGTGATGGACTGGCATCATGGCCTTGCCTTGTACCCCCTGATTCATGCTGTTGGCTCCTGGCAGATAAATGGTCAGCAATTGAAAACAAGGACAGCATGTGAGCTGGAGCATAAACTTTTAAAGGTACAAATCGTTCAAGAGTTGTTTTCTAGAAATGCATGCACACAAGGTAAACAATTATCAATCAATCCAATCATTTTACTTTAAGCACAAATGAGCAGACTGAAGCTGTCTTATTTTGGATACATTATGAAGATACTATAATAATTAGAAAATTGAAATTGAACTCTAATCTGTCCATAAATAATTAATCAGTCATTTATGGGTAGTATTTCTATGTGAAATAAGAAACACCTCCGTGACCAGTTTTAGCTGGAGTGACGCAATTCGCAGGAAAAGGCATGATCTGATAAGGAACTGACGTGATTAGACAGGTGACAAGATCACAGCACTTATAGGTCACTTTGAAGTGCATGTGTGGGTGTGGTGCGCATGAGTGCCTGTAGCTGGGCGTGCGAGCACGCAGACACACTTTAACATTCTTAAAGAGGTATTGTCAAGAAAAATATGACCACAGAAAAGCAGACTGAAACAATAACACAGAGAAATACACCCTTTTCTTACGTTCCATTCTTTCTGTTGTCAGGACTGGCTGTATTTTAAACATATCACCTGATAAAAATAATTCCTGTTGATGTTTGTTACCTAAGCCCAGCCCCTCCAATGGAGCATTTTCTGTTAAGCCCTGCCCCGCCAATGGTGCACACTGTTAAGCCCCACCCCTCCAATGGTACACACTCTGTTAAGCCCTGCCCCTCCAATGGTGCATAGTCTGTTAAGCTCCACCCTTCCAGTGGCTATTGATCAGTTACACTCCCCCCTCTCACTTAGGCCCTTGTCCTTCCATACATTTATCCTACTTCATTCTTGAACCTTCGTATTTGTGTGTGTGTGTTTTCACAAATCATGCTGCTGCTGTCCATACAGGTGAATATTTTCCCCAGAAGACCCCTGACCTATCCCCTCATCTCGCCAGCCAGAACACACACCACTCTGAAGCAGTTCATTATCACTGTTCACACCGAATTCCAATAAGCACGACAAGTCCTCCGGCATCTGATTTTCTTTAATCCAAACCTGAAATCTTTCCAAACCCACACAGTTAGTCTTTTCTGCAGTACACACACACACACACACACACACATACACACACCCCCGTGAAGAAAGAAGGACACCCTGGATCTGCGACACCCAGAAAGCACTTGCGCCACGATGCAACAGCTTGGCCTGAATGCTGCCAGCGTGGCCTCATCGCCTCATTCGCCCTGGCTGTGTTACGTAATGCCCATTTGGCATTCGTCACACAAAACCAAAGCTGTCCTACGCATTAAATCAACTTTAAACTCATGAAATCAACTGAGAAGGAGGAGAGAGGAAGGACGGCCACAGAGGCTGGCGGTGGATGGTCTCTCACTTGGACAGGGTCTTCTTAATGTGCGCCACCTCCATCTGGAAGGACAACAGGCCGATCTGCTCCAGCAGCCGTAAGGGACACCAACACACACAGGCTAATTACGGTCACCACACAGTGACAGAGGGTCATAGCAGATCTTTGGACCCAGTGGCCTCTCTTACTGTCTGAGATATCAGGGTTAATACAGCCTGTGTATACTTATGCTATCGGATAGTGGGGTTGATACTGCCATTGAAACTTATACTATTGGATAGTGGAGATGATACTACCATTGTACACTTAATTGTGCTATTGGATAATGGGTTGGATACTGCCCACGCAAACTGATGCTATTGGATAGTGGGGTTGAAACTGCCATTGAAACTTATACTATTGGATAGTGGGGGTGATACTGCCCACGCAAACTGATGCTATTGGATAGTGGGGATGATACTGCCATTGTACACTTATGCTAATAGATATTGGGGTTGATGCACTTTTGTACCTGCAGTGAGAGACGGATCTTCTTCTCTTCATCCAGTTCATTCATCAGCTGTTTAATCTCTTTTCTACAAGGTTCAGAAGGATTGCAGAGTCACCACAATACATCTTCACAAGCCTCAGAGGTCCCCACGTCCACCCCCAACCTACTTGTGTTGCTTCCCCATCAGCTCAACGGCTCCCCTCAAGTCCCTGAGCTGGGTCCGGAGCTCCTCCATGCTGATGCTTTCGCTCCTGGACTTGGTGTCTGGCCCATGGCTACTGAATGCCCCAGAGGGAGGAAACATGGCAGGCTTGGGTGGTAGAAGCAGCCGGATGTCAGAGGCCTGATAGAAAAAAATCCACCAATGAAGATGACCAGCCCAACCTAAACTCACCCCCCCACACTGTAAGGTTCAGGAGACAGTCTGGGTCTTCACAGCTTTCCATTGTCCTCAGCCCCCCAACCCTGAGGTCTAGGGGACAGTCTGAGTCTCCATAATTTATCACTGACTTCTTCGCCCCTGTGTTGTTCCCAATACACTGTAGGCTCCACTGTGATCTGCACATTCTTCTTCTCCTACGTTCTGCTGCTACCTTATGAACATTTCGGGAATGAGAGGAGGGAACAATGTGATGGACACAGTACCTTCTTGGACGTAAAGCGTTGCTCCTCATCCTTCTCCTCTGCTTTCGGTGTGTCTGAGAGGTCTGGGCAGGAGGCGGTGAACTTCAGGAGGGGTAGAATGAGATTGAAAGAGAGAAGAAGATAAAAATAAAGAATGTGAGAGATACCAGAAGAAAGAAGAATTTAACAGGACATGAGTTTTATTGGCATAACAAGGATAATAACTAACACAGAAGACAATGTGTGAGTGTGTGTCTGTGTATGTGTCTGTATGTGTGTACAGTGTATGTACAGTGGTTCTGGGTCTCTGTGGGTCTGCATCTGTGTTTATACACTGTACAGTGTGTGTTTTTGTTTGTGTCTGTGTGTGGACTGTGTGTGTACAGTGTGTGTATCTGTTTCTATCTCTGTGTGTGTCTGTTTGTGTCTGTGTGTGCAGTGTGTCTGTGTGTGCCACACACTCTACACACTTGTTCCACAACATTCCCGGCTCTTTTGACAGCAGGTGGGAGTTAAATTTACCCTCTGAAACAGCATGGTCACATGACCAGTAGCTACTAGCCGGGGTTTAGGCAGAAGCCCCGTGTGAGTCATGGCCGCAGTCCCGAGCAAAGTGACACAGTGTCAAATGGCCCCCCACACACCCCCAAAAGGGAGAACGCATGCACACACCCCACTCCAGGGCTACTCACATGCTGTAAGACCTGTGTGCGTGGCCGGCGGTCCGTCACCCTCGGCCGAGTCACTGTCGGGTGGTTCAATCTCTCACTGGTCGTGACGATGGAGTCAAAGTCCTCCACCTCTTTTGTGGGAGAAAATGAGCAGAACTCGATTCAGAGACAGACAGCTGGCAGCTAGTCAGGAACAGACTAATCTGAGAAGAAAGGAAGGAGCTCAGACTGCCACAGAACACAGAGACTCACACCTTCCAGCATGACTCACACACACTCACATGCACAGTTCAGCTATTCCTATCATTATGGGGACTCTCCATTCATTTCTATGGGCATAACCAAGCTCCAAACTATAATAACCATTAACCTCACACAACCCAAATCTTAAGCATAAGTAACCAAACAAAATACAACATTTTTGGCTATTTAGATTTTTCAATTGCATGCACAGATTTTTATAAAATTGAGGTTCATATTGTGGGGACCTGAAAAATGTCCCCACGAGCTAAAAAGAGGTTTTACCACATTATGTGGACGTTTCGTCCACACAGTGTGGTAAGTACAAACCCACACACACACGCGTACACAGTGGTAGTCCGAAAAAGTACATTTCACAGATGAGTGGGTGCCAAGGCCCTACCAGCAGTCAGGGCAGAGCTGTAGCTGCCCATGGTGAAAAAAGCATAAAGAGCCAGTGATAAGTTGCAGAGAAAGGAAGAGAAAAGCCTGAAAGTAAAGAGACACAACAGTTAGCATCCACTGCAGAGCCTTGCCTCGTCTGCATCCAGTGCAGAGCACTGCCTCGTCTGCATCCAGTGCAGAGCACTGCCTCGTCTGCATCCAGTGCGGAGTCAGCTTTCATTTGCTGCTGAAACTTTTTTTCCCCAAACAGCCAACAAACACCACTTCCAATTGATGCAATCTGATACAAATACCCCAGCAACTAAGACCCCCGATACAGTCTCCCCCAATATCCAATACCCATTATACCAACTCCCCGGAAACAACGCACCTAATACAGACCCCTCACGGTAATTGACACCTCTGACACAGACCCCCCCCCAACCACGAGACCAAACCCCCCAGTAACTGACACCCCTGTCACAGATTTCCCTAGTCTCCAATACCACTGACACAGGCCCCCTCAATCTCCCACACCCCTGCTACAGACCACAAGTATCTAACACCCCAGTTACAAACCCCCAGTAACTGACACCCCCGTTACAGACCTCCCTAGTCTCCAATACCACTGACACAGGCCCCCTCAATCTCCCACACCCCTGGTACAGACCTCTAGTATCTAACACCCCTGTTACAGACCCCCAGTAACTGACACCCCTGTCACAGACCTCCCTAGTCTCCAATACCACTGACACAAGCCCCCTAATATCTGACACCCCTGACACAAGTCGCCCCCCTCACTGACAACCCAGATACAAAGCCCACCTGCCTCGAAACCACATCCCTTGTGCGTTAGGTCTCGTACTGATCAACTCCCTTGCTCACTTGTATGTGGCAACTCTACACTCTTACTGTAGATACAGACAGTGTGTGTTTGTTTGTGTGTGTATGGGG
>JAODKC010000051.1:6881463-6901010 GCA_026777985.1 Mormyrops attenuatus | reverse complement strand
AGATAAAAAGCACAAATGTGACAGACCCCCAGACGTAACACAGAGATAAACAGCACAAATGTGACAGACCCCCAGACGTAACACAGAGATAAAAAGCACAAATGTGACAGACCCCCAGACGTAACACAGAGATAAAAAGCACAAATGTGACAGACCCCCAGACATAACACAGAGATAAAAAGCACAAATGTGACAGACACACAGACATAACATAGAGATAAACAGCACAAGAGTAACAAATACACTGACTGACAAGCCTTCAAGAGGTCATACCATTATCCTCTCCTTTCTGGGTAAGTGATTCTCGCCGGTCAGGTGAGGTCTTTTTAGCATCTGGGTTGTTTTCTGAGGACAGTCAAGCCCTGAGGGTCACACTGTTGTTGCAGTGGTGCTGGGGCCGTTATATACAGCTCGAGAAGCCTTCCCACTGAGTGGGAGCTCCAGAAACTGACTAGCGTTTACAGTGAAAGCAGCAAGTCCAAAGACTAAGCAAGCTGGAGATGACAGGAGAAATGGAGATTAAAGGATAGCCTACCACCTGCTTTGGTGTGAGCAGCAGAGGAGTCTTGGGGTGGAGGTTTCTTGGGTTTCTGAAGGGGAAAAACAGGACATAGTTTGGGACAAAAAATGCATGGTGGTCTGCAGGGGGGTGTGGTCACCTGACACTAAGGAGAAGCAGACTCACCACAGTCTCCTTGTCCAACACCAGCAGCCTGACGAAGTTGTCCGGAAAAATTCCTTGCCGGCCCTGCAGCTCCCCCTGCCACCAACCAGGGTCAGCACACTCCTGTGGTGTCAGAGGTCAAACATCAGTGCCCAGCCGGCAAATAATAATGTCAAACAGATGCTTGCTCACCTTATTGATGATAGTCACGATGTCTCCCTCTTTGATTGACAGCTCATCTTCATTTTGCGCCTCATAAGAAAACATGGCTTTACAGAATTCACGGGCTAGGAGCAAGAAAGAAAGAAGTCCAACATCTGCACCCTCATGAAGTCTCAGCACAGCGCTTTCTGAGCACCAGCTCTTCTCACCTTTGACTTTGCCTACTGCCTCAGCATTGGTCATTTCCCGGACCTTCTGGGAGACACAGAATCACACTGAGTACAGCTGGGGGACAGAGCAGAGACTGAAACAGAAATGCGGTCTCTTACGGTGGATCAAGTTTAATGTGGGTAAACTACAGAGACGTACTTTGTCCACGCCGCCATCTTGGTTCATGGAGCAAAGGCTGTGTTTGTCTCGGAGAATGTCCCCAAACATAGGAGACCGTAGCTGCTCAGGTCGGGCCTCACCGCTGTTCACCAACCTAAGGCTACCACAATCAGGCTCCTTACTTTGGGTTTCTGGGCTGAGCTCCACACCTGAAGGAATAGGGGTCAAGGTCACATGGCTACAGAAAGACACAGCACTATTGCAGCACAGTCTTTATAAGAACTCAAGGAGCTCACCGGACCTTCAGGAACTCACCGGTACCACTGCCACTCTCTGGGGTATTGGGGCAGCCATCCTGGTCCTCGGTCTCCTCTGCATACGCTCTGGTGAAGTTTGAGGGAAACACCCCCATCTTGCCATTGAGACGACCCTCCCACCAGCCCTCCTCCACCTGTGTAAATGCACACTTTATGGGATACGGCCCTACAGAGCCGTGCAGACTTATCACTGTAGATCTGAACATGCACCTTTTGGAAGACTATTATCTACATCAGACACACAAATGGTTTTGGGAGACGAAAATGACCTCCTCCATGATCTCGATAACATCCCCAGGCTTCAGCTCGAGCTCGTCCTTGTGTTGAGGTGTGTAGCTAAAAGTCGCCACACATAATCTCCTTCTGATGTTCTCACCTACGACAGGTAGGTTCACAGCTGAATGTCAGTGCACTGCGGAGCAGGGGACACGTTAGCGCCTGCTGTCCTGAGTGTGACATGTGTCATACCTAATCCGACCACTAGGGGTCTCTAATCAACGCCACAATGCTGATTATGTCTAGTATGAAATGCTTGCGTTTTTATGTAGTTAAATCACCCTTCTGGACCATCCAAATGCCACGCCCAGTGGCACTGTTGTTTTTGGACACCTCTTTTGGCTTCTTGGCTTCGGTCATCGGACATGCCACCCTCTTGATCTCCTGGGGAAAGATTTGGAGGTAGGCATGAGTGTTACAGACACTGACAGCCATGCTGTTCCATACCTGAAACACACCTGTGGAGTACGAAGGGGATTTGGTGAGCTGAGCCACACTCAATAGCTGCCTCTTCTCCACATTCCAACGACACTGTCAGTTAAACACTCAAAGAAAAATAATTAAAGCAAGGAAAGTTCTCTCACATATTCCATCATACTCTGCAACGTGACACACACACACATACAGATGATAGTGAAGCTTGGGGTCTGAGCACAGTGTCAGAGATTTATCTGAAGTAAATTTGGAGTAGATTTCAGGTTATGGACCTTCTGGCTACAGGATTTGAACCAGCAACCTTCTGTCTGTGGGCATAGCATCCCCCTCCCGTAATGTTACATACTGCTTCTCTTTATCTGAGATCAGACTCTCGTGCATGATTTGGTCTGCCTGAGCAACCCAGGAGCTCAGATTTCATGTATCCGCCAGCTGTGAACAGCAGCCCACTGGCAACCAAATGTGTGAAATCGCCGGGGGAGGGACTTTCTCAAACTCCCCATGAAGCAGCTTTGCTCACGTGACAGTGACGTGATTTAAATTACTGAAAGTTGGAGGGGACCTCTGCAGACGGATGAAACATTCAGCATTAATAGAGTGGCTTAATGAGGAAACAGAGCTCTGCAGCATTTCAGGAAACACCTGCCGAGAAAAGCCGAGAGCAACAGAGGCAGCGGTACCGCCCGGATCCAGACTTCAGTGATCTCCGTGGTCAGCAGCCAGCTTGCTGAAGAGCATGCTGTGATCTACCAAGACCTTAAGTTCCCCCTAAGGCCCCCGCCTGCAGACAGCTGTCACACAGCCGCAAAGGGGAAGCCACAAGGAGATCGGGCACTGGGAGGTCTCACACACTCCTCAAAATAGGAAAAGCAGCCACAGTGCCCGCGCTCCTGGCAAGGGGCACTGGCAGGAGGCCAGTTTAACATCACAGGGTTGAAATACATGCAATCCTCACAGCAAGTGCACTGGCGGCCCTGATCGCCTTCCAGTGCAGAAGCCAGCCAGGGATGGAGGGATATACAGAGAAGTGCAGAGACCCGTGGGGCAGAAGCGTACTTTGGCAGCTTATCACCACACTAGCTATCACCACATGGCGAAGCTTCTGTGCAGGTACAGGCACGTGCATGGATACTGATGGCTCCTTTGGTGCGCTCGGAGCTCGTCTACTCACCCTGACGAAGTTGTCCGGGAAGAGTCCCCTGCGCCCAGCCAGCTCGCCCTGCCACCACCCCCCCTCATTCTTGTGAATGTCACTGATGATGTCGCCGACCACAAGGGTCAACTCGTCATGCTGCTGGGCCTTGTACTCAAACTCCACCACGGCCTCCACTGTGGGGGGGGTGGGAGCGGGGGTGGTTAATCAAGAGGCCCTAAACTGAGAAGGCAGAGGCTGCCAGTCAAATAACACTGCTTACTTTAAAAGCATCTATTATTTCTACAAATTCACACAAGTAACCTAACTGCTAAAAGTCTCTAGCGATGTCAGAAATCACTCTGCCCCAGATAAAATCTTGTGGTAGGATTCTTGGTTCCTGTCCAGTGCCTAACTTACAGAATGAGTCAATGCTGGGGGGGCATCACACATCAATTTAGAACTTAAAGTGAAGAACAGGAAGCAGAAAGTATGATTTTCAACAGAGCTGAAAAAGACGCACTGAAATTAAGGTTAGTCAGGTTAAGTGTCACTGCAGGAGACACATCTGCAACAAAGATGGAAGAGACAGATATGCAGGGCAGACACAAGAAGCAGAAAGATTTACAGACACAGGAGGTACTTGTAATTACAGATACAGGAGGCAGACAAAACTACAGACACAGGAGGTAGAGGTAATCACAGACACAGGAGGCAGACAAAATTACAAAGGCAGGAGTGAGGCATAACTACGGACACAGGAGGAACTGGTAATTACAGACACAAGGTAGAAGGAATTACAGATACAGGAGGCAGACAGAATTACAGACAGAGAAAGCAGGCATAATTACAGACACAGGAGGCAGATGTAATTACAGAGTTTGGAAACTCATGCTCTATGACACCATTCACGCATGTGTTTGTGTGTCATATACTCATATTGCTATGTTGCACTATGCATGTAATGTTTATGTCATACTGCTGTTACACTCTCCATGTGTATGTGTGTCATACTACTTTGTTACACTGTGCATGTGTGTGTGTGTCATACTGCTCTATTACACTGTGTATGTGTGTGAGAGTGTGTCATACTGCTCTACGATACTGCTCTATTACACTGAGAATGTGCATATCCTACTACTGTATTACATTATGCATGTATGTGTGTCATACTGCTCTGTTACACTGTGCATGTCTGTGAGAGTGTGTCATACATCTCTATAATACTGTATGTGTGTGTGTGTGTGTGTCATACTGCTCTATTACATTGAGAATGTGCATATCATACTGCTGTATTACATTATGCATGTATGTGTGTCATACTGCTGTATTACACTGTGCATGTGTGTGAGAGTGTGTCATACTGTTCTACCATACTGTGCGTGTGTGTGCGTCAAACTGCTCTATTACACTGACAATGTGCGTATCATTCTGCTGTATTACACTATGCATGTGTGTGTGTCATACTGCTTTGTTACACTGTGTATGTGTGTGAGAGTGTGTCATACATCTCTATGATACTGTACGTGTGTGTGTGACATACTGCTCTATTATACTCTGTGTGCGTGTGTGTGTCATAATGCTCTACAACACCGTGCATGTATGTGTGTGCGTCATACTGCTCTATTACACTGTGCATGTATGTGTGTGCATCATACTGCTGTATTACACTGTGCATGTGTATCATACTGCTCTGTTACACTGTGCATGTGTGTGTCATGCTGCTCTATTACACTGTGCATGTGTGTGTGTACCATACTGCTCTATTACACTGTGCATGTGTGTGTGTGTATCATACTGCTCTATCACACTGTGCATGTGTGTGTCATGCTGCTCTGTTACACTCTGCATGTGTGTGAGTCATGCTGCTCTATTACACTGTGAATGTGTGTGTGTGTGTGCCATACCTCTCTATGATACCGTGCGTGTGTGTGTGTGTATGTGTGTGTGTGTTATATTGCCAGGATTGCCACGTTTGGTCAGCTGGCTTGCATGAAATTTTCAATCAGAGAGAAGTCTGCACGTGCATTTACATACAATGGCATGCAAAAGTTTTGGCACCCTTACTTTCTGTTACTTTGAATTGTCAAGTGAGCAGAAGAGGAACCGATCACCAAAAGTCATAAAGTTAAAGATAACACATTTCTTTACTATTTCGAGCAAAACATTTTTATTTCCATCATTCACAGGTGCAAAATACCAAAATAATGAAAAGGGCCCGAAGCAAAAGTTTGTGCACCCCAAAATATATCAACTCTCAGATAACATTTACCATATGTCATTTACCATATGTTCAGGAGCTCATTAGAACTGCGATTTGCTCACAGTCATCGTTACCAAACCTCAACTGATGCAAATTGCAAAGCTGTATAAATTATCTGACTCCTCAAACCTTGTCCCAACCATCAGCAGCCATGGGCTCTAAGCAGCTGCCTAGCACAAAATAAATAATAAATAAATAAATTGATAAAATAATTGATGCTCACAAAGCAGGAGAAGGCTACAAGAAGATAGCAAAGAGTTTCCAGGTAGCTGTTTCCTCAGTTCCTGATGTTATTAAGAAATGGCAGCTAACAGGAATGGTGGAGGTCATGTTGAGGTATGGGAGACCAAGAAAACATTCTGAAAGAACTGCTAGTAGGATTGCTAGAAAGGAAAAAAAAAAAAAAACCCTGTTTGACTGCAAAAGACCTCCAAGAAGATTTAGCGGACTCTGGAGTTGTTGAACACCGTTCTACTGTGCAGTGACACCTTTGGACTGATGAAGTCAAAATAGAACTTTTTGGCCACAATCTGCAAAGGTGTGTTTGGGTGCTGAATTCGAGGTAAAGAACACCTCTCCAACTACTATGGATGGGGGTGGATCGATCATGCTTTGGGCTTGTGTTGCAGCCAGTGGCACAGGGAACATGTCATTGGTAGAGGGAAGAATGGATTCAAATAAATGCCAGCAAATTCTGCCAGCAAACATCACACCATCTGTAAAAACGTTGAAGTTAAAAAGGGTATGGGTCCTAAGTCAAGATAATGATCCGAGACACACCTCATAATCTACAATCGAATACTGCAAGAGGTGCAAACTGAAGGTTTTCCCATGGCCCTCACAGTACACCGACCTAAACATCATCAAAAATCTGTGGATAGGTCTCAAAAGAGCAGTGGATTCGAGACGGCCCAAGAACCTTGCGGAATTAGGACGACGAATGAGCAACAATCCCCCAAGAACTGAAATACTCTTAACTGGATACAAAAGGTTTATAACCTGTGACACTGGCCTTTTGGTGATCAGTTCATCTTCTGCTCACTTAGCTATTCAGAGTAACAGATATTTTAAGCAAAGGTGCCAAACATTTGCATGCCACTACATATGTGACACTTTTATTACCTTGTAAATAGTCCGTAGGGTTTGCAAACTACCCTGTTACTTTAGATGTAGCTAATTTTAGGTTTATAATGGGATAATTTAGATTTGCCGTAAGATGCATGAGAGTCTGAAAGGGTGACTGTCATGCCAGATGCGTGAGTTAGCAACCCTGCACTGCTCTATGACACCGGTCATTTGTGTGTCATGCTCTGTTACACTGTACATGTGTCGTACTACTATATAGCACTGTGCATTTGTGTCTCACACTGCTCTATTACATTATGCATGTATATGTGTGTCATACTGCTCACACAGTGCATGTGTATATCCGTGCTACATCTCTATGATACTGTGCATGTGTGTGTTATACTGCACTATGGCACCAGGCTCGTTTTGCTGCACGATCCTTGTGCCGAAGTGTTACAGTAGACAGCGAGCTCAACGAAAAAAACTGTGAAAAGGAAACTTAGTTTCCTGTGTGCAAATTTGAGACTAAATCTAATAACAACCCAAGCACTCAGAAGCTCGTTTGTTTTATTTAACTGCTTTCACCTGGTCAGTAGGCTGGCTAATAGTGTTTTATTGTGTATGACAACCATTATCTGTGGTTGAAAAAGAACCAAGAAAAAAGTCAGAAATAGTCCACTGGGAACGATGAGTGTCGATTTGGCCCTAAAGGAAAAGCAAAGACACTGGAGCCGGAAATCACTTCAGATAAATCAGACTCATAAATGCAAAGCTGCATCCAGATATTGGGAGCGGGTGCAAAAAGCTGTGAGAATCACCCGGTTTATACAGTGACGCAGCACGCGAAAACGCGTTAATAAGTAATGCAAGCACACGGAAAAACCCTGAAACCCGATACTCACCCATTTGTGTCGTCCCCACGATGTGTCGACCACCAACTGATCAGCTAACCGGCAGACGCAGACATGTAAAACGGCTACAGCAGTACACCCAGTCTCCGTACACGCCCCTCGTTTAAATATTCATCAGCCTGTTAACACTCTTGCGGCAAACTTTAAACTTCATGCAGCATCTGTAAAGTGAATACGCAGCTACAGAAACCCACTGCAAATGGACAGTTGGGTGCTGGGTGAAGGGACGGAGTAATGGGATTAAAGTCAGACGTGCTGGGGTCTGTCTAAGAGTGACCTTTACAGTGCTTAACGAGAAACAGCAAGGAGAGATCTGGTTGAAGACTTTATTGTATGAAACAAAACATGCCATTATAAATGTTCGCAGTGCAGAACAAAAGCCTGATCGCGGACGACTCAGCAGTCATATAGGCGAGAGACAGGGGAGCGCCGCTCGGAGGTATAGTCCATCCCGGGAATACGGAGCGAGATGCGGGGCTCAGCCAGGGATCGTAAAACAAAATGACATAGTATCACAGGGTGACTCCCACACACACGCACATTAAACATATTACAAAGCGCCCCACCCCCCGCCAACCAACACACACCCACACAATGCATCACAAGTAGGGCTGTAACGAACACCCGAACTCTCAGGAGTTCGCAAACCACGCAAATATCCGCCCCCCACAATATAGTAGGGTTCACAACCTAGAAGTGTTCATTTAATGATTGTAGTGTTCATTTATTTCAATTAATGTACATGGATGAAACAAAGTGAACAAAATGTATGTCTGTGAGCTTGGAGTTTATGTAACATTAAGCTGTTTATGGCGAAATTACTAAAAGGGATTAAGCAATCATTAAATCTGTGAAAAATTTTTTTGGAGATCAATCGTTTTTGGTGAGCTTCCTTTAAAATTACTATGCTCAGTAATAACACTTCAACACGTATAATTTGGATGCCTGATGTTTATACTTTTATACCACATATTTTGACTTTCATTTTTTATAGCAAGCTCTCGTTGCAGAACTCCTTCGTTGCACAACTAATTAGTTTTATGTATTCCGAACATCGCCATCAATTGTGTAAAAATGTTAATACTTCAAAAGCCATCTTATTGTCAAACAAAAGTAATGATATGGAATACGTCTTTATTTTTAACATATTGCCAAATGTTATATATATTAAGACCAACAACATAATCTGTATTCTGTTACAAATTTGAACGGTTGGCAATAAAAAAAAAAAATCCAAATAAACAGTTAATCATTATAAGTTTTACTTTTCTATGTCACAAACTAGTTCATGTATTGCTGCATTGCGATATAGTGCGTCTTGCCCAAGGCCTGGCGAAACACGGTGCCTCCTTGAACACGCGCGCGCGCGCGCACACACACACACACACACACACACACACACACACACACACACACACACACACACACACACACACACAGGAATTATCACATGGTGCCTCTTAGTCACACATGCATGCTCGCATGCACACGCACAGCCTGGGAAGACACTGCTCTTCTGCTTCTGGCCCCGTACAGTGCGAGACGCCCCACAGGTCATCTGACAGTTTACGGGTCAATCTGTGAGCTTGGGGAGGGGAGGGGAGGGGTAGTTGACTCTCAGACATCTATAACAAACCAGGGCAAAGAGAGTGTCACTGACATCTGAAGACACAGCAGGAAATGCCACAAAGGGCCAATAGCCACTTCAGGTTAGCCTTAGCATGGGGCCCAGCTTCTCTAAAGCTGGCAGGCCTGCTATTAAGCTCACCATCTATGCAGGAAAGGCCCGCGGGTGGAGGTGGAGCCGTGGCTCTTTGACTGAGAGGCGGGGTCACGCTGTCGGAGCGTCTGTATGTGGTGATATTTGGAAGTGATGCTCTGGCTCTTCTTGATGGCTGGTTTATGCGAGATGGAGGGACGTGGCACCAGGGTGGCCTGAGAACGCAGGGGGCAGACAGAGGGAGAGGGGTGTCAGCCGGCCGAGCACCCACACTTCCATTCCTGTATGGTAAGACAGTTGCTGTAAGGAAGTCGTGTTAGAAGCAGGCTGGGTGCCTCACCATGAGCGGCTTGGGAACAGCTCCCTGGCGCCTCACAGGAGCCGGACCTTGGGCCGCTTGCTTTCTCTCAGGACTGGCAGAGTCCAAACTGGGCTTCTGAAGGGACCACAAGACTGTCAGCAGCCAGAAAGAACCGCGTCACGAGCCACAGATACCATGATCAATATTAACATCTCTCCCGCCTGTGGGCGTCGGTTAGTCAGACGCTTTTCTAAATCATGAAGAACTTTACACACGACCCCTTGTATAGCAAACAGGAGTACCAACCGGTGGGGTAACTTTCTTCAGTTTAGCGGCTCTGTGATTCATCAAAGGCACGTCAATTTTCCTAGAATAAAAAATAAAGGTATGAGAAGGCAAATGAATGGACGAGAGAGAGAGAGACACATAGACCGGCAGAGAGAGAGAGCAGCAGAAAGAGATACACAGACGCACACCTCTCTATCTTGAGGCCAGAGAAGCAGCTGCTCTCGTCTCGGGGTGAGTGCTGGTTCTGCAGTTTGGAGAAGCGCTCATTCAGAGTCAGGCTCTGCTGGGATGGAGGGCTGGAGTAGTTCCCTGATGGTAAAATGGGACTGGGGTGATTGATATGCATGGACAGGACCAATAAATGCACACAGCTCCCCCTGCAGTTCAGAAGCAGAGTCACATCTGCCATTCAGCCACCCAACATGCACACAAGAGAATGAATCACCTGTCTCAGAATCCCGTGTCCTCCAGGAGGCGCTAGTCCGTACAGTGGTTACGGACCCCATGCCTCGTTGTGAGACAGTAACAAGGTCCCGGGAAATTTGCCTGTCTGATGGGGACGGGGAGTAGCTGTCAGGGAAATTGGGTAGGGGGTAAAAAAAAAAAAAGACGACAGATGCACATAAGATGGGCCAAAACTTCACCCGAGACATCAAAAACAAAATGATTAATTTCTACACATCACATGAAAAAAAACATTTTACAAATTTCTTTTCATTTTAAAACGGTTAAACAGTTAAAACCAAACCAGGTCGTACTTACAAAGAGACTGCCATTTGCTGGTGGGATGTAGCCTTGTGTACAAAACGCAGAAACACACGCAAGCAGCCAGCTTGGCTATGAAATCTTAACACTCCTCTTTGCCACTCACGATATCCCATAATGCATCCTGTCTAGGCTCAAGATGGCAAACAGCCATTTTATACTCTACTGCCTGCATTAGCAAGTAGATGGGCAGACAGGCTGTGTACCGGTCAGACCGCCTTTGCCACATTCATTGAGAAGATGCGATGATTCATCGCAGTTCCTACACAGGGACTCCACCTCTTTACTTTTATTAATCTTTCAGCATGAAGGAAGGGCAAGGTAGGAAAATCCAGCCATCCGGATTCAGTGCTATGCAGTGGGCATGCTCCCATTGAACTCCTAAAGTTAAGCAGCATTGTGCTCTAATTATATGGCCAGGTGTTTCCATGCACCTTAATCGATAGGTTTTCTTACAGATCTCTTCCACATTCCAAAAGATTCCAGTGAGCAGGCTCACAGAGAAGTGTCCTCATTCTCTGGTCCAAGGCTCCTTATGCTATCTGTGGGGCACAGTAGGGGGACGGAAGCTGCCGTCCTGGTTCCAATTATAGCAGCGTACTTCAAATTACACTCACTGCCTAGGCAACATCCAGCAGGCTCCCACAGGCCAGCTTTGCTGATAGTGGCTGATGTAAGCCAAGCGATTGCTACTGGTCAAAGACCAATTGGCATACTGACATCTTGCAGAACTCCTTGTATCAGTGGGTTGGAAACAAGTTGATCTCCCATTAATTAGGTAGGCAAGTGCTAAGTGATCAATGCTGCTCAGGTGCAGTGCCTTTAATGCTGGTGCAGATACTCTAAAGCCCCTTTGCCTTTGTGTAGTAAGTGGAGAGAGGTCAACAGCAGACACACCCAATCATGCTGTATAATGAGACCCTTTCAGACCCACAGGAATGTAGCAGGAAAGAGTTGAGTCTTGAGCCAAAGCTACATGGCACTCCAACAATTTTCTGAGCTGGACCATTCCACAGCATTCCATCTTCAGCCCATTACATGGAGGGTTGATTGCTGGATCTTCCAACAGGGACGCCACTGAAGTCCAGGGGAGACAGCTGGGTCCACAAGCCGTGCAGCTTTGCAGAGACAAACGGTAAGAGCTCCATCCTCAGAACCAGCCAGGTGCTCTTATGAAGGGCCAAGCTGGTGGGCACTGAGCACAACGTTTTGGAGACCATTCAGTTTGTATAAAATCCAGGATTTTCCACTTCTACTCAGTCTCCTCAGCTTTGATTTAAACTTCATCCACCTTAGAGGCCTGTTCTTCTGGATCCCATATTAGGGCTTCCTTGGGACCACACTACACTTCCTGGGATTGCTGCACTTCCCCCGCTGTTAAGTGTGAAAGACTGAGTACTTCAGCCACTCCAGTGCACGGTAGTAGTGGACAGGACAACATACAGGCACAGGCTATGAAACGCTGGGAAAGGCTTCATGGGATTATCAATAACGCTGACAATATTCAAGTAACTCCCCAGAGAACATGACCTCGGTAGGAACGTGGCAAAACGCTTAAAGGCTGTCAGAATGCAGGACAGGCAGACTCTTGCAGATTTATGAGGGGCTGACATTTCAATTGAGCATTTTGCCGGGCGGGTACCCTCTTCATTTTGGGATACGTGATAAAGAACAGATGAAAAAGCTTCAAGTTATCTGTGACGCATGGGTTCGCGGCCTGCCCGCTGGTTCTAACGGAGATACCGTACCTGTAGGTGCTCAGGGTGTGGCGCGTGTCCACCTTGATGGTGAGCGTCTCAGTGTTCCTCGGCCGCCCGTCAGAACCTTCTGGGACTGGCGGCGATTTGCGGGGGACCTTCTTTGGGGCTTGTTTCTTCAGCGTGCAGACCTTAGCCGCCTCCTGAGATGCCTCCTTCCTGTCAGGCAGCTGCTTCTTCTTAGCCCTGTCCTTCTCAGGGGGGTTTCTCTGCTTTGGTGCCTTGTTCTCCTCTTTAGTGTGACATAGTACCGTGCTCAGCTCTGAAGTTGCCCTGAGCATCCTTCCTTTCACCAGCCGGCTCTTGTCCTTGAGAGAGAGGGGCCGACCACCGAATCCACGGGAGGGTACGGGTCGCTGTGACACCTCCCTGCATGCTCGCTTGGCCATGTGCTCGAATTCCGATCCTTCATCCTGGTTTCTTCTCTTCAGTGAGGGTCTGGAGATCCTGTCTTCGGGGGCATGACGGGATCTGGATAAGGAGGAGGAGGGGGGGGAGGAGGCAGCCACAGAAGTGGTTGTAGAGGATGGGGCTGGCCTCCATTTCGGGGATGCCTGGGGACGACGGGGGCTGGGCTTGTGTCCCCACTCTGAACTCCTCCTGCCCCCATCCCTCGCCATTTCGTTCCTGCCACGTGTCATAGCGTCTCGCTCAGCAGACCACCTGCATATCCATCAGAGAACACAAACACCTCGTTATACGGCAGCTTTCAAGTGCTCAGTGGACGTGCCCTCAGGTTAAGTTACTCTATCCCCGCCCATCACCCAAACCTGCTTCCTGCTATCCCCGTGCGAGGCCTGCCGTGTGCGCCTCACTGATAATACCACGTCGCAGCAGTGAATACTCTGCGCCCCTGTCTGAGGCCTACATCTGAACTCCACTGTTCCATTTCTCTATTTTGTAATAAATGGTTTTACCCAGCCTGCACCAGCACATGGCTCCTGTACCTCTCAGGAAATGAGCTTCTTCCATGAAACTCCTGGGATTTCCGCCAAGGGGACAATCTTCGCTCCCCAGAGCGGGGGTGACCGAAACCCCCCTCTCCATTCCAGTGCTCTCCATGCACGGCCCCCCCTCTGGGGCCACGTTCCCTCCCTGGCCTCAGGATGGCAACCCAGCCCCGCTCTTGCTCGACATCGTGCTGCCTGTGTGGCGGTGGTGACGGTGTCCACAATCGCCCATGGCTGCGCTCATCGTAAAAATGGGGAGAGGACAATGGAGGGCCATGTCCCCGATAAGGTACGCGGGCAGGAACTGGGGGGCGCTGGGGGGAGTGGCGACCTGACCACAGCTCTGGGTGGGACTGCCTTCTGTGCTCACGTTGGTATCCTGGTGAGACAGGGTATCTGTGAGCGGGGCTGTGTGACCGCGGCCCCCAGCAAGCATGCTCAGCGGGGCCTCGCTGCCTATCCATGTGTGCCGGCCTCCGAGTAGTGTGGAAAGTCAGGTATCCTGGGTGCTCCCTCCTGCAAGGTGGCTCCCTGTGCTCCCTGAAGCGAGGGCTGTACGCATCCGCATCACGCATCCCTCCATACACCTCCTGGCAGCCATGGGAGCCCGGAACGTGCCTGTTTATGGACAGAAGGAGACTGTCAGGATGGAGGAAGCTTGCTCCAGAGAGCCTCCAGGACTGCTGCTCCAGCACTACGTCAGACAAAATATCACAGGAAGCGTCAAACAGAAGGCTGACTCCAACCAAATATTACGATAAATTACTTCCTAGCATTAGGACAGCCATTGCTCCTAATTTAACAAAAAAAAAAAAAAGCTACTACGGATACAGTAATTTCCATGATAACGTTTTGAAAATGTGAATTTGCTCTAGTGCATTTTATATATATACATATATATATACATATATATATCGGGGACAATTATGTATAGTAAGTATATTGTAATGCTGTCATTTGTTTATATGTGATTTCATCTGTGAGAAACACCAGGCAAATGAAAAACCAGTCAAGCCACCCTGCAGAGAACACACCTGAAACCACTGGTTACCCAACTACGTGCTTGTTGTGCTAATCTTCCCTTCTACGCCTTTTAACTGTTATGATAAATAATGAATAATAATAATAATAATAATAATAATAATAATAATGTGTTCATTTAACATCCCAAAGCATGTCTAAACATCATGGTTCAAAAAAAGTCAAACGGTGAGTGAAACAGCAAAGCTTCAATTACTGAGAAGCTTGAAATATTAAAGCGTTTTGAAAGGAATGACATACTTTGAGTAAGAGTCTTAAAGGAATTACTTCATGCGCATTCTCAGAGACAAAGACGCGGAACAACTCGATTCGTCCATTTCTTAGCTATTTATTTATAACACAGTCCTATCATTCTTTTTAGGTGTTTCTGTGGCGCAAATTTGCTTAAGGCGTGTTTTTTTTGCGGTATACTAGAACATACTGCAATCTTTCTTGGTGTTACGCTCCACTCACCTGTGCTTCTGCCGGGGTGACTCGGCGTAAGGCCGGACCATACTCAGCGTCCAGATGGATCCTGAGGGATCGGGGGGTGAAGGGACGTTATTGTTATCCCCTAAAACATGTCCACTTAAAGCAAACATAACAGCATAAGACCGACTCTCCACAACAAGGCCACGTAAATATGTTAATAGGATAGTAACACGAGCGCTTAGCAGCGTATGGTTACCGCGCAGAAACGAATGCGGTCTGTCGGCACGTTTCTCAGGCCTAACCAGCTAATAAATGGTAATAAAAACACGATTCAACTGCATGACCTACCCGATTAAGTACTTATATATATAAAATCTACATATTATCCAACGGCTTCGCTTTCACTGCTATAGAAACATACCTTAAAAGCTCAAACGTGTCACACAGCTGACCGCCATAGGCTACGTCCTGTAAATCTACCACACTGCAGTTACCTTGGTAACTTCTACTGACTTATACCCATATCCGACTTAAGAAATTATTTTCTTCTCCTTACTCCAACTACAAAGGAAAGCGCTAATTGTTAAGAATACAATACTTACGAAAAAAAAAACGGCTTGGAAACCGGAAACTGCGTGGACACGCAGTACGTACGTACGTGTTTGCGTAAGCATACGAGGCCTGCATATGTTTTTACGTAAATCCGCAGTTTCCGTATACACTTCGAATCGTGCATAACCTATCGCCCATATTTTCTCTGTTGTTTCACGGAATATTGTTTCAAGAAATCGTTAGTAATAGTTAGAATAAGAACGTATAAGTTTAAACATTTATTTCTCTATATACAAGATAATATAAGTATAAGCTCTTTTATTGACCCGTCCGCTCCTCATCTTACCTTCTCTTATGTAGAAAAAAATTACATTTTTCAACCAGCATATTTAGCAAAAACGTATTTAGAACAGTTTATGCAGTTAACAAGTATATTCTGGCTTTTTTATTAATATTCTCTGTCAAGATGGAAAAGATATGCTTAATTTCAGTTTTCCCCTTGAAACGGCATTTTGGCAGAAATTATTTAGTCATGTAGTACAGTCTGACGGGTGCCAAACATACTGTACCAGGATGTGGGGCCAGAATCAGCTGAGATATTGCCATCATGGGTCAAAAACAATGGCAGAAAACTGGCCCACTCCCATCACAGCACAGAACTATTTTAGAATTTTCACTGGACAATGTATATAGCTTGTGCTATGTGTCTTATGTTCCTTGCTGTTATATGCAAATAGATTCCACCCAGTGACTAATTATAGATATCCATTAGTGCCACAGGGATCAATCATTGGTTGGTCCTTCACTTTGTACAAAAATCACCTTTTGTCCTAACACCTGATAGGGGTCACCTTAGGTCTTGTCACCTGGCACAAGGATGACCTATTGTACTGTCACCCATGATAGGGGTAATCTTTGGTCCTTTCACCTGACACAGATCTTTTTGCACAGGGACTGTCAATATTTAGGGTGAAATACAATCTGGTTCCAAGTCAAAGACAAGGACACACTGACACTTCATTTCCTCACTGATTTGTTAAAAGACAAGGACAGAGTCACAGCATTTTTCTTAATGAAAAATAATTTATAATTTCTTTTCAAAAGTTTAAAGATGGAGGTACATTCCCCGCCTTTTAAATCAAAATCAATTTTTACATTCAAAGGCTTTTCACATGCATGTAACAGACACACTGGAAGGAAACTTGACACTTTGAATGGTACTTGTCACCGCCCACATTACTGTATAAGTTGTAGAGATCATCAAATCTCAGACTACTCCAATACTTCAGGTTGCTACTGTAAAGCTCTGGAGATGCAGGTGAAAGTTCAAGAACAGCACATCTCCCCATTAATGTTCTGCAGACAGACAAGTGTTTATGTTCCTTTAAATCAGAGCTAGATAAGATTTTAACAGCTCTGAGCTATTAGTTGAGTTCTCCCCAAATGAGCTTCATGGGCCAAATTTTCTTAAATTTCTTATGTTTTTATGAGGAACCTATGATCAAGACCTCAGCTCATTCAGGCAGAGAGACAGGATTCTAGATTTTTCAGGATGTTTCCGCATCTTTTCATTAATATATGGGGCAGTATCCTCTGTACCATGTGAGCTACTTGCTGCCTGGCCCAGCAGTCCTCTCATAAGGTTCTGGTTGGACTCCCCTGATAGGCCAAGCAGGAAACGAAGAAAAATGTCCAGATGTCCATCCTCACTCTGCAAGGCCTTATCTAATGCACATCTGTGCACATCAAGTAGGGATGGTTCTTTGAACATCCTACTCAGTTTTCCTAACTGTGTTTCATACACATTTTTCTGCTGTACTTTAAATGAGAGAAAAACATACAGAGCAGCAAGATACTCCTGGACAGTCAGGTGCACAAAGCAGTACATCTTTGACTGATACATCACAAACTCCTCCTGGTAGATTTCTGTGCACAAGCCAGAATGAACCACTGTGTCATCAAAGTCAACACCACTCTCCCGCCAGTGACTTTCTGACAATGCCTCCTCTCTCTTCTCTAGCATCCAGAATGCCAGCTTCCCCAATTTGAGAAGGAAATCTATGTCAAACTCCTTGTCATCTGAAGGACTCCCATGGTACTTCTGCTTCATCTGCTTCATCTGAATGAGTATAAAGTGTGTGAGAAACCAGGTCAGTGTTCTGGGTACCTCTTTGTCACCTGCACTGTGGAATGCACGCTCAAGGACTGTGGCAATGACCCAGCAGAAGACTGGATTATGACACATGACATGAAGAGTTTTCATCGACATCACATGCTCAATCACTCTGTTGGCCATCTCCGGGTCCCGGAGTCTCCTTCTGAAGTATTCCTCCTTCTGCGTGTCATTGAAACCTCTCACCTCCAACAGGCAGTGAATGCACTCTGGGGGGATGCGGCTGGACCTGAAAGGTCTCGAAGTGATCCATATGTGAGCTGAGGGCAGCAGGTTTCCCTTGATGAGGTTTGTCATCAGCTTGTCCAATGTAGTGGGTTGGGTTGTGTCACACCAACACTCATTGAAGGTGAAGTTTAGGGGCAGATTAGACTCCTCCAGTCCATCGCAGATGAACAAGACCTTGCATTCTTCACTGTCCAGGGTCTCGAGATCCTTCAACTCCGGGAAGAAACTATGGATCAGCTGCATAAGGCTGTAGGAGCCACTGTGCATCAGGTTCAGCTCCCGGAAGGGGATTGGGAGCAAAAAGTATATATGCTGATGGTTACGGTCCTCTGCCCAGTCCAGAATGAACTTCTGCACACAGACGGATTTGCCGACGCCACCAAAGCCCCTGGAGAGCACCGAGCGTGTGTGCTGCTTCTCAATAGCAGCAAGGCTGAATATCGCATTGCAATTGACAACCACCTCTCGTTTAACCCTCTTGGGTGGCACAACCTGCCTGATCTCATGCTCCTTGTTGATGCCGCCGTTCCCACCCTCAGTGATGTATAGATCTGTAAATATGTCATTGAAGACTGTCTGCTCGCCCTGCTTCGCTACTCCCTCGAATATGTACTCATACTTCCTCTTGAGAGCAAGCTTCAGCTCATACTGTGCTTCACCTGGGGGAGAGGGCGGAACAAAAACAATGTTAGCAATAGAGAATGAAGAAAACTCAAGGAAGATGCCATGAATAAGCACACAACTCTTGAAGTGTATGAAAGATCCATATCTCTCGGTACATTTGACAGCATTGATTTAACCAGCCAACCAATAAATACTCCTGTAGCAATTTCTAAGCAGTAACAGATCTTACGTTTCTTGATCAGTTCCTGTAGGTAATTTGCAGTGCCCTTCAGCTTCATGTCCGTCAGAGTCTTCAATGTAATTCTCAGAGACCCATCCAGGCCACATTTCTGCAGTATATTATCCACCAGGTCCAAAACATCATGTTTGTCAGTTGAGCTGTCAAAGAATTCTGGGTAATGTTTCCGCAGATTCCGTTTGAAGTGCGCAAACTCCTCCTGTGCCAGTCTCCGCAGAGCCGCCATTAGTGTCTGTTTCAGAAATAACAACATGCATAATCAATCGAGTCATTCGAGAACTCTCAGCTCACCACCATGTAGGGCACTCAGAAGTGCACCATCTACACACCAGGGTGTGAGCGTGTACTTTCATTAATAGTGAGTTAATTTAAATCACAAGAATCTGTCCAGCTACTTTGAAAATAAAGGTGTTTCCATGAACTCACAGTGAACATGAATTCAAAAGTAATTGAGGGGTGCCTCATTTCAGATGGAGCCAGAAGACTGTAAACTTCTGGTCTGGGTGTCGGCGCTGGGATGCTTGTCTGCTGAAGTTTCTGACTCCGAGGCCTGAGAAACAGACAACTGCATCATGGAAAGCAGCATGGATCTTTTGGCTAAGAGATAGATGGGGGGGGGCAGGTAACCTTTGACCTGAAGAGAAAACTCTGGTATAGGCAATAGAGAACTGTGATGTGTACCACATGGGTTAATGTGAATATAAATCACCCTCCAAACAGCAGGTTCAGTTCTCCTAAAAATTCCCTCGTTCTGAAATGAAGATACTCAACACAAAGTAAGGTTAAGAACATAAGAAATTTATAAACGAGAGGAGGCCATTCGGCCCTTCAAGCATGTTTGGGGAGAACTTAACTAATAGCTCTGAGTTGTTAAAATCTTATCTAGCTCTGATTTAAAGGAACCCAGGGTTTTGGCTTGCGCTACACTAGCAGGAAGACTA
>JAODKC010000051.1:6859090-6881363 GCA_026777985.1 Mormyrops attenuatus | reverse complement strand
CTTGTAGCTTCCTCAAAGAACTCAAGTAAATTAGTTAAACAGGATCTACCTCTCCTAAATCCATGTTGGCTATCCCTAAGAATGTTATTAGAACCCAGGTAAAATACCATTTTCACTTGGATTATAGCTTCCATTATTTTCCCAGTAATGCTAGTTAAACTGATGGTCTATAGTTTGCTGGATTACTTCTATGGGCATTATATTAGCATGCTTCAGTTGGCTAAGGATCGGTTCAAAGTATCGGTGGAAATAATCGTACTAATAAATGCATAAATATAGTGGAAACTGCTTTTAGTGATCATGGTTATAGTGATCAACTGCTTATATGGATCAGTCTTGGAACAGAATCAATCCTGTACAAATCCTGTTTAAATAATTTGCTTATAGTAATCAAGTAGTCCACTCACAGTGTTTTTTTTTATATACATGACAAAGACAGTAATTTACTATTGTTTTTTAATTTTACTTTGATAGCCCTGCTTTGCCTTGTTGTAACCCATCTGCTTCTGGCGAATTACCTGAGGCTAATGCTGCATGAACAGAAAACATGACAGGAAAAAAGAAAGTAATTTTTTTTCAATAACAAATATAGACTCATCAAAGCTTATGAAAACTGCAAAAAATGAGCCACTTAGATGCTACAGCAAAATGCCAATAAGCTGTATTTTATTTTATGTATATTGTATTATAGCATATTTAAATTATACACAGTTCAGTAATTTAATTTGTACAATACTTTGAAAACCATTTGAAACTGCTGTACTGTATTTTTAGAGTCAATAATATCCAGGAAATAGCGATGCTGTCTGCTTTGTCGGTTAAATCGGTTATAACGATCATCCACTTATACTGATCAATTTCACCGACAGACGTGATCACTTTAAGCAGTTTCCACTGTATTATGCATTTACAAAACTATTGTTTATTTTAGTAATAAGGACCTACTGAAGCAAAGTTGCCAAACAAATGGTGAAGTGAGTTTAAAACCCCTAGCCTCCTCATTCTAGCTTTATTAAACAAATCTACTAAACATACCCTCATCCAACTCCATGCCTGTCACTAAGGAACCTGATGGTGCCGTTCTCAAATAGGTGGCATGTGCACTTCTGTGAAATGGTACACAGCTTATACAGCCCACTGTACATGTAGTATACAAATGATCAAATATATAGAACTGTTAGCTAGCTTTGGATAAAATAAGTGAAAGAGGCGGAAGCTGTGTTTGAGGGCCGGCTGTAAGGCTTACTTTGGCTTCCTGACCGGCTCGGCAGAGTCGTCACTGTTGAAAGAGTAGCAACTGGAGGCAGGCGAGTCTGGTTCCTCCAGCCGGAGTCTACCAAAGAGTCAGACAGGTCATCACCCACAGGGCACCTTCTAAAGTGGCCAGCAGTGCAGGGAAGTCATGTGACCCTGCTGCAAGTGTGTGTATTTATATATGTAATACACAGTACTATGCAAAACTCTTATGCAGCCAAAGAAAATTATGTCTAGATGATATTCATGTTGGTGCAAAACTATGCTATTATGCCTGTTAAAAGTGTGTTAACTTAGCCATTTCAAAAGCTAATCTAAAATCACCACATTATTTCCGGCAACCATGCAATACAGCCATGTATTTTTGCCAAGACCACTTGCACACCTTGTATAGTTAGTCAATGTCTGTGATTTTTTTTTTTTTTTAAAACTCTTAGTTAATTAATTAAATGAGCTAGGAGAGAAATTTAACAGGCGCGTGGAATGGTTGAGGTGCCCCTGGGGAGAGGTTTGGGGATTGATGCAGCATTCATCTAGCCATGCAACTAGATATCAGTAACTTTTTGGAGAACAGAAGAAATTCTTACTAGTTTTTATTGTTACTCTTAATTTGCATATGTTCTAATGCTAAATTGCGTTTTTTTTTTGTTCTGAGCAAAAGTGCACTTAGTACCCAGATAAACAGCTTAAGCATTTCTTTGGACTGCCTAAGACTTTTGCACAATACTGTATACATATATAAAATGTACTGTGTAACTTAATACATTTTGTTTTCTGACAGACACTATGGTGTCCCACTGATCATTAGCGTACCCCAATCTCACCCACAACAGCTTCTCATTACCTCCCTACTAACTGCAGTACCTCATATTCGATTGTTTTGTGTGACCACAGTGTTTCTTTATGCTTGCTTGCATGTGCATAGGATGTGTAAGGTCTAATGCTTGTAAGTAGGTATGACTGCACTGTGAACATGGGCGGTGTGTACATGGGCTCCTTGCAGTCTGTGCATCCGTGTGCTAATGCCGTGTCCTTGTACTTTGTATGTGTGGAAAGCAGCTCCTTGTTAGATGTGGTGGCCTGCTCCTCTGGGTCCTTGTCGCTCTCCATGGATTGGTAGCTGGGGGCTGGTGATGGAGTCTTCTGCCAGTACCTGCCGCACGGGAAAGGCCAAAGCATGTATCATTCAGCCCTACTGGGGCCGCCTCACAGTTGACGTGGCTATTAATTAGCTCACAATACTGCGTTATTTGATAGTGACACCACTTCACCTGCCACTTTCGAGGTGGGCGATAGCCAACACATGCTCAGCTGCACCATTCTCAAATTCCTGGGATAAGTTCATTGGGGAGGCCCCAGCACCTCCCTCAACCTCTAGGTGCATGTTTGGGTCTCGGACCTCATCCTCAAAGCCAGCAGACATCTCAGAGTCTGACTCCTCGATGTCCAGAGAGATGCTCTGGGACGCCGTGTCCCACCCATCCTGCTCCTCCGACATGCTCATTTCTGGTTAGCCTCGGTCCGGCTTCGGTCCAGACGAAACTGCTGTCCTGATAAAACCAAGTAACAGAATTCAGTTACGTAGTACAGTTACGAAAACAAATTACTCTTGTATTAGCTGTAAAATATAAAATTCCTGAAAATTAACAGCAGCTCGATATTTAATGAATTCGTTTTTTTTTGCCTCGCGGCGTTCAATTAACTATTTACCGCAAAAAGCGCATTTCTTTCACACGCAGCAGTCTTACTACGTTAAAGTTCAGTCATCGATCAGTTAGTAATGACCTATAAAACACTGAAACTGCTCAGGTAAACGTGAAACGTAGCTTTTGTAAAAGTAGCGTTTGTCTTAGCTATTCACCTTCTCTCAGCTTCCGTGTTTTTATATGTAATGGTGACGGAGGAAACCGGCTTACTTTCGGTTTCGCGTCCTTTTGCATTGTGGGAAACGGAAGAACGCTGGAACAGAAATGTCTTCTTCTTCTTTGGCTTTTTTATTGGCGGTTTGAAACCAACAAAATGGTGCGTTACCGCCACCAACTGGTAAGGAGTGTGGATCAGGATCGTAATGTTTAATTTAGTCCAAAAAACCCGAATAATAATAAAATTAAATTAAATCCTCCCAATTAAACCAGTCAACCGAAGAAACTGTAATAGAAAAGGGTGACACACATTTATTTCCAACACTTCTGTCAATATGTACCTCACTTTAATCTTTTCAAGGTTCCGGATAAGAGTTCGTCTTTCCGTTTCATACTTCCTACAATGTACCATAACATGTTCCACTGTCTCTGCCTGACCACAAAAATCACAATTGCCTGTATTATGTCTTCCTATAAGCAGTGTCCTTTACTATGCTGTGGTATGTTGGGGAGGCAGCACTAGGAAGAGGGACAACTGCTGAACGACTGGACAGGCTGGTGAGGAAAGCTAGCTCTGTGGTGGGCATGGAGCTGGAGTCACTGACATCAGTTGCAGATAAGAGGACCCTGAGCAGACTGCTCTCAATATTGGACAATGACCACCACCCTCTGCACGCCACTTTCTCCAATCAATCAATCAATCAATCAATCAGTCTATCTATCTATCTATCTATCTATCTATCTATCTATCAATCAATTTTTCAGACACTTCATCACCTTGGGAAAAATGGAACGGTTAAATTTTAAAAATCTGACTGATCACTCTGCCGGTGTGCCCCCCCCCCGGTGCCAGATCAGTATGTCCTCCCTACTTGCTGATCAGTGGATTATTGACTACTAATTGTTTTTCATGTTCTCTAGCTTATCTTGGGGGAGCCCGCTTGGGGGCCTTGTACTGGTGTCAGTCCCCCTTGCTTTTGCCCAAAGTGACCTACAATCAGAGCAGGTATTATTTAACGTTTTTAGCAATGTATGCTTGGAGATGAGCTGTAACTCTGGAGCTGTTTGATATTGAAGCTGGCAGTATGCAGCAGAAAGTTTAGGCAGGCCAGCTGAAGCAAATGGTTTAAGAAGTGCCCTGTAGCTGTAAGAAGGTTTGCTGGCTTTCTGCCATGTATGCTTAGGAATGTGGAGTTTCCAGTCCAGAATGAGCTGATTTCCCAGCACACATCTGCAGGAAAGTCCAGAGAGGGAAGAGGTTCACTTCATATGACACTGTTATAGAGATCACTGACATACATACACGCACACACACAAAGAGGATAGAACTACCCTCTACGTACCCACGACTCAGGCGTGTACGTCAGGTAAGCGACGCTTCTGAACCACCAGTGAGTCACTTTAAATTGTAAGATAGGGACTGAAATGCTGTTGTGAGATGGCGGTATGGGGCTCCGCGGCTTTGGGACAGGTTTGGGTGCAGGTTTGGCCGGCTACCAGAACACGGCCATTCATGCTCGGCTGCCTGGAGGCCGATTGTTCTCATTTCCTAAAGGATCAGCCTTACCTGGGTCTCTGTAGACACCTACGTCAGGCAGAGAGGATCTGTGTTTTCAAGTAACTTGTTTACTCATGATGGTTTCAAACTGTTGTTTTAGCATGTGTGACTGACAGATGTTTCGTCCAATGGGACGGTTTGCTTTCTTAGCCCAGGATGAGCAGCCTTAGCGGAGATGGAAAGTTACCACCGGAGGTGACCAGCAGGAATCATGACTCCGTGAAAGCCCAGTGAGTGTGCGCTAAGAAAAAGTCTCCAGCAGGATCGAGGATTGTGGGAGAGTGACAGAAAATCCTCACAAGCATGAGATAATGATATTATCTGGTTTGCTGTTACTTTGAAGTTCTTTTTATGTGGATAGGAATCATTAAAAAGAAACACAGAAGAACATCATAGACTGAAAACAAATGCCACTGTGTGTGTTTCCCTCCCTCTTGGTGGTGATGAAATCTTGATGTCTATGTCTCTGCAAAACCTGTTACTTTGCTTGTAAAGAGCTACACCCTTTTCCGTAAGCGACTGAGCGATGAAGAAAAACAGGTTATCCTCCATCGTGGGACCTCATCGACAAATGAGTTTGACGTTTTGCTGAGGATAAATGGACATAGAGGCTTTCCAACCTCCTCACTCTGTCTGCCTGTCGGTGTACATCTTTACATCTGACTGTATGGTGTATACTCACATGGTGACTGATCACTGGAAGGTGTAATTGTGCGTTTATGTGTGTGAACATTTGAGTATGTGTCCTCCATGTCTTCCTTTAGGTGGAAGTCTGAAAGAGAAGACAGCATATATTTGGACAGCGAGAGCCCAGCTGTGCTAGCAGAAGGTTTTGCCTCCGAGGCCACACTGCCAATCAAATCCGGATTTCTGGAGAAGACTCCTCCCCAGGGGTGTGTTTGTCCAGGGTGTCTCCAGTGCAGGCCTTTTCTTGGATGTCTTCTTCCTTGGTGTTGTATGTGAAAGTGTGTTGATGTTATGCTACACTGGGTTTTAAATAAAGCTGCAAATAAATGATAATGATGACACAGACACTTATCGATCCCGGTTGGGGATCCTCTTTTCGTCCACTTTATCTTGATCTCCCACACAGACACTTATGTAGGTGAGTGCAGGCTAGGCAGCAAAGGGCATACACCTGCAGTGATGCCCATGGAACTGGGGGTTAAGGGCCTTGCTCAAGGTTCCACGGACATTTGATTATTCTGCTGTGTCTTGAACCAGTGACTTTCCAATCACAGATCAGAGGCTCTCATTGGGATAAGCCACTATGCCTGTGATCGGAAGGTCGCTGATTCAAGACATTGGTGGAAAAGTCACATGTCCGTGGGCCCTTGAGCAAGGACCTTAACCCCCAGCTCCATGGGCACTGCACACTGTCTGACCTTGCGTTGTGACCCCCCACGCTTGATCTCACCTGTATGTGCATCTCATGTTGGGCAAGATGGGTTAGGGGAAGAGAGAATTTTCCCCACAGGGATTAATGAAGTATCACTATTCTGTTATATGATTTGTTGTGTTGTGATGTCAAGTGGTGTTGTTTGTTGTTTTTTCGTGTTGTGATGTGCTTTGTTGCTTGGCTATCAGGGGCCTGCCTTTCCAGAAACGTTGGGTGCAGCTGGATGCTGAATACCTGAGATACTTCCAGAATGAGAAGGTACAAATGCCACACACACGCAGGACATGCAGGTCCACACAGACACTCATAGTGACAGCACAGATTCATGCACATGCCGGACATGCAGACCCTCAAAGTGACGGCACAGGTCCACACAGACACTCACAGTGACAGCACAGGTTCACACAGAGGCTCACAGTAATAGCACAGGTCCACGCAGAAGCTCACAGTGACGGCACAGGTCCACATATATGATAGACACGCAAACGCTCACAGTGACAACACAGGTCTACACACACGCCAGACACACAGACGCTCACAGTGACAGAACAGGTCTACTCACATGTCGGACACAGAGATGCTCACAGTAACAGCCTCTCTCTGATGTAGGATGTTTACTCCAAGCGAATGATCCCCATCAGCTCTATGGTCAGCATCGTCCCTGCTGGTCCACAGAAGTTCGAGGTGGCTACAAAGAAAAGGACCTTCGTGTTCCGAGCACAGAGTGAATGTGAGTTTGATGTGTTAGGCAGATCAGAGCCCATGTCTGGAGGAAAAGCAGAAGTTGATATGCTCTGCATGCCGCTCTGTGTCTCCTCCAGCGGACAGGAATGAATGGTTGTCCCTGCTACAGAACATGGTCCAGAAACGGTACAGCAGTGGAGGAATGACCCCTGAACCCTGCAGTCCTGTGCTTATGCATGGCAACCTGGAGCTGCGTGGAGTCCACAACAAACTATACGTCACTGTCAGTAAAGACAAGCTCATCCTGTACAGAAACGTGGATGTGAGTGCAGGAGGAGGGGGACTCTCTCTCTGTGACTCTGTGATTCTGGTACTCTATGATTCTGTGACTGATTCTGGGACTGTTCCAGTGTAAGAATGTGAATGTTCCTGCATGCTGTGCCTCCTGGTATGTTAATATATCAGCTGTGTAAGTGACTATCTGTGACTCTATGTCTGTGATTCTTGGGTTCTGTGACTCTGGGTCCATTTATATGTAAGAATGTAAATGTTTCTGCTCACTGTGCATTCTTGGATCTTAATGGATTGGCTGTGTGTGTGTCTGTGACTGTGTGTCTGTTTACATATACGAATGTGAATGTTCCTGTGTGCTGTGCATTCCAGTATGTTAATCTACTGGCTGCATGTGTCTCTGACTCTGTGAGTCTGGGTCCATTTCCTTTGTGCTGTGCATTCTGGTATGTTAATATGCTGCTTGCCTCGTTTGTACGTCACTTTGAACAAAAGCGGCTGCTAAGTGTGTAATTGTAAATGTATTGGCTGTGTGTGTGTGCCTCTTCATTTCCAGGAATACAAGCTGGGAATCGGAATCACGTCTGTACAAATGAACCTGGGATGTGTGAAGGATGCTGAAAAACGGGCGTTTGACCTTGTGACCCCTTATAGGGTGTTCAGGTAGGGTTTCTACATAAATGCAGCAGTTTTGGGTGTGTGGGTGTGTGTGTGGGTGCATGATTATGTGTTTATAATCCAGTGCGTGTAGAAAATCCTGTGCGTATATTTAATTCTGTGTGTATAATCCTGTGTGGACAGTGGTCCCCCCATATCCAAGAGTGATACGTTTCAAGACCTACCACTGATAATCGAAACCATAGATAATAGTGAATCATCTTCGGACCGCATGTATAATGTGATAATAAAGTACATTTTACATTATTATACAGTACCATACAGTATTGTACTCATTTGAATGAAAAGGAATCTGATGTTTTAGCATAATTCACAAAAGACGATGTAGCAATGAAAACATATCATGTATCACGGGATGACATGTACATCATATGAAATATCATGTGTCAAGGCAAAGAAAATCGTGGTGTTTATACCCCACAAAGGACGAAAGGAAAATTAAAAAAACATAGTTGATAACACTTTAGTTATGGTCACGTTTTTAGTAATTTACAAAGACATCCATAACAAATAATTGCATTATTATATAATGCATTATAGATGACTTTATAATGCAGTACAAAGCATCCTTAATGCTTATACCAACCGTTATAATGCATTATAAAGGTATCTATGGTGCATTATAGAAGAGGGCTTCATAAAGTATTCATAATGCATAATACACATGGATATGTGTTATGCCTTTTGATAAATATTTATAGCTATGTTTGTAATGCTTTATGAATGCATTCTAATGCATTATGAATGTGTTTATGAAATACTAAAAACTTGGCCTTAAGTGTTACCACATAGTCTACTGTTACACATTTTACAATGAAAAATATTGCATGATGTACCTGGACATAAGTTGTAATGAGAAAAAATTGTTTTAAAATATATTAGCTGATTGTGGGTACTTACAGCCTGCACTTGTTTGGCATGTGATTTGAAACTTAGGAACCATTTCTGGAACTAAACGTTTTTGATAACACTTTACTGCAGGGGGCACAAATACTTAGTAGTATCTCAGTTACTACTGAAGTACAAATCATGAACAAATATAGTTGCTACTAGAGATAAAAGATGCGTAACAGTTCAATAACGATGAACAAACCTGAGATCAGTATCTCACTTAAGTTATTCATTACTTGTTCCTTCAGTAGTTCACAAAGGTTTACCGCATTAACAAATTTAGTAAATTTACTAATTGTGTCATGATTCATTACTGATGAACGAACATGAGGTCAGTATGTAACTAAGACTGAGTTTGTAGTTAATACAAAAGTAAGAGCATAATACTATATTATTTGTACCCCCTCAAGTAAAGTGTTACCAGTTTTTTTTTCATACTGAAACTGCAGATGTGGGGGTTCCACTGTATAATCCAGTGTGCAGAGGTGCAAAGTTCAGGTCCAGAAAGTACAAATCTACACCAATGTTTTGTTTCAGCCAACCAGTTGAGTACTCTGTGACTGTGACTCTTTATACTCAACTGGTTGGTTGGTCTGGATTTGTACTTTCCGAACCTTAACTTTCCATCTCTGCCTGTGTGTGTATATGTATGTATAATCCTGTGTGCATATAACCCTCTGTTCATAACTCTGTACCCCGCCCCCCCCACACACACACACACCCCACAGCTTTGTGGCAGAGTCAGTGCCGATGAAGCTCATCTGGATGAAAAATATAGAGGACGCCATTTGCTCTGCTCTGTCTACCAACACTCTGGTCAATAAAGTCTGGGCCCAGGAGTCCAATCGTCTTTGTGCCGACTGCGGGGCAGCGTGGCCTGAATGGGCGTCCATCAACCTCAGTGTCATTATCTGCAGCATCTGTGCAGGTTAGCAGCTGTGAGCCCCTCCCTCAGTCAAACACACAGCCCCTTCCCTACCCAAATACACAGCCCCTCTCTCAGCCACACATATAGCCCCTCCGCCAGCCAGCCACTCAGCCCCTCCCCATACCATACACACAGTCATTCCCCCTACCAAACACAGAGCTCCTCACCACACCCTACCCACTGCCCCTCCCCCAGCCAAACACACAGCCTTTCCCTACCCTCCCCACCCGTCTCAGATGCCTTGTGGCCTGACTTGACCTGGCACACCATAAAGTTGGGAATAACCTGAAGACCTTAACTATGTCATTTCAGTAATTGAAAAGGACCCAAAATATATGCAAATGATATATTGAAATATATTTTATTACCTAGATTCATCTTACTCAGAGGTGACCATCATTCAACACCTTCTATATTATTTAGAGATTCATAGCTGACCATTATTCGGGTATTGACCATTATTCAGAGCTGACCGTTGTTCAGGTAACTGACCATTATTCAGAGCTGACCGTCGTTCAGGGCTGACCATTATTCGGAGCTGATCGTTATTCAGGGCTGACTGGTATTTGGAGGTGACTGTTATTTGAAGCTGACCATTACTCAGGGCTGACTGTTATTTGGAGCTGACCATTGTTCTGCACTATTGGAGCTGACTGTTTTGTCCCAATCCTGATGTGTCTCCTTCCCAGGGCAGCACAGGCAGCTCGGTGCCTGTGTCTCTAAGGTAAGGAGTCTCAGGCTGGACCAGTGTGTGTGGACCGATGAGCTCGTCCAGGTAGGTATGGCCCAGAGAGCACTTCCCCCCCAGTCTGCTTCCCCCACTGCGTGCAGCTTGGACCTAGAGGGCTGAGGAGACTCTCTGCCTGTCCTGCAGCTGTTCATATCGCTGGGAAATGGCCGAGCAAACTCATTCTGGGCTGCAAACGTGCCCCCTAGTGAAGCACTGAGCCCTTTCAGCAGAGAAGAGGACCGCAAGTCCTTTATCTTTGCCAAGTACCGCCAGGGGAAATACCGCTGCTACCACAAGCTCTTTGGCCAGCAGGAGAGTCTCAATAGCGTAAGTCTCACCCACCACAGAAACCTCATCTGTGTTTCTCTCTGAGCCCTTCACCATGTCACCTTCACTGTAACTCCCTCCTGCCTCATCTCCATTAAGTCCCCTGCTTCGCCCTGCAGGCTTTGTGCTCCAACGTGCAGACGGATGACATCTTGGAGACCCTGTCGCTGCTCTTCTGTGGGGCTGACGTGAACTGCAACATGGGTCACTCGGACTTCCACTCTCCCATCTCTTTGGCCAGAAGTTGCAACCAGCACCTACAGGTGGAGCTTCTGAGCCACAATCAAAACACAGGTGGGTCGTCCCGTCAGACCTCACTGTACCACCACAGGCTGGCGTGCTGAGGAAATCTCAGAGTCTCAGTCTAACTTTTGACAGAGGTGCCCCGTTTGGAGGTGGAATATTCCTTGGACTGGCTGGAGGAATCCTCAGCCTTCATCATGCACAGTGGGAACCTGTACAAGACGGGCTCGACCACACGGCCAGTCACTGAGCAGAAACCCAGAGCAGGTGAGCCAACCCCCGTCACCTTGAAAAGCGGCCTGTGTGAGGTCAGGCTGATGTCAGTTGGCTCTGTGTGTTTATTACATTTATATTACATTGTGGGGATCAAATGTCCCCCAAATGTAATAAAAGCATATTATTTAGACAATGTGGGCACCATTTTTCTGTGAATGCTATCAAAAAACAAAAAAACGCCAAAAGTCTCATATTTTGTTTTGTTACTTAGGGTTAAGTTTGGGGCTGGGAAGGGGATACAGTTATCATTGTTGGGATTAGAGTTATGCTCATGGAAATTAGTGGAGAATCCTCAAAAAGATATGAATATGTGAGCTGTGTGTGTTTGTGTGTGTGCTTCCCACTTGGCCAGAGTTCAAACTCCGCTGGTGCATCCTGAAAAATGGTAGCCTGACCTACAGAGGCCTCAGAAGCTCCACCCCCAGCAGGCAGCTGAACATGGAGGACATCCAGTGCCTGTCCGTCGATGCCCCGGGGAAACATGGGTAACTCTCGCTTCCCTCCCTTGTGTCCCCCTGTAAAATCTCTGCTCCCATTGGTGGAGGTTTTATGACCACTTGTCTTTCAGCTATGAGCACACTTTTGAGATCTGCACAGAATCGGACCGTCTGTACCTTTTTGGACACGATAACCCAGACACAGTATGGGAATGGATCAGGTCAATCACCAAGGTAAACACAGCACTGTGATAGAATCACTTGTGGTTCTGTAGTGTTACCCCTGTTTGGGGGGGTGAGGTGGGGTTTGCATGTCCTAGCATGGTAAAGGCAGCAATTTCATGTTCTCTGAAAGAACTTCTTAGACAACATACGATGGAAATTAAGCAATGAAAAACCAATGAATCAAGATCACCATGCTGAATTTCACATTAAATGTGTGCGTAACCGGCCCTCACTGTGCCCTCACAGTCGTTCCTCCCAGCCAGCACACAGGACCTGGCAGAAACAGCCTTTCGGCGTGTTGGCCGACTCGGGTACCGTGCTGGGCTGATGCAGGAGACCTGCAGGCTAGGCTGGTTTTCTCTAGCGGGCACCAAGCTTCACGGGCGGCTGGCAGATGGCTCCGAGGAGAAGATCGAGCTGTGCAGGCTTCAGGAGCTCTGTGAGTGTGTATCAGTGTTCCTCAGTGTCCATCAGTATGGCTTAGTGTATATCAGGGTGTATCAGTGTTCCACAGTGTCCATCAGTATGACTTAGTGTATATCAGTGTGTATCAGTGTTCCTCAGTGTCCATCAGTATGGCTTAGTGTGTATCAGTGTCCATCAGTGTCTATCAGTATGGCTTAGTGTGTATCAGTGTTCCTCAGTGTCCATCAGTATGGCTTAGTGTATATCAGTGTGTATCAGTATTCCTCAGTGTCCATCAGTATGGCTTAGTGTGTATCAGTGTTCGTCAGTGTCTATCAGTATGGCTTAGTGTGTATCAGTGTCCGTCAGTGTCTATCAGTATGGCTTAGTGTGTATCAGTGTCCGTCAGTGTCCATCAGTATGGCTTAGTGTATATCAGTGTTCCTCAGTGTCCATCAGTATGGCTTAGTGTATATCACTGTGTATCAGTGTTCCTCAGTGTCCATCAGTGTGGGTTAGTGTATATCAGTGTTCCACAGTGTCCATCAGTGACTGTCAGTATGGCTTAGTGTATATCAGTGTGTATCAGTGTTCCTCAGTGTCCATCAGTATGGCTTAGTGTATATCAGTGTGTATCAGTGTTCCACAGTGTCCATCAGTGACTGTCAGTATGGCTTAGTGTATATCATTGTGTATCAATGTCCGTCAGTGTGTATAAGTGTTGCTCAGTGTATCAGTGTCTGTCAGTGTATGCCTCAGTGTGTCAGGTTGTCTCAGTGTCCATCAGTGTGCCAGTGTGTACCTCAGTATGTCAGTGTCCGTAAGTGTGTACCTCAGTGTGTCAGTGTCCACCAGTGTGTTAGTGTGTGCCTCAGTGTGTCTGTGGGTGTTTGTTGTTCACCGATGTGTGTCAGTATGTCAGTGTGTGTCAGTGTGCCTCAGTCTCCATCAGTGTGCATCAATGTCTGTCAATATTTCAATGTACTCGTATGTCAGTGTGTGTCAGTGTGCTTCAGTGTGTGTCAGTGTCCGTCAGTATGTGTGTCAGTGTCCATCAGTGTCTGTCAGTGTGCCTCAAGGCCAATTGAAACTTCAATTTTCCACATGTGCTTTTGAGAATGTGCTCATTTTACATTCAGCCACGGCCAGTGCATGTGTACAGCAGTGACATTCCATCAGACCAGGAGAGGGCAGATGTATTGCAACAAACACAAATACAAGCAGTCAAGTCAAGTCAAGTGGAGTTAGAATCTTATATACCTGCATCATGTCCCCTCTTAGTGTCCTTTGCTCGAGGCTGAACAGATTCAGCTCAGCTAACCTGTTGTCCTAGCATTGATCTGTTTATCAAATTTCAGTTATCAAAGAGCACACCTAGATTTTTGGAGGATGGCCTCTTATATGAAGCAAGAGGGCCAAGAGCATCATTGAGAAAAGTATGAGTTTCTGAGCACCTGAATACCACTATTTCTAATTTCTTTTCATTGAGCTGACACAGACACTGTAGGAGGGCAGACACACACACAGTATGTACATGAATTGACTATTTGCACATAATCTAGCAGCAGGATTGCAGCCGCAGAATATAAATGTGGTATGTAAAATATTTAACATGAAGAGAATAATATGTGTAAACTATCTGTACATAATACTGAACATAACATTTTTGTATATAATTACAGTTATGTCAACTATGCAGCATAAATTGACATATGGTATGTAAGCTACCTGTACATAATATAGTATGGTATAGTATTGTCAGGGTCAGCTCCTGTTGTCCCAGTCTTTTGTGTCTCTTCCCCATTTAGCCAGCAGGCGTTGCTGGTCATCCTGTCCCTCATGTCAGTCTCTGTGTTTTCCCCACACCCTGTCAGCCACATGGGTCAACGTGTTGAATATGCAGTTACCTACAAATCCCTTTATCGCGTGTTTGAATCCCACCTCTGTTTTTGTATTTTGTTCCCTAGTGTTTCATTGTATGAGTTTTTCTGTTTCCTGTATCTTGTGATTTGTATTTGGTTTCATTCTTTGTGCCCATGCTTGTGTTTCTACCTGTCTGTTATTCCCCAAGTGTAGATTCTGTTTCCTTGTTTCTGTCAGTTTTAGTTTTCCCCTCCAAGTCCCTGAGTTAATTAGTTCCACCTGTTGCCTGCCCTTGTGCGTTTACCTGATTGCCCATTGTCCTGCACCTTCCCCGATTGGTTAATTGTCTATGTCTCACTCCTACTGTCTCGTTACCCAGTTCAGTTTTCCTATTTAAGTTCCTGCCTGAGTTCAGTTCCCCAGTAGTTCATTGTTGTAGTTTTGCTGTTAGATGTATGTACTTTGGATGTTCTGTTATTTGTAGCCTGCCTACCCTTTGTTGCCCTGACCCTTTTGGAAATTAGTTTGCGTATCCCTTTTAGTTCTGGGCCCTTGAAGTCTGTTTTGTTTGTAGTGTTTTCCGCTTTGTTAAATAAACCCCTTCTGTTCCTGTGAGCTGCAAATGGGTCGTCCACATTTCTGTTCAGCCTGCATCATGCCTTGCCATCACCCCAAATCTGCCCGGATCCTTGACAAGTATAGTAGAGCAGCAAGTAATATAGCAGCAGATAACAAAAAGTATAAACATGCCAGTTAAAGAGTTAAAGTGGCTGTTGACGTTAAAGAGTTGGTGCTGCTTACTTGCTGAGGAATTGCAGGCTGTTCAGGAGTCTTACAGTGGGGGGAAACTGTTACAAAGGCTCACTGACTTCATCCAGATGCTGTGGTACTTTCTGCCAGATGGGAACAGTCCAGGGCCTTCGTGAAGTCAACAATCTTTTTTTTTTTTTCATCTTGTCCACATTCAGAAATGATTGTTCCCTTGTTGCTCTTCTCCACGGTCTTGCAGCTTTGCTTGGGTTCATGCTGAACAGGGTTCTCCTGACATCAGCTGTGGACAGACACAGCACCTGGTCATTAGGTGGGGGAATGGTCTTCCTTGCAGACATGTTTGTTGCATCAAACTATGCGTAAAAGTCATTCAACACATCAGGGAGTGAGTCATAACTGTCGCAGGGTTGTGGCGGGGTCTTGTAATCAATTATGGTCTTGATGCCCTGCCACATACGCTTTGCATTTCTGAAGTGCCTGTGAATCCTGCACCCAAACGTGCACTTTGCTTCTCTGATGCCCCAGGACAGGTTTGCCCTCACTGTCCTGAGGGCTGCTTTGTCTCCTGACTTGAAGGCAATACCGCGAGCCATCAACAGCGCATGTACCTTTGGTGCCATCCAAGGTTTTTGGTTTGCATGACTGGTGTCAGTTTTGGAGGCAGTTACATCTGTGTTTACTGATGTAGCCGATGACAGAAGCATACTCCTCCAGGTCAGGGTGCTGATTGTAGGTAGCAGCCTCCTTGAACATGTTCCAGCCTGTGTGTTGAAACAGCCCTGCAGGGCTGAGACTGCACCCTCTGACCAGATCCTGATGTGCCTGTGTAGTGAAACGGGTAAACTTCTATGAACAGTTTTAAGGTTATTAGGCAAGGCTTGGGCAGAATTATGGCAATAAGGCATGTCGTGGTATTTTGAAATCAAATCCTTATGACAAAATTAGCCTATGTCAGTGTCCATCAGTGTGTGTTGGTGTTTATCACTGTGTCAGTGTGCGTGTCGGTGCCCATCTGTGTCCTCAGTGCGTGTCTGTGCTTCTGTGTCTTTGTTTCACTATTAATCTTGTATCTCCTGTCAATCAGCTGTCCAGCAAGACCACAATAGACTGGTGTTGGTGGATAGAGGCAGGTAAGATACTGACACATACTGACATGCAGTGGCACACTGATAGATATGAACAGACAGACACAGTAACACACACACCCCTTTGTTTTTCAATAGGGGAACTTCAGAATCCACTCATTTTAATGCATTGTGTAATTTGACTCCTAGCTAAACTATTAAAAATATGAATGTGGATAACGCAGCCTTGGGTATTTTATTTAATGGAAGAAAACACAAATTTTCCCAGAATCACTAGTTTGTTGGGTCTGTCCTTGGGAATGTTTGGCAGGATGCTGTCTCTAGAGAGTGAGAGGAAGCTGGACTTCCAGGGCTGGATGTCGGACATCCAGCAGGCTGCATGCCAAGCCGGGGACTCCCTCACGGAGCAGCAGCTCACAGTTGGCGACATTCCTGTCATCGTGGAACGCTGCATCAACTTCATCATGCAGTTTGGTGAGGAGCAAGGTCCCGCATGGTGAAGTATGCTGGGCCATAGCTTAGCATGGCCCACTATGTCTTAGCATGGCCCATGGCCCTTATTGTCCTATTATGGCGCAGAATGGCCTAGCACAGGTCAGTATGGCCTAGCATATTGCCTGGTATGACCTAGAATTGCCTAGCTTGGTGAAGATTACAAATGTAACTAAGCTATAGAAAGATTTCAGGACAGCAATCAACAAATACATGCGTAGTGTTGTGTTTAAATGTATGCTTGTGCGCATTTGTGTGTGAATCAGGGCTGACATCGGATGGGATCTACAGGAAGTGCGGCGTGAACTCCAAGATATCTGCCATCCTTGAGAGCTTCCTGCAAGATGCCCGCAACATGTACCTGAAGGAGGGCGAGCACCAGGTGGACGACGTGGCTGGAGTCCTCAAGAGGTTCTTCAGGAACGTCAAGGAAGGCATCTTCACCAGCCAGGGGGCCCCTGCCTGGCTTCACACTATAGGTGTCTTCATGTGTCTGATGGGACTTTTAGAAGATTTTAAAAAAAGCTGGGTGAATGCCCCCTGCCCCCCATTCTACGCCCAATAGTCTAACCCGGTTGTTACTCTGTGACAGAAATAAAAGAGCAAAGTCAGAGGATCGCCCAGTACCAGACTCTGTGGAACGCTCTACCGCCAGTCAACAAGGCCACCCTTCGAACCGTGATCAGCCATCTGTACTGGTGAGGCTCCACCCACCCCTCTCGATCTGTTACACCCCCCTTTCCAGGCTCTGCTGCCCTAACAGCGGACCGTCTGTCCTGCGAGAAGCTAAGAGACTCTGGGTACAAAGACAGTATTGGAAGGTCTTACATGAACAAAGTACATAGGTTTTGTTGTCTGGATGGTTTGAATTTAATTCCAGAAATCTGCATAAAAGGACTGTATTCTACTATTATCCATGCTAAATTAATTTCCTTTTCATAATTTATTTTGTTACTTGTAACAGTTTTAAACAAGTCTCTGATTTTCACTTGTTCCAAAGCATTCAGCATTCTGCAACCACAAACCAGATGAACCGACACAACCTGGCCATTGTATTTGGCCCCACCCTGTTCCAGACTGACGGCACCAACAGCACTGGCAGCCGAGTCATAGAGGAGCTCATCCAGCACTATGTGGCTGTCTTTAACGTGAGTGAGGGACAGGCAGTGTCAGGCAGGGGGCAGAGCATTTATAACAAATGCTCATAACTGGACATACATATGCTGAGTGCCATCACAAGGCAAAAGGTACTTTGATAAAAGTGTCATTTGTCACTGGAAAAAAAACATGCTGCCCCCACAGCTTGGGAGGATTATTACAGTTATATAAATCTGACTTTCATAACCTGTCACGTTACTTTCCTGACTCCTTTATAATTTCTTACAGGTCACCGAAGAACAGCTGCAAAAACAGGTGGATGAAGTGAGCTTCATCATGGAGCTTAAGAATAGGCTCATGGTCAGTAACAGAGCTGCTCTATCTGTTAACTGAGAACACCAGATAATGCTTATTTACTAAATGTACTGGATGGTTTTATTAATGTAACACACCATTGTGTGTCTGTCCTACCTGCCAGGACCAGAGGATGCCAGACCCAAGATCTGACATGACGTGCACGGTGTTCCTAGAAGAAGCTGGCCAGATAAGAGAGCTGCGCATCAAGGTGATATGGTGTCGCCTTGCCCGTGTGCTCCAAGCCATGGTGCATGTTTCAGAAGCTCGGTGTCTCACCAAAGGTCATGTTCTGAGACAGCAGATGTTCTGTCTTTCGTTTACCTGGATTATCAGGTGTGATTCCGCTGCTGAATGAAAAGCCAGGGTAATGTAGACGTTGTAGATGCACACTGGGAAAGACGGTAGGTTCAGGTACATCTAGCAAAAACACTCACTGTGGATATCAACTGGTCAAGTAATCGGCTATCTTTGCAAACAAATATTGCAAAAGATATTCAGATAGCACCAAAACCTAAAAATATTGACTTACCTCCTGAAAGAAGGCAGTTGTATAAGATCCATGAATCATGTGCATATCATGTTCGCAAACATAGCTGTGCTGTACGAGTCGATGCTCCATCACAGTACTTTACAATTCTGCTCAGTTGACACCTTCTTCATGTAGGTTACCCACAGCTTTCTTCTTTCACCTTCCTCTTGGCTTTAACTGAATGATTTGTGAATGGGGCTGCCTGGGGAAGATAGCAGCCAATCACAGGCCACCATCAGCTTTTTTCTACCTTGCCAGGTGTGTGCCACCCTCAACGCCGCCACCATGACCTCAGAGATACTGGAGAAGCAGAAGATTACCCCACAGGAAAGGGACTACTGGAGCAGCTTTGAAGTCAACAATACTGAGGAGACAGGTGTGAGGACAGGGAAGCCAGGGAGAGCTGCAGAGAGACAAACAGTGAATTAATGCATAGTCACCACAATAACATAAGCGTACTTATCACTCTGGCTGCATGCTATGGGCAAGTCCCAGGTCTACCTAGTTGCTAATTAACACCTTTGGCCCCACCCACAGAACGTGCACTGCACCACCTGGAGAAGGTGTTTCCCCTCTTGAACTCAGACAGCACTCTGGTGATTAAGAAGGACGATGGCATGGAGACCATACTCACATACCTGGGTATGTGACCTTTGCCTGGACACACACAAAATCAACATTGGAACAAGCAGCTCCATTTGTGCTTTGTAACGTTCAAGGGCGTAACTTTGGCTGGAACATTGGGGGAGGTTGAGGTCTCCACCCATTTTGGGGGGAAACCTGATTATTGGGGGGGTTGTATTGGCTGGTTTTGATTTATTGGGGGGGCTACAATCCCCCCCATAATTTACGCCCATGGTAACATTCAGGCTACCCGACCATACAGAGTTCATCTGGACAAGCTCTACATGCATAAGAGATTGTGAAGAACTTACCCTGGGTCTACTTCTGCTTCTGTTTCCTGGGATGCTAGCAGAACAACTGTCATGTGTAGTTGTAAGTTAGTAAGCTGCTACATGCCCTTGCCAAACCCCAGAGTAATAGAGAATGTAATGTAATGTCAGAATAAGTCCTGTAACCCCACAGAAAGTGATAAGTGCTTCTGTTTTTGGTTCTTCTGCAGCCAGCAAAGCCAACATCTCAAAGTATAAGACTATGAAGGTCAAGGCGGACCGAAAGGGCTTCCATGACCGCTACGTCACCCTCAGTGGTACCACAATCAGGATCTACAAGGAAGCACAGGTAAATTGGGTAGGAGAGGCCATACAGTGGGGTGTTACGCTGTCTGTCCTTACCGGCCTTGTGCTTCTCCATGGGCTGACAAGCAATCTTCAGGGAAAATTCCTCAAGATACCTTCTGCTGGTCACGTTCCTGATGGCGCACTCCTCTGGGCATGTTCCTCAGGATACCTTCTGCTGGTCACGTTCCTGAAGGCATGTTCCTCAGGTTACCTTCTGCTGGTCATGTTCCTGATGGCATGTTCCTCAGAATACCTTCTGCTGGTCACGTTCCTGATGGCATGTTCCTCAGGGCGTGTTCCTCAGGATAGCTTCTGCTGGTCATGTTCCTGATGGCATGTTCCTCAGGATACCTTCTGCTGGTCACGTTCCTGATAGCATTCCCCTCAGGGCGTGTTCCTCAGGATAGCTTCTGCTGGTCATGTTGCTGGTAGCATACTCCTCAGGACATGTTCCTCAGGATATGTGAGCTACATGAGGCTCTCACTCACCACTAAACAATCCACCGGGATGCTGCGCTGATTGTAATGGGGGACTTTAATAATGTCAACATTAAACGCTCACTCTCAAACCTCCACCAAAACATCTCCTGCCCCACCAGGGGCAATAGGACATTAGACCTACGGTGACCAGATGTCAGGGAGGACACTCTGAGCTAGGGCAGGAATTGTAAATTACCTTTTCAATTAAAAGGACCCAGATTTCACTTTAGCACTGAGTTCTTTCTGTGTGCTTATTGGTCAGTCTCCTATAATCATGAATGTGTCACTAATGCTAATGTGAAACAGCTGGATGAGTCTTTCAGTTAAGGAAACACACCTTTCAAAGCTAGTCATAGTCAAACTATTTAGCCGAGCACAGGAGCCTTTCAATTTGAAAGTAGTTTGTAAAACCTGAAGTAGCTCAAAGTGTCTTCCCTGACATGGATTATCTGGTCACCCTACATTAGACCACTGCTACACTCAGTTCAAAGACTACTACAGACCAAAGTCTCTGCTGGCGTTTGGGAAATTGGACCATGCCGCCATTTTCCTTGTGCCTGTCTACAAACAGAGGCTTAAACAGGAAGCCCCCGGTCATGAGGGAGGTCTCATGCTGGACGGACCAATCAGTGGCCGCTCTGCAGGATGCATTGGATGACGCAGACTGGGACATGTTCCAGTGCAGCGCCGATGATATCAACATGTTTACGGAAGCGGTTGTGGGATTTATCGGGAAACTTGCAGATGATACAGTTCACAAAACAATCATCAGAATGTTTCCCAATCAGAAGCCATGGGTGGATAAAAACATCCGCAATGCTCTGAGATCACGCACCGTTGCCTACAAAGATGGGCTCGCCACCTGTAACATGGATCAGTACAAAGCTGCGTCATGCAACGTGCGTAAAGCGGTGAAAGAAGCAAAGAGGATCTATGGGAGGAAACTAGATTTACAGCTACAACGTGACACTAGGAACCTCTGGAAGGGACTGCGAACAATAACGGACTACAAAAAACCACCCTCTATGATTATGTACACGGATGCATCACTGGCTGACAAGCTGAACATGTTCTATGCTCGCTTTGAGGCTGCTGCTAACTACAGCACTGTAAATAGTTGCACAAACAGCGGCGCGCGCACAGAGGAACGCATTCATCATCACAGAGCAAGCCGTGAGGAAAGCCTGCAGGAGAGTGAATGCCAGAAAGGCTACAGGACCACACGGTATCCCAAGTCGGGTCCTAGGAGCCTGCACAGACCAGCTAGCACCTGTGTTCACCGAGACCTTCAACCTCTCCCTGGCTCAGGCAGTGATTCCCATGTGCTTCAAGCACTCCATCATTGTTCCTGTCCCTTGAAACAACAGCCCACTTGTCTCAATGACTACCGCCCAGTAGCACTGACCTCATTTGTGATGAAGTGCTTTGAACATCTGGTCAGAGACTTCATCACCTTCTTCACTTTCTGGCACCATAGACCCACTGCAGTTTGCTTACCGGTCTAACCGTTCCATCGATGATGCCATCTCCCATCTCTTACACACAACCCTGAGCCACCTGGACACCGGCAGAGGGAATTATGTTAGAATGCTGTTCATAGACTACAGCTCTGCTTTCAACACCATAATTTCTTCAAGGCTCTTCACGAAGTTGAAGGATCTGGGACCCCCTGCTGTGCTCCTTGTACACTCATACGTCAGGCTCCACCTCCATCATCAAGTTTGCTCACGACACTGTTGTGCTCGGCCTGATCTCTGGCAACATTGAGAAGGCCTATCTTGAGGAGATTAAAAACCTGGAGAACTGGTGCCAGGAGAACAACCTCCTACTTAATGTCAGCAAGACAAAGGAGCTGATCGTGGACTTCAGCGGGAAGCTACCAGCCCCTTCACATCAGTGGGATGCCAGTGGAGAGAGTGGACAGCTTCCGGCACCTATTGTAGGTGTTTACATGTCACAGGACCTGTCATGGTCCTGCCACAACAATGTCCAGGTAAAGAAGGCCCGACAGAGTCTGTTCCACCTGAGACGCCTCAGAGACTTCAACCTACCACCGAGGGTGCTGAGGAACTTTTACTCCTGCACCATCGAAAGCATCCTGACGGGAAATATCTGCACCTGGTTTGGGAATAGCACCAAGCAGGACAGACGGGCTCTCCAAAGAGTGGT
>JAODKC010000051.1:6840261-6856846 GCA_026777985.1 Mormyrops attenuatus | reverse complement strand
ATCCATGCCGTATGGGAGTCCCAGCTGGGGCAGACGCCCTCATCCATGCCGTATGGGAGTCCCAGCTGGGGCAGACGCCCTCATCCATGCCGTATGGGAGTCCCAGCTGGGGCAGACGTCCTCATCCATGCCGTATGGGAGTCCCAGCTGGGGCAGACGTCCTCATCCATGCCATATGGCAGTCCCGCCTGGGGCAGACGGTCTCATCTATGCCGTATGGGAGTCCGGCCTGCAGCAGACTCAGCCTGTTCAAAGGGCAGGAGCGAAAAAATGAAAAGAACACCCCCCTCCCCCCCAGTAGAATGGCACGCTTTGTATAGTGAAGTAGCCTTCATCCTCGATTAAGATTATTCAACTAGTATTTTTTTAACTAACCTAGGTATCACATTTTCTTAGACATAGGCACACCTTGAGGGTAAATTATTCCATCTGCTCTCCTTGCATGTACAGGACACTGCATCTCATTATCTTCACTGGTTAGGAACCCATCAGAGAGATTTTTCTCTCCATCGCATAGGAAGCATAATCAAAGAGGATAATTCATGACATTTTTCCACCAGAATGGCATCAAAGGGCACCGTAGGTTTGCCCAATTGTAAGGGCAACTTATAAGGCACTACATCACATTTTCCCCACTGCAGTCACATCCATTAGGTCAACTCCCCAAAAAGTCCCACATGGACAGACACCCTGTACAGCACTGTATCACATTTTATCTACTGGAGAGGGAACCTATTTGGCCACTTCATCATGTTTTCTTGCCAATTTGGAGTACTCTCTACAGTACTGCATCCCATTTTCTCTACTGGAAAGGGCACCCTTTGGGACACTTAATCATGTTGGGGTGGCATTAGAGGAATCGTCATAGCAGCACCTTTATCCATTGAAAGGGTGCCTATAGGAACTGTTTAGACCACCTTACAGGGCACTGCATCACATTTTCTCCAACAGAAGGGCACTTATTACGACACTGCAGCACATTATTTTGCTCTATATGGCACATCACACCATCAGCAGTTGCCCCCCACTACAACCCCCTGACTCCACCAGCAGTAAGGGCCCTTCCCTTCCCATCCCTTCCCTGTACGCAGAGAAGATTGTCAGGTGTTAATATTAAAGCTGGCTTGGAAATGTTTGAGTATGCCTCTAAACTAGCTGTGGTCAGTCTATGGCAGGGGTCCTGAAATGGCGGACTCCGGTTCCACATCTGGACCGGTTCACAATATAATCTGTGCTACGTGATCACCCACACCCCAAAAAATTCTACTGAGGGGAATCCCCTCCCACAACTGGCAAAATCTACCGACACCCCCCCCGCCCCTCCAGCTGGCGAAATCTACTAGTGGAGACCCCCTGCCTCATAGACTTTGGGTGGCTAATGAAATTTTGACCCTGGGCTATGGCTTTAGAAAGAAAGGCTTGAGCTGCCCTGTCCAGCATGCTGTCACATGAAGATGGAAATGAGCTTTAAATCAATTAAATTGATTGTTTGCTAGTCCCCTGAAAGCTTTACTTCATGATAAGTAAATAAATATATGTGTGAAAAGCACACATAACCCCAAAGCAAACAGCAGTTTCAAATGACAGCTGGCGGTTCAAATTGCCACTTAATTATTTATATATAATCTGTAATTGAACAAGAGGTGTGCTAAGACATCCAGCAACATTCAGATCATGTACAGATGTTCCACTGCGTGATAGCTTATGGGAGGTATTTTCTGCAAAAAATAAAATGAAAATGATAAAAAGAAAATACTACCTCCCACAGTTAGCTTAGTCATTCTACAAACAGTCCCTGGTAGCAACACACAAAGTCTGTTTACGGGCAATATTTTTTATTAGATTTTGAATAACGATATTACTGAGGTTTATATTTTTCAACGTTTGTTAGCATGACATTTTGTAGGCTTTGGTGTGTTAAAATGAGCACCGTTGTTGCTATCTGGGTATCGGTTAGGAAAGGAAGCAGAGTACAGGGATAATTAAATAAGCAATTTTACGATGCGTATGCCTATCCGGGGCAAGAGGTTGAATTTCATTGGCAGACCCACTAATTCCCCCAAATATATTTAATTAATGTACAGTTCCATTCCAAACTCGAGTTTATCTACTTTGCTTCAAAAATAATTCAAAATAATTTCCCGCGTTGAGCAAACGACAAGACAATTAGCCATTAATAGTATTGTTATAATGTATTATAAATAATATATATATATATACGATTCAGATGATTTTCAATTTGTTTCAGGGGTTTCCTGGTAAAACTTTAGGCCGTTAAAAAAAAAAACACCAAAATGCGTGTTATCGGAAGCTGGAAGGCCAAAAAGAGCGAGGGTGCGAATCACGAGATGACATAAGTATTACAGTTTCATATCAAAACCTGCCAGGTATTGCGCCGGACTTCGTGTTTATTTGCTTAAGCACCGCTGTTCATAATACTGACTTATTTTAACTTAATTCATTCCACTTATTTGTAGATTAATATTGTTTCCTATGCAGGCTAAATAACTCTACCCAAGCGGATTTCTATAAGGCGTAAGGAACCGGCACATGGGATCCATTGCGTCTAAAATTATATGAAAAATATTTTGAAATGGGGAGTGTGATTTGCTCTCTGATTGGACGTTACATTTTAATCTAGAAAGTCCCGCCTCTCTGTAGTTCGCTCTGATTGGCTCACAACATCTTCCTTTATGAATGTCGGTCACATCCGGTCCAGATGACGACGCGGAAACAGAAAAAAAAGGAAAGAAAAGAAGAAGGGAAGAATAGAGGAAAAGAAACTGGGGAAGAAATGAGAAAAGGCTTGGAAGAGCTTCCGAGTTCTTTAACACAGCGGAATATGTACTGACTCTTTAGACAGCAGTTCTCTGAACATTTAAGTGATAAACATTTCACGTAGCTCTAGTGTGCTGATATGGCTGACTGACTAGTGAACGCTGCCTGGTTATCGGGTTGACCGTCTGACTAGTTAGCGATTCCCTGCTATCGGGTTCACTTTTAATAGCTAGCGCTGCCTGGTTATTGGCTTCACTATTTGCATCGCGCCATCTCTTTGAGCTGCGCCTGTGAGGATGGCGACAACGGCTCTGTACGCGTGTACGAAGTGTAACCAGCGGTACCCGTTTGAAGAGCTATCGCAGGGACAACAGCTGTGCAAGGTGAGCGACTGTGTATGTGTTTGATCTTCTTTATGTATGGGATATTGGGAGTCCTGTACGTGTTTGAGAGAGCGTGCAGGAGGGTCCTCTGCTTGTGTGTGGGTTTCTGTGTGTGAGGATGCTGTGGGGGGTCATGTGCGTGTTTGTGTGAGAGAGTGTTTCTCTGTGCCCGCTCACTTGTGTGGTGCTTTTACACATGCTGCCTAGAAACAGTCCGGCACACTGACTGACAGGTGGGCAGAGTGTGTGTTCTGTGTGTGCTTCTGTCAGGGTGTGTAACTATTGACCATCATTAATAATTACTATGTGATGGGGGAGCTCCGGGGTCATGATGTTTTGTCCAGGGGCTCTCGGGGTGTCCCGCGGCTGGTTGTCCCTCACTTACACTCAGTGAATCGGCCCCCACATGTGCGGCACACATACTGTGTCATTCATTCCCACCTGGTACCTGTCACATGTGTCATGGATGTGTGCAGCAGATGTCGTGGCATCAAAACCAGTTCCAGTTGCACTTCTCCATAAAGAAATACATGCCCTTTTTATGTTGAAACAGGAATGCCGGATAGCCCACCCTATAGTGAAATGCACGTACTGCAGATCGGAGTTCCAGCAGGAGAGGTAGGTGGCGCCCCCCCTCTGTGTTTGGGAGCTTGGTGTTCATTGGTATGTAGAGAGGCTGTGGACATTTGAGATGTCTGTGTGACACACCTTCCCTCACAGTATGAGACCAATATAATTTTTTTTTTCTTATCGCCAAAGTACTTGAAAGATACTGATGGGGTGGTGGTGAGGGATGGTGTCCCTGTTGCATGTCTGTGCCGTGTTTTAATTGGTTGCTTTCTCAGGGTCAGGTGATGTTCAGTCCATACCTGGGTATATGCTGTGATGGTCACTGTTTGGTTCAGACTTAATCTCATGTCAGCTTTTTTTCTTTTACAAGCAAAACGAACACAATTTGCAAGAAGTGTGCTCAGAACGTGAAGCAGTTTGGGACGGTAAGTATGCACTCTACAGCTGCATCACTTATCCTGGCTTTGGGTATGCTGTGGCTCTTCCCCTGGGATGTGAGCGGTCCAGAGACTCCCGGGCCGGCCAAGTGAACCGATGCTCTTCCCCTGAGATGTGGAGGGTCCAGAGTCACTCGAGCCATCAGAGTGTACCAGAAATATGGTGTCTGACTGCTGTTACTTTGCTTTGAAGGTTGTAAAAACCTTAAATTTCAAGCTCTTCAGCTCCTTCTGTATGTTACAGGCAGTGAGCATAGCCTCACTGTGTAAGAGGTGTCAGTGGAGCATGGAGCATGATATCTGACGTTATGGTGTCCCCTGGTGTATCAGCCCAAGCCGTGCCAGTACTGCAACATCATCGCCGCCTTCATCGGCACTAAGTGCCAGCGCTGCACCAACTCGGAAAAGAAGTACGGCCCGCCACAGCCCTGTGAGCAGTGCAAGCAGCAGTGTGCCTTCGACCGCAAGGAGGAGGGGAGGAGGAAGGTGCGGCACTACTGCCGGTGACCAACCATGTGCGTGGCGCGAGGCTTGTGCGGGTCACCTTTTAGGACTGAGTGTCTCGCTCCCTTCCCCCCCCCCCAGGTGGATGGCAAACTCCTCTGTTGGCTCTGCACGCTGTCCTATCGGCGTGTCCTACAGAAGACCAAGGAGCAGCACAAGGGCCTCAGCTCGTCTCACTCCAACTCCTCATCGCTCAGCGATAAGGAGCACCACCGGCAAAGCGCCTCCCACCGCAAGTAGGCCCATCTTCCACTGTACCCCACCCGACCAGCCTACAACCCCCTCCTTGTGTTAAATTCAAGCGTGCGTCGGGGTCTGTGCCCCCCCCCCCCCCCGTCCCCAGGCTGAGCAGCAGTTTGAGTCCAGAGCAGGACCAGGGCCTGTGGAAGCGGAGGTGAGCTCACACCTCACCCCCACTCCCCCTATAAACATGAACCTTGCTGAAGTTGTCATCATTTCCTGTTTTTTTTTTTTTTTTTAGCTAGTTTATTGCCTGCTGAGCCCGGTGTTCCTGTTTGAAGTGTGACCTTTGACCCTTTGCGCTTATCTGGGAGGGATGGGGTACTCTGGCTCAACTCTGTATGCTCTCTCTTTTGTTTCTCTTCCTCAGCCATAAGTCGTCATCGATCCAGAATGAAACCCCAAAGAAAAAGGCCAAGCTGGAGACCAAGCCATCGAACGGAGACAGGTGTGTGTGGGCTTCTGTGTTTGTCATGGATAGAAGAGGCAGTATCGTGCTCACTCTCACACCCACCTACCCCCACAGCGGGTCAATCACCCAGTCCATGGACTCCGGGACCACGGACAACTTCATCCTGATCAGCCAGCTGAAGGAAGAGGTGATGACACTGAAGAGGATGCTGCAGCAGAGAGACCAGACCATCCTGGAGAAGGACAGGAAAGTAAGTGGCTCCCCTAGGCAGGCTGGGTGGCCTCCACATCCAGGTACAGCCCTGGATAAACCATGTCCTTGTTTATCCTGTCTCTCCTCCAAGCTGACAGAGCTGAAGGCCGACTTCCAGTACCAAGAGTCCAACATGAGATTGAAAATGAACAACATGGAGAAAGCGCACAAGGAGGCCATGGAGCAGCAGCAGGTACATCCTGTGCTTGCTCTGCCCCCGTGCCCACTTTCCCCCATACCCACTCGCCGCCCTGCCATCGTACCTGCATGTGACGTGTCCAGGCATCACTCTCCCCCTAGCTGGCTCTTGGCCTGCATGTGAACCTGTCTCTCCACCACAGGCCAAGAACCGGGAGCTGCTCAAGCAGGTGGCAGCACTCTCCAAGGGCAAGAAGATTGAGAGGGCAGGGGGCACGCTGCTATCACCATGATGCCCCCCTCCCCCACCAGACGGAGTGACGAGGGCTCGCTAAAGGAGCCCCTCTCTGCGGTTTCGATCGCTCTTCTCTTTGCTAATGGACACAGCTCAACACCTTTGTTTCACATCGACTCATGCACACACTGTAATGCTTGCATTCATCCTTCAAACGTGCCAGCATCATCCTGGTCTAGTCCGGCTTCCCCGTGGAGTCTCGTCAGAGCGACACCGACCTGTCCGGTCTGGTCCGGCTTCCCTGAGGAGTCTCATCAAAGCAACGCTGCTCTGTCCGGTCTGGTCTGACTTCCCCGAGGAGTGTCGTCAGAGCGACACCGACCTGTCTGGCCTGGACCGGCTTCCCCGAGGAGTGTCGCCAGAGGGACAACGCCTGGTCTGGCTTCCCCGAGGATTCTCGTCAGAGCGGTGCCGCCCTGTCTGGCCTGGTCCAGTTTCCCTGAGGAGTCTCGTCAGAGCGTCGCCTCCCTGTCCGGCTTCCCTGCGGAGTGTCGTCAGAGCAACTACGCTTGGTCCGGTGTAGTCCAGCTTCTGAGGACTTCACCTTTTAGTTGTACAAAATGTTAAACAGGACCTGGAACATTACTCACCAGGTAGACATAGGCTTCTGTCTGAATCACCTTGGGAACAGAACCTGGATCAGTTTTTATATTTCTATGGCCGTTTTTTTTATAATGTTTAATTTTTATTTATATCGATTTCCCTTGTCAATGCAAAACAACTGGTTCATGTTGATGGCAGAAACCTTGTTTATATTTCCAATGACTTCAGTATAAAATGTGGCACTTATACCTGGGGACGGCCGTGCCATTGACACTGGTGCAGTCTGCAGCCACAGATGCAGTCGCGTCCTGGTCCCCGGATGAAACTAAACAGCGTGTGGCGGGTGGAGCTTCTGGGTAACCACAAATGCCCAAGTGGCACCGTGAGGTTTATGCTGTTTTAGGAGCTGCGCCCTCCCCTCGGCATGTCACTGCCGGGGAGTGGCCTCGTGCTGGTCTGGAGACAGCTGGTAGCAGCACTGCATGTGGAGGGCAGCAGTGCAGGCTGTTTCAGAGGTTGGCCTCGCATCCGTTTTTAGTGGGCAATTCTTTTAAAGATGGTATCCTGCCTGCAGGGGCGCTTTTGTACTTTTTCCAAATGCAGTGTTTCAGAGAATATTAAACCTAATAAAACAACACCTGTGTGCGCCTCTTTTGGGCTCCCTGATCTGAGTCTGGGTGTGCCAGCCCCCTTATTCATAATGTGTCGAGGACTCTCATTGGCCTAGATTCTGTGGTGTGCGGTGAGATTCATGCACCACTGTGTTCATGTGTAGAGAGGAGCTAGGGTACTGGGTTGGCAATCCTTCCTGTATCGCTACACACACAGGCACTGGAAATGGACCATAGATTCTTCCATGTTGCTGGCCATGTTCTCCCACATTGCTTTTTTTTACTGGTTAGCTTTCCTCCATGATGCAAGATTCTTTATTTGTCACATGTAGTTATAGCTGCTACAACATACAGTGAAATGCTTTTTCTGGCAAGAAAGTGCCCCGGCTGTGCTATACATACAAAAAGAAACAAGTACCAAAAGATATAAATCTCACTGTGGGTGCAGATATGCAAGTAATTTATAAGTTATGGGAATGGGTAGTAGGAGACTGTGTGTGTGTCGCTGTCCGTTATGTGCCGTGGTTGAGGAGTCTCACTGCTTGTGAGTAAAAACTCCTTCTAAACCATAGAAGGCGTTTCCCTAACCTCAGTGGCCTGAACAGTTTGTGGGCGGGATGGCTGGAGTCCCTAGTGATCCTGGTGGCCCGGGATTTGCACCTTTCAGCATAGATGTCCTGCAGGGCTGGTACAGAGGTTCTCATGGTGCGTTCCGCTGTGCGCACTACCATCTGCAGTGCTTTCTGCTGCTGTACAGTGCAGTTCCCATACCACACCGTGATGCTGCTAGTCAGGATGCTCTCGATGACTCCAGTATAGAATCTCCTCTGGATGTTGTTGGAGATCTTGAACCTCTTTAGACGCCTCAGGTGATAGAGGCGCTGTCTGCCTCATTGATGTGAACACCAAGGTATTTGAAGCTGCTGACTCTCTCCACAGGGGTTCCATTGATGTGTATTGGGGTGTGGGTTAGCTGCCCTCTTTGCCTCCTGAAGTCAGTCACCATCTCCTTTGTTTTGTTGATGTTCATGGAGAGGTGATTTGCCTCACACCACTTTGCTAGGCCCTCCACCTCACTCCGGTAGGCCCCTTCGTCATTCCTGGAGATGAGTCCTACCACCACTGTGTCGTCGGCAAACTTCACAATGGAGTTAGCGGGGTATCTGGCCGTGCAGTCCGCGGTGTAGAGGGAGTAGAGAAGGGGGCTCAGCACACATCCCTGGGGGGCCCCTATGTTCAGCGTGAGTGTACGGGAGTACACATCCTCTACTCTCACTGTCTGTGGTCTTGCGGTCAGGAAGTTGAACACCCATTTGCACAAGGATGTACTGAAACCTAAGTTCTGGAGCTTATCCGAGAGGGTGTGGCGGATTATGGTGTTAAATGCTGAGCTGTAGTCTATGAACAGCATTCTCACATAATTACCACATCCCCCATCAAGATGGCTAAGTGTGGAGTGCAGGACCTGTGCGACGGCATCTCTGGTGGATCTGTTTGTCCAGTATGCAAACTGGAGCGGGTCAAAGTTGGAGGGAAAGAAGGAGCTGATGAAGGGTTTCATGAGTCTCTCGAAGCACTTCATCACCATGGCATCTGCCCTTGACTTGTGACCATCATGTTAGACCTAATGTCTGGTCAGCGTTTCAGTTCTTTAACAGTTGTAGCACACTGTGGCCTTTGCGATACCCAAATTTCCCTATTCTGTGGAATAAATGATAATTAGGGCCCAGGAGTGTAGCGGAGTAGCAGTCTTATGGGGTTTAGAATGGTTTGCAGGTGTAATTACACATATTGACCACTAGATAGATAGATGACGGCCTCACACCGTTTATGATGCTTTTGAGGATTAGATAATAAACTTTATGGAGCTCAGGAGCAATTCTTGTGCATGCAACAGCAACTACACAGGGAACAGACAAACATATTGCAAAACAAGCCAGAGTGCTAAGACAATATACAAATAAAATATCTTGAAGGGTTTTCCAGATAGTACTTTGTCCAATGAGTAAAGAAGAAACCTCTACTAGTTTTAATTCCATCAACACAATATCCATCCATCTTGCATAACCACTTGCCCAGTGTAGGGTTGCAGCTAGCCTGAGGCCTGTGCTAGGAAACTGGGTACATGCAAGGCCATCAGAGGGCAGCTGCTCACACTGGGCACCTTGAAGACACCAGTTGACCTAACTCCACGTTTTTGGACCGCAGAAGGAAACCTTGCAAACATGGGAAGAATGCGCGAAAATTTAAACCCGCAGTCACAGTATAACCCACGGATTCACCACAGCACCGCATTAAAGCATTATTTTCATTATGTAACATATTTATTTTAGAATAATTGAATTTAATATGAACAATGCCCTTCAATGATAGTATACCAGGGTCACCAAACTCTAATAACCTGGATGCCCCAGCTAGGTTTCCAGCTTAAGCCGAATAATGTTACGCTGTAATTATTCTCAGTAGAAAGTGATCAATTGATCACCGGGACACATTTAATAATGATTGACAAATAAGTCACAGGATGGTACTTAGAGATCCCTGCTTTATAGGGTTTTTCATGTGGAGGGAAGAATGTCTCCACCTCTTGGTGAAAGTGAAATGTCAAGGACAGCTGTACAAAGACGCATCAGCAACATCTTCATGTACTTAAATCAGCACAAAGCTAAGTTGGCTACTTATTTGGCAGCTTATTTGACAGAATCCAGTAGAGGGCGCTCTGTATGCTAAATTGAAGGCTTCAAGAACGTTTTCAGCATCATTTAACTGAAAGAAGCTGGTAATAATTAAACTTCTTTTAAATAAAATTCAGAATCTGAGTTGAATGCTTGAGAGAGCATTAAACTGAAAAATGTACAGTGAAATATCTAATAAAATAATATCTAAGAAATCAAACACAGCATACGATAGATAATGGATATGTTAATAGAAACATATAATAACAGTGTAATTGTTTATATTGGGCTGTCCAGGGGCTTGAACTCAGTCCCACTCCGGTCCTGACTACTTCATTCCTTTTACTTAACTTGCTCCAAGTCAAACATATAGGATTCATTCAGCGTATGAAACAAAACAACGAACCTCTTCATTGAAATTTTCCCAATTTTTTAACTTTACTGGTTATGATGAAAAGCCGAAATATTATCATATGTAAGCCAATAAAATGCATTACATATTGAACCCTTTGCCCTTGAATAGAAAAGTATTAGCCTAACTATATCTCAGTACGGAGGAGTGTATCTTTGTACCGTGTTGATGCCGTATAAAAATGCATGTCTAGACGGGTTTTTTAAACATGTATTTTTAGGCCACAAAACCTGGGCATTTTCACCATGTCTAAAGAGTTAAAAGACCACGTGGAGACGTATAGAGGAGGGAAGAAATACTGTGTGTGTATTCTGTCTTGGGGTTTATACCTCAACGACGTTCCGTAGGCTACTAGGCTACTTCCTATATCTGCTAGCTGCTAGCTAATGTATCGCAAAGGATTATCAAATCACAAGCTCATTACTTGATTATTTTAATTTATTTAAAAATAAAAGGACACATGAATTATTGGAATATTTATTTATTCATTGTTTATTTATAGATATATTTATTTGTTTCGTGTTGAGTAATATGTGTTCGATACGTGAACGATCAGGCTGAAGATCCCTGCCGTAGACTGTATATAATAAACGCGTTTTTTATTAGGTACATACTTTTGTCCCGATTCGATTTCCGTAGGGCTTCTGGACCGCGGGGACATCTGGGATATCGCAGTGTTCACGGTTCTTCTGTCGGTGAGCACACAGTAAGTAGTATATGCTTTTCTTTTTTTATTACCATTATTGTTTTTTCCATTGATGTTATGTAAACATTCATTTTGGTGTTGTATTACATTTCGCGCGGATGCTTCTTTTGCCACGCTAAGCTTGACGCAACAATGCTAACTAGCTAGCTTGTCAACAAACCCGCGGGATTCACGTTTCGCTCTTTTTTGAGTGAAGGTTTTATTTGTATCACCTGCGTGTTGGGTTTAAGGTACCTTACTTGAAGCTGCTTTGGTGCGGTTATTGAATTTGTCAGGAGACCAATCCATCGAAGGCAGACGAGTGTGTGTTTGTCGTGGATAGAACAAGCACTCTGTCAAGTAAATGGGCACCGCAAACGGGCGAATGTCCTGGTAAAACGGGACCGGGCTGCTTCGCTAAAGACGCCCAGCCGTGAAAGTGGTCGGATAGCGTTAAAAAGCAACGTGCTGGACGTGGACTTTCATCGTCGGCTTTTTTCGCCCAGCAGAGGCGGGCGAGATGACGACAGCGGCCAGACCGACCTTCGAGCCGGCCAGAGGCGGCCGGGGGAAGGGGGAGGGCGACCTGAGCGCCCTCTCCAAGCAGTACTCCAGCCGGGACCTCCCTGGGCACACAAAGATCAAATACCGGTAGTGTGTGTGTGTGTGTGTGTGTGTGTGTGTGTGTGTGTGTGTGTGTGTGTGTGTGCGCGCGCGCTTCCAATTTTCTCAATGTGTGGATGTACTATGCTAGGTGGGCCCAATCCACAGTACAGGAGTTATGTTAGTGATTTTAAAGAAATCCCCTTAATTCTCCTCCTAATCCAGGCAGCCCACTCAGGATGCCCCAGAGGAAATCCGTGGGAGGGATTTTCGCCGGGAGCTGGAGGAAAGGGAGCGTGCAGTTGTCCGTGAGAAGACTAGGGAGCGGGGGCCCCGTGGTGAGTGCCTGTTGTCGCAATCACTTTCTCATAGAAGATGCTCATTGTGCTTATGAAAAATCTCAGTTTAGCAAACTGAAGATTGTTGAAGTGAAAATTTTTTAGATTTTTAGGTTACTGGCCCGGAGCTAATAGACTTTTTTCTTTTTTTTTTAAATCCCTGTTCCTCTTTCAGAGCACACAACATCATCATCCTCCTCTTCGTCAAAGAGGCCTCGCTTGGACCAGATCCCAGCAGCAAACCTGGACGCAGATGACCCTCTGACTGATGTAGGCTGTCCTGCTGTTTCCTCCAGGACTCAGTTTTAAAAATGCAGATTTGCATCTTGCATAAATATAAAACGTTTAACCACTGTGTCAAAGAGCAAGAGTGTTGTATGTCTGTCCAGTTAGTGTTTTCTGAAGGAACTTTGTGGGTATATGTAGGATGACGAGGAAGACATTTCAGATGAGGACAGTGATGATGATGACACTGCCGCCCTGCTGGCAGAACTTGAAAAAATCAAGAAGGAACGTGCAGAGGAGCAGGAACGCAAGGTAGGCTATGACCCACGAGGATCTGCCTGGCCAATAGTCATGGGCGTTTCCTACCATGCACTGGGGTACCTGTTCTCTTTGGTGTAGGAACGTGAGCAGAAGGCCGAGGAAGAGCGCATTCGCATGGAGAACATCCTGAGTGGGAACCCTCTGCTCAACCTGGCTAGCCAGCAACCGAGCCAAACACAGAGCACATTCAGCGTCAAAAGGAGGTACGTACTGTGTGTATGTGGGGGGGGGGGGGGGTGAATAGCCCAAGGGGGCGACAGCACACCCCACCACTGCAGAGAAGGAACCCAGCACAAGCACATGTAGTTCGGGAAGTTTATTAGAAACCTAAATGATCTGCATTATGGGTATTAACAAATTACTGTGCACCCTCCCCCAGGTGGGATGATGACGTGGTATTCAAGAACTGTGCCAAGGGTGTGGATGACTCAAAGAGGGAGAAGCGTTTCGTTAATGATACCCTGCGATCTGAATTCCACAAGAAATTCATGGAAAAATATGTGAAATGAGCAGCCAGGTGCTGGCGGTGAGTGTCGGGATGTGAGATGATCCTGAGCTCCAGTGGCTAGCCTGCAGTTACATGCCTGTCCCAGTGTGTCTGCTTCCCCTTTTGGCTGCAGTACAGCTGAACCCTGCTTCTGGTGGATGTGTACATACATTCTGCAGCACAGTGTGTGGCTGCAGGTGACTCTTCCCCATGCAGTACGAGTAGCTTTATATGGCTGAAAGGGGAAGCTGTGTACTTTGTTGTAAACTGTTATATTTTCTGGTTGACCACATCCATGTTTCTGGGTTTGTAATTCTTTTCTTTGTGTTTTTTTATCTTATTAAATTTAACTGCATTTTTTTTTTACCCCCTAAGCCTGCCTGCCTTTTGTCCAATGATTTCTACTCCCTGAGCAGAGATGGAGTTCTATAACGGCATCGTCTCTGCTAGCATGTTAGCATGCCAGTCAATATTCTTCCAAAAGTGATCTCATTTCTGTTGCCATTTTGGGTGTCTGTTATCTGGTGCTCTTGAGCAAAGTGGGTGAAGCTTACTTATGCATGGAATATGTGCTACACCTGTACTACTATATAAAAGAACCAGGTGAGGTTCATTATCTGACACTGAAATAGGCTGTAAAGGCTGGACAGATGTATCCAGACCGTGTCAGTGGAAATCTGCAGTCGGATCCTTGACCAGGAAACTGATTTTTTTCAGGGAAAACATGTAGCTTTGTAAACGATTATTATTAATTATGATAAAAATAAGGGTGAGTCTGCTATGTGTTACGGCCCAGTCTAGGGTTTGGGACGTGTCAGATGTGGGGGGAAAACGGCGAAAGGAAATAAGGGAGGACAAATAACCAAAACTGCAAAGCACTAAATTTTCAAAGTGTATTTCACACTTAATACAGAACCATAAGTGTGAACAGGAGTGGCCCAGGCCAAGGCGACAAACAAAACAGGTGACTGACTAGGTGCATAAAACCTACATGCCCTAAACCAAAAGAAAATCCAAATAAAAGACAAACACTCCCCTAGGTAGCCAAAACCACATATAAACAGAAACCAAAAAGGCAGCTACTCCCTACTCTTGGTTTATACAGAATTAAGATAAGCCAAATCACAATCCGAATATATAGTATAAGCAAAGGTCAAGTCCAAGATCAAAGTTAACCACAAATATATCACAAGTATTAACAAGCTCTCCCACACACAAAGCCCTCCTTAAACTGCAGGCAAGTGGTCCTTCTATTGATGTGATGAGCAGGAAACCCGGACCAAAATGAGGCACAGGTGGTGTGTATCCTGTTCATCATGGAGGTAGGCTATTTTTGAACTTTGGAATGTTGCGATTTTTTCTTCCCCTGCCAATCAGGAGTCAGGAGCTACTTGTGTAGATCTTCAGATTCAGTTTTTATTGCAACAGCGAGGTTACAGCCAAGGCTGGACACCCTGCAGGATTGTGTCCAATACTGTTTAACACTAAGTTTTATACATATCGTGTAACAATATCTCATCACTTAAGCATCATTTCTTCAGCCATTCTCCATCGTTGTTTTCTCCCTTGATCCACACCCCTGGGTGATAAGTTTGTCAATCATCTCTTTTACTATTTGGTCCCTCGTGAAAATAATTATGGCGCGACCATCTCTACTCGGTTTTTTAAAATACCCAGCTTGTTGCACATTGTCTGGCTAGAGGGTTAATAATATATTTGTCCTTCAACATAGTGATAAGCTGCAGCACTAATAAAGTACATATTCATACATCAAAGGCTAACAAAATAGCTAACAGATACAGAAACTTCTAAGCCAACACAAGGTGCTAATTCATACTTGTTTTCCATCACATTGTACACAGCAGTAATTGGTCTGCATTCTCTGAAGGTTACAAAGTCACTCTCTACACAGTTTACATCAGCTTCTTAATAGAGTCCTAATGATTACATTCTGTATGCGTTATGAAGTGATAAATAATATTCCACAGGAACTAAAAACTTCTCTTGTGTGATCTGGCCCGGATTAAATACATGGGCCTTTAGGCACATGCCCAGGGGCACCACTTCCTTGGTGGTAGGAGTATACCTAGAAATTCTATGCCCTCTAACAGAAGATTTTATATCTAATGCATGTAGTATAATTACATATTGTCCTTTTAATACTGCACTCTCTGAAAAGCCTATGTATCATTTTCCCTATGTTAGACGCATTTCTGAATTTCATGAGCCTTTGTTTCGGACGTGAAGTCAGGTGTTAGTTTGTAAAGGAGCACTAAATACAGAAACCCCACAAATGTGAAAATCTGCTAATAACGAGCACCCTTAAAGTCACCGTATAATAGTATGCTAGCCTAAACGATAACATAAAAAGTCTATTTATTACTGATTCCTAAACAAACAGTACTGTGCTGTGCACTTTGCATGTCAAATTGATTTGTCATCTAAATTATGCTCCTTTAAGTTACTACTATACGTAGCAGGAGCACTACATACGTTTTGGACCCATTATTAAAAATGGAAATTTAACAGCATTGAAAAGTTCAAAAGTTAGTGTGAGAAACCTGGGACTCCATGATCACATAACCAACTAACAGGTGAGTGAAGCTGGTTGCTAAGTGCACCCAAGTCAATATGCATAGATCCCACGTTTTTTGCAAAAAGTAACTTTTAATATAAAAGATATAGTGTGCACTTACAGTAACAAATATTATATAACACAAATATTTATGTAGGTCTATTATATGATTTTTATGTAAAGTATTGTTTATATATTTTGGCTTGGTTCATGACCAACTGGTGAATACCTGAAACTAAAAAAGAAAAGGGAGACGGGGAGTGTGCTCTAATTAATCCGGCCCTGTGTGTCACCAAACATGTTTTGAACTACTTTCACTTAAACACTAATCACATTAGTAAAACTGCGCTGCTCGTGGTTTGTTTGGAAAAGGTTAGTGTCCATCATGTGTAGGTCTATTTTGCTATAGCTTGCAAATAGTAACCCTCACAACGCATTTAGTGGTTCTCTGAAAAGTCCAGCTGAATGATTGTTAGACACTTGTTTGTGTGGAATTTGGTCTGGAGCACACTAGCTAGGTAATTTGAAATTCTTCAATTAGAGCGGAATTTTGATTTGGGTCTGTCAATTACTTCTGTGACTTTAACTGAAAGAACTGCCTCCAAATAGTTTTTGTTCCTTAGCTATGAATCTATTAAGCGAAACAGAGAAGGGATCCACATCAGGCTTTGCCTGGGGCATCCAAATCACTAAAACCACCCTTGACCCTTTTGTGTGTGAGTGATTGGGGCGGCCAGCACAGTGGGCAGCGCGTGTGCATTGTTAGAGCGACTGACATGAGTCAATAAAAGCCATGATTAAATCTGGTACCTGTGCCACAGTTTTTTATGGTTGTCATAGTTGGAATTAGGTTTATGCCCATAAAAATTAAAGGAGAGTCACCACAAATATATAGACACCTAATCTTTGTGGGGGGGAGTATGTGTGTGATCAAAATAAAAAAAAAGTTTTTATCCCTTTTAAGTCGTTTTTCGATCATAATGCCATTAAAAGAAATACAGTATGTGCATATTTATAATATTTTAACATACAGTTGTGTTCAAAATTATTCAACCCCAAATGCTGTAAAGGGTTTTAGGGAATTCAGTGTACATTTGTAAT
>JAODKC010000051.1:6798745-6811528 GCA_026777985.1 Mormyrops attenuatus | reverse complement strand
AATTTCTGTTATTTTTATTATTGTTTTTTGTGTGTCCCCCCCCCCCTTTTTTTTCTTTTTCACGGAATTAGGACGAGTGAGTTTGGAGTGACCACACTCTTCACACTATACCTTTAATTTAATGTAAAATAAAGTTGTCCTCCGAAGAGGGGGGGTGGTGGTGGGCAGAAAAAAAATAGACGGCACACAGTGGATGGGTGTAGACATTAATGACTGATATTGCACATGATTATTATATTGCACGGGTCAGTTGTAGCACTAAATTCACAGTGATAGAAAGCTGAGATTTATAGTTGTAAAATTAACAATGCTGAAATGGATGCATAATGTGGCAGTAAAAGTGGACAGTAAGTAAAGTGCAGTTTAATTTAGAGGTAGTTTTTGTGTATGCAGTTTAGAGGTATTTAAAGAGAGACAGTCCAGATATTAGTCTGCGTTCAGAGTCCTTTACAATGTTCATGGCTCTATTGTAGCAGCGGGTCTGGTCTTTTATGGGGGGGGTAGGGGCACACCGATGATCTTCTCAGCTGCTCTCACTATCCGCTGTAGTGTGTTACAGTCTGAGATGTTACAGTTCCCGTACCAGACAGTGATGCGGCTACAGAGCAGACTTTCGATGGTGCTAGTGTAGAATGTGGTGAGGATCGGTACAGAGCAGGCTTTCGATGGTGCTGGTGTAGAATGTGGTGAGGATCGATACAGAGCAGGCTTTCGATGGTGCTGGTGTAGAATGTGGCGAGGATCGGTACAGAGCAGGCTTTTGATGGTGCTGGTGTAGAATGTGGTGAGGATCGGTCGGGGGAGGCTCGCTCTCTTCAGCCTCCGCAAGAAGTGCAGACGCTGTTGAGCCCTCTTGGCTATAGAGGTGGAGTTGAGGGACCAGGAGAGGTCATCGGTGATGTAGACACCTAGGAACTTGGTGTTCTTCACCCTCTCAACAACAGCGCCGTCGATGGTGAGACCTGGGAGAGCAGTGCTGGATCTTCTATCGATAATAATTTCTTTGGTTTTGTCTACATTTAGAGAGAGGTTGTTGCTCTTACACCACTGAGCTACTCTCGCCAACTCCTCCGTGTATGCAGAAATGTTGTTGTTCTTGATTAGGCCCACCACAGTCATGTCATCTGCAAACTTGATGATCTGGTTTGGGCTGATCTCTGCTGTGCAATCGTAGGTCAAGAGTGTGAAGAGCAGTGGACTGAGAACACAGCCCTGTGGCGCACCTGTGGTCAGGGTGATGTTGTTGGAGGTGTTGGTGCCGATTCTGACTAACTGTGGCCTGTCAGTCAGGAAATCTAGTATCCAGTTCACCAGGGGGGTGTTGAGGCCCAGCCCGCTCAGTAATTATTGTATATAATACTTATTTTGTCACCCAGGGGGGTATTCCACGAAGCAGGATTAAGGGGAAGTCTGACTTATTTCGACAAGCCTGGCTCATTTAAGTGGGAATTCCGTTCCACCAATGTGTTTTAAATGAATCCCTGCTGAGCTACCATGGTAACTTAGGTGAGTGAACACGTCTGCTCGGGACCAGGTTAACTGTCTCGCTTAGTTAAGCATTGTCTCAAAGAACGTCCAACGTGTGGGAACAGATTGTTCCGCCGGATGAAATTCTGCGATCTCACTGCTAATGTCGTGTAATAAATATAATAAAGCCTATTAAAAAATCATTCCAATTCCAATTCAGCATTCCAATTCATTCCAAAATAATTCAAGTAAAAGCGGACCCATATTAGAAATGCAATGACTGAAACTTCAAAAAATAAATCGTTAAAATAATATGAACAGGAAGATATTCTTATATTTTGTTTAGTCACTGTGTACTTTGAAAGTTTGTTAGTAAAATAGCAAAGACAAGATACGCTTATTTGTGCAGCACATTTCACACGGATGCGATTGAAAGTATTTTACAATGATCATTATACAGTAAGAATGACACGTGATCTCAACCCAGGAGGTTCCCCTTTGACTATGGGAATCGAACCAGGAAATTTCACAGTGGAAGGCAACAGCATAAACCACTGTACCAAGCACTTGTAACATTTACGAAACTTATGCATTTAGTCTGCAGTTCATTGCAAAGCCAACTCCCTGGCTTCATTTATGGCCACAGTATTGCATCTTTGTATCTTTCATACAGCTCCACCAGCAGCATTTGTTCTGTGGCGGAAAAAAAACACCACTCTCGTTTTACAGGCTTTCTGACTTATTTGATCAATCTATCTTTCATCTATTAATCTGGGCTTCTTAAATATGCGCACTAAGTGAGACTATGCAAGTCTGTCTTGTACTGTATGAGCCTTGATTAATTAAAGCTGATCTGCGTTAGTGGAACGACATGAGGCTAAGTTTAGGGATGGCGTTAGTTTGAGTCTGACTTTTTCGGGAAAGTCTGGCTTTGTTTAGCTACTTTCATGGAATACCTCCCTGGTCTATTTCATTGCACATGAGAAAAGCCACACAGAGTAATAACCAAACAGTGAAGAATTTGATTTTGTTATGGTGTTTGTGATTAGAAGTTAATGGTGCTTTAATTTTGAAAGATCAGTTTGTTGACATCAAGACACATTGCAAAATGCCGCCTGTATGTGGAGTTATATGTCTGTCTTTAGGGGTACAAATATGACGTCTGTAGCCGTGAGATAATGTCGTCTCTAGGAGAAAAGTTTAAGATGTTTTCGCCCTAATGGCCTTCCATAAGAGGGTGCAGCGAGCGCATAGAGAGGTTGGGTTTTCTGTTTACGATTGCATATGTGCGTGCCTCATTTTGAGACTAATAATTTAATACTCAGTGAGCAAGCGAGTGTTGTGCAGAGGCAAGCACATAGTGAGCATGTTATTTCTGCTGGCAAGCACATATGCACACTTTGTTTTTATGTGCGTGAGTTTTGAGACTAATTAAACGCCATAGACCCTTTCAAGGTCCAAATTAGTACAATTGAACACTTCTTGACCCATAGGAGTTTTAGTAGGAATGGTTGAGTTCCAAAATTTTGCTTGAGGCACAAAAAAAATTCGACAGACCCATTTGATGTCAGAGTTGATCGAGTTAAGAGGTAGTCGAGTTCCAAGGTTCTACTGTACATTCACATTTGGCAGCATCTGCTAGAGACATATTTATACCATTTCAGTTGTGACTTATTACAACCCTTTTTGATACTAATCTTGTGATACAGCAGCTGAAAAAATACATGAATGTATGTCTCTCTGCAGATCTACAGAGCTAGTGATTATCTGGGCATCCCACCGTCAAATGTGATTCCAGTGAAGAATTACCATGACGAGAGTGAGCTGAATGACACCTGTGACATCCTGCTCCTCAGGGCTATGAAGCAGATGCTCCACTTTGCTGACAATTACTTAGAAAACTGTGAGGAAGACAGAGAGTAGATGAATTTATCATATTTAGAGGCAGTGCCGTTGCCTCACTCTGTCCATGTCTTTGTATCCTACACCACACATTAGGTCCCTGTAAACCTGCATTAGGCTGTTTCTGTACCTTTCCTGACACACAAACCTTTTCATAACCTGGATTTATAATTGTCTTTTCACTTGAGTATGAATGATGCTTAAATACAATCCGATATATAATACAATCAAATACACACTGTAACCCTGCACTAGATTAGATGCTATGCTAATAAAATGACCTGATGATTCCAGCATGGCTCACTGTCTGTCTCAGTCTTAACCATGATTTGGTTCAGTGTTCTGCATCTATATTTTGCCTCAGCATCTCTATCAAATTCATTACTAGATTATAGGTTTCAGTCTGCCTTGTGTACACCAACTATTATTCGGTGATTTTCTGAGATAGCCTATTAACTACTTATTCATTTAATTGCCATAAATGTATGTAATGGACATGTTATTTTGACTTGTGTAAACCAAAAAATAAAATATATAATATGGTGACATATGGTGTCTTATTTTTGTGAGGATTTCACAAATATTTCCATGTACATGAAACCGGTAAAATATATGTGATATAAATGGAAACACTATGGCAAGACAATTGGGGGAATAAAAGTGCTTGTGCAGCTGGGAGGGCCTGTGGACCTGTATGTGAAGGAGGGTGGATTTATGGATTTTTATTAAATCTCCTGAGAAACTTTCAACACAAGTTTTGGCACCAACATGCAAAATCACTCGGAGTTTGTTTTACTTATATGCAGAACATACACTTCAGCTCCATAACTGACACGTCATCTGTGTCATTCATGTGATTATCCATCCATTCATTTTCTGAAACCGCTTATCCTGATCAGGGTTGGGGAGGGTCCAGATTCTATCCCAGAGGCTATGGGCACAAGGCAGGGAACAACCCAAGATGGGGCACCAACCCATCGCAGGGCACACTCACATACCATTCACTCACGCACACAATGCCCGGCTGCCATACTACTGGTTGCCTGGCGATCTGAAAGGGGCGCCAGCACCGGCTTGTCATCACGTCCCTGCTCCCCGGTTATGACTCAAATGTTATGACTTAGACTGTGTGACTTGGCACTTAGCCATCTCTCCGATTTGACTTTCCATGCCGCCCCCAAGAGAATGAGCTCCCCCTTTGAGTCTGGTTCCTCCCAAGGTTTCTTCCTCCTAGGGCGTTTTTCCTTGCCACTGTCGCCTCTGGCCTGCTCACTGGGGGCTTTGGGCAGGGATGCCGTAAAGCGCTTTGAGACAATGTAATGTTGTGAAAACGCGCTATACAAAAATCAATTTGTTTGTTTGTTTGTAAGGGTACGCTGAATTTATACAGACTATTGACTTTTGGGTGTCACAAGACACCTCTCTTGAATATTTTAGGTGCACTACTAATCTGCTAGCCAAATTGTGGGTGTAAGTAAATGTCTACAAAGTACCAAAAAGACGCTATCCAGACAAATGTTTCACCCGTCATCTAAAGCCCTGGTGCATTATTGTGCTTGCGCCACATAATCGCGATTACATCGCAACATGATCGCGAGAGCCCTACTTGAGAATGTTCCTTTCATCTTTCTATCCTTAATGTACATGGTGGATCATTCCAGTTTTGTGCAGGTGCATAAGGGTGTCTCTCTGTCCCCTGAATATGAAAATCTTTCAGGTCTTATTATGCATTGTATATTTGCAATTACACTGGCGGGGCTCTGTCCAGAAGGTGGCCTTAGGGGAGATGCTGCTGTGCAGGGCAGTCATAGATACAATATGTAATGTTCATAGAAGGGGAACAAAGTCGAAGCTTGAATTTAATTTTAAAGGTAAAATTACAAAATATTTTTGTGACTACGAAATAGAGTATACAAAAGGGTGGGGTGAAAAAATCTAAATTTCCAATAGCAATTTCCAAGAGTGTGGAAAAGTTGTCACTGGACCTCGTTATTAAACATGCAAAATATCTTTGAAATAGGTTAATATTTTCAGGTTCTGCAACGCAATCGAAGTTTCGTAATTTCCCAAAAAAAGTTGATTTTTCCCGCATGACTCACATGTTTGTAGCCGCTTTGGGGTTTCGGACCGAGCTACTGCCGCAATAGCAACAAGTGTGCTTCAGGACATGCGTCTAGTATCAAAGGAAGACAAATCACTTGTGATTGACAAGAGCAAAATGCGAAGAGAGAGAATCAGGCTCAGGAAATCTTTGCAAATGGAACAAACAACTGGCAAGCTAAAGGCCCTGTACTTTGACGGAAGAAAGTACAGTACGCTTCAAATAATCAAGGAAGGAGACAAAAGTTACTGGAGAACAACAGTAGAGGAACACATTTCCTTGGTGGAGGAGCCCAGATCAAGCTACATTAGTCATATAACCCCTGCATCCGGATCAGCTGAAAACATCTTGAAAGGTATCCTGGCCTACTTGTCTGACATTGTTGACGATCTGGAGGACTAGCGGTTGGTTGCGATGGCACAGTCATTAATACGGGATCGAAGGGAGGAATCATTCGGTGTCTGGAAGTGAAGCTCGGAAGACCTCTTCAGTGGGTGATATGCCTCCTTCACCTAAACGAATTACCACTGAGGCACTTGTTCCAGCATTTGGACGGGTCTACCACTGGTCCAAGTTCATATGCAGGTCCAATTGGGAAGAAATTGGCAGGATGCAAAGAACTACCCGTCACTCAGTTCCGGAAGATCAACTGAGACCTACGTGACGGTCCTGTCGAAGATCTCAGCAGTGACGAGAAGTACCTGCTGGAAATTAGCCAGGCTTTCAACTCCAGGTTCTGCAGCAAAGATCTTGCAAGGCGCTTTCCTGGAAACCCCTCTCACGCACGGTGGCTGACGCCCGCAAATCACATTCTTCGTTTGTATGTGGCCACTGAGGATCCGTCGCTGCAACTGCGGCAGCTGGTTGAGTTCATTCTGAAGTCGTACGTTCCATGTTGGTTGAATATCAAAATTCATCATTCCATCATGGACGGCGCAAAGAACCTGTGGAAAGTCATCCAGAGCAGCAGATACTTGCCAAAGGAACTACGAGACGTCATTGATCCTGTCATCGCTTGAAATGCTTTCTGCGCACACCCAGAAACCTTGTTGTTGTCCATGCTGCAGGATGAGAGAGAACACATTCGAGAATTAGCCGTGAGAAGGATCGCAAAGTGTAGAGAAGAGGAGGAGGAGACCGTTCAGAGCTTCGTCACTCCCGAACTCAACCTGGCTGCTACCGACTACATTGATATGATAGACTGAATTTCATGCAGAGTTACATCTCCTCCTATGAAATCGAAATAGAGTCAATGAAACTACAAGTCAGAAGCGGAGACAACGCTTCAGTGTTCAGGCGTTTCTTGCAACTTCCGTGTCACACCCAGACGGTGGAACGATGTGTGCAGGTAGTGACTAAAGCTTCAGAGAAAGTGTGTGGATTCAACAACAGAGATGGTTTCACTGGAGCAAAATTGAATTCCTGAAAGAAAATGCCCGTTTTTGAAACGAAAGCTGACTACAACGTGTAGACTGTAGAGTGTAGACTGAACTGTGACTGTAAGTACTCGCAATGTTTAGTTGCTTACTGTTGTTGCTTATTGTTGTTGCTTACTGTTGTTCAGTGTTCACTGATCATCATGTTCATTGTTCAATGTTCATGTGGTAATAATACAAGTTTGAGACAAAGTTAAATTATACACAAAGAGCATACAGGTTGCAGCGTACAGAGAATTTTATTAGAAATGTGCAAACTTTAGCCACGATGCGGAACCTTTAGATATTAACCAATATGAATAAAATTTTGTAGGCTTACTATACTGCTTAAGTAGTAACCTTTCCGCCCTATTGGAATAATTAACTCCCGAAAAAAAAATTCTTTCGAACATGGGAGTCATGCGGGGAAAATCAACTTTTTTCGGGAAATTACGAAACTTCGATCGCGTTGCGGAACCTGAAAATATTAACCTATTTCAAAGATATTTTGCACGTTTAATAATGAGGTCCAGTGACAACTTTTCCGCACTATTGGAAATTGCTATTGGAAATTTAGATTTTTTCACCCTACCCTAGTATACAAGTTTTGTGTTTCATATTACACTAGAAACTAAATGCATGATGGTATTTAATGAAGACCGATTTGCCTGGCAAGTTTACTTCTGACTTGATCTTAGCTTCTGTCATGCTGTGACAGAAAATAGCTGGGCCACAACCTCATAGGTGGAAGCTTTAGTTAAAATACGGCCTGCAGTATGCCCACAGCGTGCCCAATGTGCCCACAGTACGCCTACTAGAATCCTGTTAGCTTGACAACCTCAGAGCCAGGGCTTAGTTCCAAATCAAATCAAATCAAGCACAAGGTTGACCAAAGTGCTGTACAGATTCACATCATTAAAAAACAATAAAAAGTCTCTGGTCTTCAGCCTAGTCTTAGGGACTTTTAGCAGAAGCTGTCGAGACGACCTAAGTGCTTTGGCCGGAGTATAAAAGTGCAGCAGTTCAGTGAGATATTCGGGTGCCAACCCGTTCAGTGCTTTAAAAACAATCAACAACATTTTAAACTCAATTCTAAATCTCACCGGTAGCCAGTGAAGCGAGACCAATATTGGAGAAATATGGTCGTGCTTACGCTTATCAGTGAGGAGATGAGGTGCTGCATTTTGCACTAACTGCAGACGATGAATTTGTAAGTGATCAATTTCAAAATATAATGAATTGCAATAATCCAACCGGGAGGTTATAAAAGCATGGATATGTAGCCCGGTGAAATATGTGCACCTTTAAGCTGTTTGGGTGACTTGATGTGGTATGTCTTACCTTGTGGCTTTTCCTCCCTATTTTGTGAGTGTTGGCACTTTTAGAGCGACGACGCATGGGTTTGGCCGTGACGCGGTACGTCCGTAAGGCGTCGGGAGCCAGGATGTAGCAGCCTCGTGGACCTCGGAGACACGTAGTCTGGAAAACGGGCTAGCTGTTATATCCCCACCACACCGAGGGACGTACTGAGCAGCGGGGCAGCGTTAATGACAAAGTGTGTCGGTAAATAGGACCATCCTGCATTGTAGGCACTAGCTTACGAGAAAATATGTTTTAATGGAAATGCTTTTGTTCCTTTAAGAGGGGAGATAGGTGACTGTGCGGATTCCAGGTTTCGCGTTTCCTGGCACACAAGCTACGCGCCGGAGTCCAATTATGGGTTAACGGATTTCCTTTTTTGAAATGCTTTCTTTTGGAGTTCTTGCAAAATGGTTGTAAAAGTGTTCTGTCTGTAGAACTGTGTTTGTAGAACTGTGTTAACTGTGTGGTAAATCACTGTATTTTCTGTTGAGGTAATTGTGTAAGAGAAGTTTTATGAGATTACCGAGGGCGGCACTTTGTACTGGGGCTGCAAAGCATGGGTTTGAGTGTATGGGTTGTGTCCTTTTTATAAAGTGTTACCTTATTTTGTGTTGTATTTTATATTCTTTATTAGGAACTAGCCACTACTGTTGTCTATAGTCTGTATAGCTTGTGTTGTCTATCGGTGTTTCATATACCGTCGTTTGTAGATTGTATTGTCAGCAGGAGGTCCTGAGTTAAGTTTTCCTCTTTTTTTGAAATTGTCTTTTCTTTTGTATGGCCACTATTTCAAGGCTTCAAAATTCCGAAAGCTAATGCTGTTCTCTAACGAGTGCAGTCGGGGAATAAAGACCCACGACAAAGTTAAGAATCTTTTCTGTGTCCGGTCGTATGATTTATGATTTGGCTGTGCCACTACATATATTTTTAAGGGGGAGATAACCTTTAACCGTCTGAGTACTAGTGTTCACACTTTCACTAACTGGGGCATGAGCACACATTTCTTTAAATATCATAAACTTAACATCATGAACCAAAGTTTTAATATATTGTGACAGGTGGTGCATTTAGATAGGTGTGTGCATTCCAGGGGTGTTGGAAATTGGGGGAACACGTCCACCCCAATATCGGCATATCCCCTTCCTTCCCAATTAATAAACAAATACATAATCAACAGCGCGTTCCTTATCATTCAGTATTGATCCGCACATTACTGAGGTCAATTCGCCACACAGAGCCCAAGGACAAAACCTTACGAAGATTGTATCAGACAAAATTATTGTTTAGCATAATGATTTTAGTCTTATTTTAAATTAGTAGTACAGTATGAGCCGATAACAGCAATAAGAAACAGCTAAGAGAGGCTCAGACCAACCTTACGAAACAATCTTATGGAAGATATACTTAACTAAGAACGTTTCGGGAAACACAGTGGAGCTTAACTTATAATATAAGGAAAATACAGTGCATTCATTGAACAGGTCCAGAAGTTGGTGTTTGGAAAATGGGAGGCAGCAGCAGTACTGAAACCCCCAGGAGAGTGGAACAGGAGACGAAGCCAGTGCTCCTTAAAGAACCATGGAGGGATGTTAAGTGGGACGAGAGGTATGAAGCCCATTTTTATTAAATATAATTAACATTTCTTTTACTAGTGTCACATAATTTTATCTATATATTTTTCAAATCTTCATGAGTGCTATAACCTCCTCCTCCACAGATTTTATAAAATTGAGGTTATCCTTGTGGGGACTGAAAAATGTCCCCACAAGGTAAAAAGTTATAGGTTTTTATGACATTATGGGGAAATCTGGTCCCCAAAATGTAATAATTACAAAATGCAGAGACATAGACACACATACTCACACATAAACACAGGGCAGTATGTGGCTCTACGGGTTATCTCACAAGATGATATCTGTATTTAACATCTGCCTTGCATTTATGCATCACTGTTGCATATCTTTTACCTTATATGTTCTGTCTGTTTATGCCCAAACTGTTAATTAATTGTCTTTTGTCATGGTATTTGAAATAGTAGCAAGCTGTGCCAATACTAATTTGTGTGGCAAGAAAGATTCTGATTCTGAAGATTCTGGATTTTCTGATCTCATGGTTATTTCACCATTGGGCCCTTGAGCAAGGCCCTTAACTGTGACTGCTTCAGGGACTGGCTGACCCTGCCTTCTCAAATTTGTGTAGCTTTGGATAAAAGCATCTACTATAAATATAAAAAGAATAAATAACCACATTGTGAGACCAATGTGATATACGTCATCAAATAGTTTCAGTAGCACATGGCTAATGAGATGTAAAGGAAGATATGGTATCTCACAGGAATTTTGACTAATTCCCATTTCCAATTCCAATGTTTGTTCCTTTAGCAAAAAGACCAATCTCATGCAATCCCTGAAAGATTACAAGCCCCCTGTTGATTCCGTGCCTCAGGCTAGGATTCTTCTAATTGGTTTAGTTGGTGCTGGAAAATCCAGCTTCTTCAACTCCATCAACTCGATCTTCCGTGGCAACATAACAAGCCAAGCTGAAGCAGGAGACATGGGAACCAGCCTGACCTTGAAGGTAATCCGTGCAAAAGGTGTTGCTGCTCATACTTGCATGCATAGTTTACCTAAATCTGGAAGATTGAAAGGTATGTCAACGAGCAGGAAGTGAAACCGTCTTGCTCAGCTCCTTCGTTTCTGGTCTTACTTGATTGTATGAGGTTCTGGTATGAAATACTGCACACTTGCTGCCTCTGCAGCAGATTACTAATTTTGTAATACTCCGGCAGCATTCTCTATATTCTGCCCACTGCTCCAATTGTGATAAATATTTGCAAATTATAAAGCAAAAAATAGTTAAAAATAAATTTCTCACAAACATCTCTATGAGTGATTTAAACAACAAGGCAGTAGGTGAGTATGATTCTATGCAGAACTCATGCAAAGGTGGTGGCGGTAAACTTTAAACTAATTCTAAATATATACCAGATCATTTTATTGTGGTATAATGTATGTATAGTAAGAAGGTATGCAAAAGCTTGATCTCTACCCGACTGCAATGTGAGAATTGCATGTGCATAACATCACCCAGGCCTACTTAGTATTTCTTTGTACTGTAACATTGTACTGTCTTCTTAATTGTCTATGGTCTGTGGAGAAGGCATTGAAGTAAGAATTTCATTATACTTTGTACACCATATACATATGATACTATTTTTTTTTTTAGCTCAGATTGACTTTGGAAGCAGAAGAAACTTAACCTGGCATTAAATTCTAAAGACGCTGTATACAGAGGCACACAATAATGTTTGGTATATATTTTCTCTTGCCTCTGAAAATATTTCATGTTTTGAATGTCTACCAGCCACTCTTCCATTAATAAATAAGTGAGTAAGAAAGTAAGTAAATAAATAATTCAGATGCTACTTTAATACTAACTGTACTGTACAGTACATGAAAACAGTCCCGTAACAAAAGGTGACCATACTGCCCCCAAGATTTTTGGTGGCACTGAATCTCGCATAACATTAATTCCTTGCATTGGTGCACAAACTTACCACTTGTAGGGAACTGTCCACTTTCCCAATGGCGGAATCCAATTGGACAGCCAAAGGATTGGAATGTGTGTAGGTTCATCCGAGTACTCCTACAAAGTTACTTACCATTTTAGGTAAAACTGAATTATATCTGGCTCCAATTTAATTAAAGACCTTTTATGATATTTTAGTCATGACATTTCTCTTATTCAGATTACTCCTGGGCCGTGCCTTCTATTGCTGAACACCCATTAATCCCGGACGGTGGAGTACACCGGATTCGCCTCGGCCGATAGGGCGATCCTTGGATCTGCTACGTAGGACTCGGTTCAGAAGTTGGAAAATCACTACAACTTAACACAATGTCAGCCTAGACGACCATTCGAGCCCGGTGACTCATTTAACTCCGGTTGGATCTCAGGTGGCAATGAAGCATGCACCGGAGGGATATCAGGCAGAGCCTCTTTCTGCTCGTAGGAGTGGTATTTGTTACAGTTTTTGCCTATTGCTTACACACTTTTTGCTAAATTTGGCACATTGTGTCAAAACTCTACACATAAACCCATCAGACATAGCACTTGGAGATTAACAACTCACATCTATGCCAAAATGAAACTTGCAACAAAACCATACACACAAGCACCATTTGAATTACTATTTCATATCAGCAGCAACACACTGATGGGCTTTATATAAAACACTGCAGTCTTTGTGTTTCTAGTTTGCTCAGACTCAGTTTTCTGTAAAACTCAAAAGTAGAATTTCTGCAGTAATCAAACAAGAGTTTTTACAAAAAAACAAACATTCTTACAGAAATAAAAAAAAATTGAATCACAAAACAAAAGTAAAAAAAAAAAAAACTCAAGAAATTGCTCTTGGGGGAAAACATATGCTTTATTTGTGTGTGTGTGTGTGCATGCGCGTGTGTGTGTGTGTGTGTGTTTGTGGTGGGGGAGTGGGCTTATGGATCCCGCCTTCTGTTTGGATCTGGCCACAAGACC
>JAODKC010000051.1:6766478-6784210 GCA_026777985.1 Mormyrops attenuatus | reverse complement strand
TTTAAATCTGATCACTGCATTTTCATAGTACATTCTGTTTAGTTTTATTCCGTTATTTCGTGTTTGTTGTTTATGTTAAGTGTAATGTCTGTCTTATGTTAGTCAGGAATAAATGTATGTCTTTTTCACAACTTCAGCCTCCGTTCATTGAGTGCTCGCAATAAGTCCCTGCCTCTGTGTGATTCTGGCTACTAAGCTCTGAAACCTCAAACTCGCCTGAAATATCGCGAGACTCTCTCTTCACGGCCGTGAGGGGAGCTTCGTTACCAATCGTTTACATTACCTGGTGATGCAGCTCGCTGGACAAGCCTCCTAACCCAGGTTATTACGCGATACTGGTAATTAATGAATCCCAGTTAAGTCTCACATTAACAGACTGACAGGGATTCCACATTAGAGTTTGGAGAAATTAACAATTCTGCATAACAATTAGTGAATAATCATCGTTAAATAATAATTAATTAAATTGAATTAATTTCAAGCATATTGGTGGAGATATTAAAATTTACCTGAGCTAAATATTCCTACATTAATGGTGGAGAATGCGGGCACAAGGTACAAACTTATTGTGAGCACACAATTTAAACTTTTATGATCGAACGTGCAGTTGAATAAGCGCTATTGTAAACTGGTTGCAAAAGTTGAGGATCAATCGCACTCGCGGCAGTCTGAGGACATTACAGCGGGAGTATACGGGCTTATTATTGTTATTTTTATTTCCATTATTAGTAGTTGTATTATTTTGTTTTATTTTACTTTCCGTTATTTTATTTTAGTTTTCTTTCGTATTAAACTGCAGTAAACTTTCACCCTATATCTGACGAGATTCTCAGATATAGCGCGTTGTTTCAGGATCGATTCGGACAAATTTCTCCGTTTCTATATATCCTGGCAGAGATCTTTCTATCAGCGAACAGGAATTCTTGTTACGAGGTTCTAACCTGAATTCTGTTGTGCTTAGACTCCCTGAGATAAGACAGATAGCTTAGCTACCTATCAGGATATGAGAAATAAGCTGCAATGTGCCAGAAGGGATCAGGTCAAGTGGTGGGGTTGCTGGTTGTCAGGATCTGAGACACATCCTCATGGGAAAGTGGACTGAAGTCAAGAAACTGGGTAGCGCAGGCAGGTTGTGAGCAGGTGGGCAGCTTGTCAGTCGGAGGGAATGAGCTTCTGATCATAGCGATCTTCTCCTCAAAGAACACAGCAAAGTCTTCGGATGTGAGAGTTGGGGAAGCAGAAGGGGATGGGGATTTGAGTAGTGAAGAGAATGTGGCAAAAAGTTTACGAGGATTAGAAGCAAATTCATCAAACTTGGTTCTGTAGAAGGAAGATTTGGCTGAAGATAAAATCAGTGGCAAACTTAGATAGAAGAGAACGATAAGAATGGAGGGCAGTGTTGAGATGCGTTTTCCTCCATCTTCTTTCCGCTGTTGTTCCGCTTAGTTCTCTCCGATTACCTCGTAGTGCTTCAGATAGCCATGGGGTCAAGGGGGAAGCACATTTAGGCTTGGAGGACAGAGGACAGAGTAGATTAATAGAGTTGTGTAGAGAGGAGAGAAAGTCATTGGTAGCGGATTCAACAGTCAGTGGACATAGATCGGCACAGTTAGGGAGAGATAAGGAGGACAGGATAGCAGAGGAGAGGGAAGATGGAGAAAGAACTGAGATTTCTGCGGATCAACTTGGGGGCTACAGGAGGTTGAGCAGAGGTCAGAAGTGGAAATCTGAAGGACAGTAGATGATGATCAGGGACATGTAAAGGAGTAGACAGTACGCTGAACATGGGAAGTGATCTGAATGATACCAAGTCGAGTGTGTTGCCTGCTTTGTGATTTGGAGGAGATCCGCCAAGAGATAGGCTAAAGGATGACAGAAGTGTCAGGAGACCGCTGGTGTGTATCCCGTCTCTCGGAAGGTTGAAGTCACCAAGAAGAATGAGTGGGGAGCCATCATCTGGAAAGGAGTTCAGAAGAAAATCCAGCTCATCAATGAAGGCTCCTAGCAGGCCCGAAGGCTGATAAATAACAACGTGAAGTCTAGTTGGATATGTGACAGTGACAGAGTGCAATTCAAAAGAGGAGATGTTGAGGTGGGGGAGTGTACCGGGTGAAAAACGCCATTTATGAGACAGAAGTAAACCTGTACCCCCTCCTCTGCCTGTAGTGCGAGGAGAGTGGGAAAAGGCAAAGGCAGAGGAGAGGGCAGCCGCAGTAGCTGTGTCCTCAGATGTGATCCAGGTTTCGGTGGTGGCTAAGAAGTGGAATGTCTTGAGAGATGCCAGACCAGAGATGAAATCAGCCTTCTTGATGCAGGATTGGCAGTTCCATAAACCACCATGCACAATTGTAGGAAGCTGTGGAGACATGACAGGCTGAGAGAGGTTACTAAGGTTTCTGCCTCTCTGATGAGGGGTACGACTTCTGACAGGTATAGGTATAAGGTGCATTTTAAAACAAGTAGTGAAGTAGAGAAGAGAAAACAGAAAGAAGTTTACACAGTCCTGCATAGAAAGGGTTGTGGCAGAAAGATCTTCCTTTTATTTAGTGGGAAAGCGGAAGCCACTCCCACAGATTAACACCATTTACCATGGGCCTGCCTGCGGCAGGTGATAATGGTCTAGCAGATTGCAATGAAACCAACAACAAAACAATGGCAATTCACATATTTTATATAGTTTAATATATTACAATAATTAAAATCTTCATAAATTAAACAATAAACTGTTAGGAGAAGTCTTTGCTTTGTCTAACAAGCCCCCCCCCCCCCACGTCACGAAGCGATACTGGTAATTAGTAAATCCCATTCAAGTCTTCCATTAACAGACTCATTGAGGATTCCGTAATTGAGTTTGGGCTCTCAGCTTGGACTTTCAATGGGGTGGGTGACACTTGAAGGCTATTTTGCCAGTCTTGGCAGGTCTCAGGCAGTGCAGCCGATAAGCTGTGCCCCACCTAGGTTGTCTCCATTGTGCTTACAGAACACCCCCTTCCAAGTTGACATTGCTGGGGATCAGGGGAGTGGGAGCCAGACTTAGGCTTGCTCGGCTGGGATTGAGCACGTGGGGCGTGCCCTGTTCAGGAGGGACACCTAACAGCATTTCAGCACCCTTTCCACCTGCATGAATAGCTTAACACTGCAACAAATTGCATAGGGACAAATCCTTATAAAGCAGAACCTACTAGTGGTCTCCCTTCTGCTCAAAGCTGAGTTGTATAGCAGAGCCTGACTCAGGGGTAATCTGATCTGCAACAGCAAGCCAAGTTTTGCACACAGTCCATTGCTATTGAAGCTCTCATTTTCCACTTCCTGTTTCCAACTTCCCTTTTGTCTCCTGATACCCTGCCAGTAGTCACGCACCCACAATCAGTGTGACTCTTTCCAGGCTCTTTATCCTTTATCGGGCCCTTGAGTAAGTCACACTGCAATAACCAAAAACTACTTCTCCCAGGGAATAATTTTTGTTTGTTCATTTTGTCGTGGGTAACTATTCCTGTGTTTCACTGCTCCCCTACTGTTACCCATTGACATGCCCCATTGACACACAGTACCACAAAGAACTATTCTAAGATTTGCCTGTTGTGTGTGTCTTGTCTAAGTACTTACTAATTGTCAGCATAAATATCTAAATGTTATGACTCTATGTTCCTTTAAATGATTTTAAAAAGTTTGTTACCCTTATAAACATGCCTTAACGATTATTATCTATTCTCACCTAAAGAATTATATATGTACCAAAAGTAGTGGGACACCTGCCTTTTTACACACAAGGAGTTGGCCCACCCTTTGCAGAACTTGAACCAACACACACATTGCCAAAAATATTGGGACACCTGCCTTTACAAACTCATTAACTTTAATGACGTCCCATTCTTAATACATAGGCTTTAATATGGATTTGGCCCACCCTTTGCAGGTATAACAGTTTCAGCTCTTCTGGGAAGGCTGTCCACAAGGTTTAGGAGTGTGTTTATGGGAATTTTTGACCATTATTCCAGGAGAGCATTTGTGAGGTCAGGCACTGATGTTGGACGAGAAGGCCTGGCTTGCAGCCTCCGCTCTAATTCCTCCCAAAGCTGTCTATCGGGTTGAGGTCAGGGCACATTACTTTGAATGCTGCAGCATTAAGAGTTCCTTTCACTGGAACTAAGGGGTCAAGCCCAACCCCTGAAAAACAACTGTACACACTGTTCTTGAGCTAATTTGAAGGCCACACGAAGTCTGTAGCTATTGACTCTACAGACAGTTGCCGACATCTGCACACTGTGCGCCTCAGCATGCATTGTCCCCACTCTTTGATTTTACGTGGCCTACAACTTCGTGGCTGAGTTGCTGTTGTTCCCAATTGGTTCCACTTTGTTATAATACCAATAACAGTTGACCATGGAATATTTAGTAGCAAGGAAATTTAACGAATGGACTGAGCTCCTGAGAGTGATCCATTCTTTCGCAAATGTTTGTAGAAGCAGTCTGCATGCCAGTGTTCTTGATTTTATACACCTGTGGCTATGGAAGTGATTGGAACACCTGAATTCAATGATTTGGAGTGTCTCAATACCTTTGGCAACATAGTGTATATATAAATACATATAGTCATATACGTTCAGATATGCAGGTATTCTCACGTCTATCTTAGAGGAATTACCATATTTTTCGGACCATAAGACGCACCGGACCATAAGACGCACCTAGTTTTACAGGAGGGAAATGAAGAAAAAAAAAGATTTTTATTTATTTTTTATTGTGGTTTATTTTTTTTATAGTCTCCCATGAAAGGTGCTTTTTAATGTTAATATATGAATCATTTTGGTATGGATTTTCATAAAACTGATTATTATAATTATTACTGGTATGTATTATTAATATATATCATAATAGTTCTAATATTACTGTTAATGTTAATCTCCTTCTGCAATTACTGGTAAGTGGAAGCTGTCTTCCACAAAGCACCCAGCAATGTCCCTGGCACCACGTCCCTTTAATGAAGAAAGGGCGGGATGTGGGTGGACGCGATTTCGGCATGCTGCATGCGTCCCTCCCTCACATTACATGTGAATACAGTAGATCGCCACGCATAATATAGTCTTAGAAGCAATGTTACTGTTTTCATCAAGAAATATCTCTATCCGACGAATTAAATTTCATTTAGTATCTGTAAAAACATAAAATATCGAAAAGGCATGTGATGTTTTAAAATATATGGCTTGTCTACCTCAAGAGCTTGACAATAACGTAGAAAGACATTAATACGACAGCGAAACTATCTACAAATCAGCGCGCGACAGGGGAAACATAAGGAAACTGAATTGCCCGGAACAACGGGAGGAGTAAATGGGCTAAGAATTACGAATGAAATGGAGAATATGCATGCACATAAAAGGTGGGTTAGCCCTACAGTAGCATAGGGACCAGCACTTTACTGCATATATTCTTTGAAGCATGTGAGCAGAGCAATATTCGGACCATAAGACGCAGTGACTTTTTCTCCCCACTTTTGGGGGAGAAAAAGTGCGTCTTATGGTCCGAAAAATACGGTAATTCTGCCAGGCTGACATTGAAGGACACGTTCCCTTGACGGCACATGGGATCGTAGATAACGTTTCTTCTATTGTAGAGGGTCGTTGTGTCAGAGGGAACAGCTGATTCACATCACGCGGCATCAGAGCCACACAACACAGTCTTCAGTGAGGTTAATGGCTCTCGCTGTAAAATTGGCGTACTGCCAAAAAGAGCTGCAGTGGTGCCCACTGTGGTGCAGTTTATCACCTTGCTCTTTTGCCCTCCCAGAAAACATGTAGGGCTGTCATCAATGTCATGATCACTGCGATGGTGGCCATCACAAGGGCCCAGGGAACCCTGGGGCATCCTTGCTTCTTCCCTCTCATTTCAGTGTCACGGGGTAGATGGAAGTGAGGCAAGACTGGTGATTGGCGCTTTTCTTGCGGCGTATTGGTGCTCAGAGTGTGGGCACGCCCAATCAGCACTCATCCCACCTCATCCAGGCACGTCGTCACCTAATGACTCTCCTCCCCTGTTGTCCCTGCTGAGCCCCATCGGGTTCCGTTAGTCTCCTGCAGTGCGAGGCGGGTATCCAGGTGGCCTCTCTCCAACCTTCACAGCCGTCTGCATCTTGAGCAGGATCTGGAAGGGTCCCAGCCACCGCTTGGATCTCCAATTCTTCCTCCGGAAGTCCTTTACCACGATCCAGTCTCCAGGTCTCAGGTCGCGTAGCTTCACCTGAGCAGCTGCCCGTAGCGCTTCTTTGACCTGCACATGTACATGGGATAGAACAGACACCCGCACACAGTATTGCGACATCTCATCACTGCACATACTCATGGACATTCTGGGTTGTGGTTTGGGTCAGATACCTGTATTAGGGGGGGCTGCCAAAAATTATTTCAAACAGGTTCATGTTAACCTTTGCTCTTACCCTGGCAGTGCTATTGGCAGTGCCTTTACCCAGTTCAAGCCTGAATCTTCACAGCATTTCCTAATTTATTTTTCAAGATCCCATTCTTCCTTTCTACCGCCCCCCACTGGCAGGGTGGTATGAGTGCTGTCTGAGATCAATGCCCAGACTGTCTCCCACCTGTTTTAAAGCTTGGTTCACAATGGAATGTCAATGTCACTGCTGATCTTCCCAGGAATTCCGCACCGTGGGATCATTTCTGTGAGCAGGGCCTTTGCTGCTGCTCCTGCATCTTGTTAGGACGTGGAAAAAGCCCCCACCCATGTAGAAAGCATGTTGACTCTCACCAAACAGTACTTCTTACCTTCTGCAGGTGTCAGTCCAATGAAGCCCATTAGTAGATGCTCACATGGACCTTGTGGCTGTGGGTGAGCCGCTTGCTCAGTCTGTTGGCCTCTTCCCACATTATGCGTCATGCAGATAATGCAGCACTGACAAACATTTTGTGAGTAATTAATGAATCCCTTTGTGAACCAATACGGTGCTATTGTACTGTACACCCCCCCTATTGACACATGATCCTTCCCATGTGGCAACTTAGCAAAGTGAGGAAGCGGGTATTCAAATAGACATGGTTTGTTGTTGGGACCAAACCACACCCCACCTCTCACTTCACACCCCATTTCTCACTTCACACCCCACTGTTTGTTGTTGGGACCAAACCACACCTCACCTCTCACTTCACACCCCGCTGTTTGTTGTTGGGACCAAACCACACCCCACATCTCACTTCATACCCCGCTGTTTGTTGTTGGGACCAAACCACACCCCATCTCTCACTTCACACCCTGCTGTCTTGCACAGCTTTTTCTCCTTTTGTGTTGCCCTATATTGAAGTGCCTGCTAATCTGAAACCACAGGGTTAGTTTCACAGCCATTATCTGTGCACAGCATCGTGTGTCTGGGCGGCCGAGCTGCCGCTGCTTTGGCTGCTGTACTACCTTTGGAAACAAAATCAGTAGCATTAGTGTGAGTCTCTGCCCCCCCCCAGGCAGCAGCTGTACCCTGTACACCACCTCGCCCATTCGCTCCAGCACTCTGCAGCCCCTCCCCAGCTGGCCAGCTTGGGACACTGCCCATTTTTTCAGTGCAGCCAAACCAGCTCCCCAGCCAGGAAGTGTCTTCCTTGGGCCCAGAGATTATAGCTGTGCTTTTGGCCACACCAGCACTGTGCTGTTGGTCTCGAGCGAACATGTGTGCTGCCTCGAGGCGGTCCTGCAGTTTTTCTTACATACTCCGGCCCAGGAGGTTCAGCCGGGGAGTCAGCTCATGGCCAACTCAGCTGGGGTGTGGAGCCCCGACATGAGGAGAGCAGGGTGCAGGATGTGGAGTCCTGCCCTGCGGTGCAACAGGGAATGGGCACTAGGGGCAGCTGTGTGTCCTAGTCGCGCTGATGCTCTGCCACAAGGACAGCAGCTACTGTTTCAGGGTGCGGTGAATCCTCTCCACCAGGCCGTCACTCTGAGGCTGCAGGGGGGAGGTGCGGGTCTTGTGTATGCACAGCCGGCTGCACAGGGAGGCGAACACAGCGGACTGAGAATTCCTCCCCTGGTCACTGTGTAGGGTCTCTGGCTCCCTGAACCGGCTAAACACGCCCTCCACCAGGGCATCTGTGACCGTCTCCCCCTACTGGTCAGGGATGGCATAGGCTTCTGGCCAGTGGGTGGAGTAATCCATCCCCGTGAGCATGTACCTGTTACCCTGTCAGAACAGGGAAGGTAGCCCAACCTGTCCACCGCCACTCTGTCTACTGGGCCCCCACTGGGGGCTGCTGGAGCTGGGTGAGTGACCTGCCCATAGGGCCGTTCCGTGCCATGCAGAGGTCACAGCGGTGGCAGAAGTCCTCAGTGTCCCTCCTGTACTGCCCCCTGTAGACCCTTCTGCAGCACGCTGTCACAGAGGTGCAGGGTCTCGAATTTGGACAGCAGCCCCTCAGTCTCCCCGGTAATGCTGCCCCTCCTCCCATGGAGGCCTCCACTGGGCCTCCTCCCCTGCAGCACCTCCGCCAGGTCGGTGTCCTGCTCCTGTCGCTGCCTCCAGTCCGACACCCTGACAGCCTGCATCTCAGGGCAGGTGAGTGCCTTTCCCTGGCACTCTGCTGCACAGACCTCCCCCTCCAGGAGCAGCTCCTGGTCCCAGACCTCGCTCCGCTCACAGCAGAAGCCCTCATCTACACCACAAGGGCGGCGCCAAAGGGCATCAGCGATGGAGTGTCGAGCACCCGCTCTGTGCATGACTGTCGGGTGATGCAGTAACTCCTCTCCGTATTGCTGATCACCCGGTTGTAGGACGCGACCCCCCCTCTCTCCATCCAGCTCCCCAGGAGAGCACCCCCCAGCCCCTACCCCACTGGCATGCTGATGAGATTGTGTTCTGCACTGTACTTCCTCCCGCCGGATCATCTCAGAGAACAAGGGCTACGTATGGTCCCCCTCCCACACCCTATCAGCCCCCCCCTGTGGTCAGCTGGGCTCAGGCTGGCCTGCTCTCTTCCTTGGTTCATGTATTTCTGATAGTTTGATAGACATGCTCAGACTGGGTTTCAGTAAGGAAATATTATTAAGGGTGATTTATATATGATGTTTTTATTTGAACAAAATACAGTTTGAATTTGTGCCACAGGACCATAAATTGTGTCCTGGGTTTTATGAAAGATAAAGTCTGGTGACCTGCAGTCCTTACATTTATTTATAGAGCAGAGTCGAGCTCTGCGACGGTATGAAACATTCTTGGTACTATAACCATATACCCCTCCCAGTCACTCAATAAATAACACAAACATACATGAGAAATGTGTTGTATAAACGTATTTAACTTAATTCTTATTAACTTGATTAGTCATATGAGCTGCATTTTGTCTGTTTTAACTTGTCAGTGACATGGTTCGTGTGAATATGAGCCTACAGTATGCATTATTTCAGCACGGGGGTGTCAAAGTCCCGGCCTGCAGCGTGTTTGTTAATCATTAATAAATCCTCAGTCCTCATAAAATCTGAATTAGTGTGAATTGGGAACACTGAATGTAACAGATATTTAATGACATTATAATAGAATATTTATGTGTGACAGATATTAACATAGAGTGATGTCATCATTCATGCCGCAATAGGGAATAGCACTAATGATATAACTTTTTGTTTTTATCACAGTATACCTCAATACCCTTGTACCCCTAATTGATCCGCACTTTGGATCTATGGACACTGTTACCTGTCAATTTTTAACAGTGTATTTCAATTGAATAAGGAGAGCAGCTTCTTAAAAATGTCTCCATGCATGGAGTTTAAGTATTGCATTTGATATTTGTTGGGATGCAAACAGTTCTTTATTGTTTAGTTACTTTTAAACTAGTCATGCAAACGTAAAGGTAAATACCACTTTGTGGTTCCTACATGACTTGTTTGACCTGTTAATATGAAATGAATCAGCTGACAGTTGCCCTTTTACAGGGATCACATGACGATCAGGAGATGGAGCCATTATGACCTGCTGAACTTAATGAACCAAACACAGAGGTAAATATGCCCTAGGGGCAATCATGCGTGTTTAATTAAAGAACATGTGTTTAATACAATACTGTTTATTAACCAGTTTTGGACTGAGCTTAGGTTTTATATAAGGAAGGTAATTTATATGTGAGGTTCTGTACTTGTATCCTGGGTTTTGGATAAAGTACCCAGACTCTCCCATGGTGATTCCAGTCCACACTGGCTTTTACTGACTCAATTCTATGGCGTCACAAACATTCCCTTGTTGTAATACAGCTTCACCTTCTGCTGTTCACAGGTTACAGAGGAGAGCAGCACTGAAATCTGAAGGATCCTAACCACACTTTGTTGGATTCAGATTGTCTACAGTGTTAAGTTTCCAAGTCCTGTTATATAACCAAGCTGATCAGATGAACAGTCACCAGATTATCAATGATCTGTTACAGGCCACTTTATTTGACTTCAAAGACTTTTCTGGGTAGCAGATGAACATTTGCTTGTACAGACTGGCATGGAAAAGTGTATCTGCAAAGGACTGGGAAGGACGAGTAACTCAGGACAACCTGCCAGTGTTTTGTAAATATGTGCATGTAACTTTCTCACTTTTGTTGTGTTCTTTAGAATATTAAAATGTACATTATAATTATTTGTAATTATTCTGAAAAAACTGTTTTTTCTTTGTCTGTGGCACCATTATGCTCATTAGTCCATATCTCCTACTTGAGATATGGATATAGATATTGATTATATGACATTGAATCACTGTAAATATTTGGTTGTCCTTCGATTAATGATTGACGGATTGATGTATTGTCATTGATTTACTGTAAATACCTGGTTAACATATGATTTTCGTAACAATTACTTATACATTTGTACTACCGTACAACATATTGCTTATGGCCTACTGCGATTACTTTATAACTTTTGTGCACCAGTTGGGGCAGCTTTGAATCTTTTTGCAGGCGGTTTCTCCCCCCCACCCTTGCTCCGCTGTTCGTCTTTCTCAAGGTCTTCAGGGTCTGCGGAACCAACCGTAGGCAGCTATCATGAAGCGAGGTCACACAGTATTCCAAACAATCTCTTCTTGCTTAAGGCCTAAGACTTAACAGACCCACTATGCCTCCCTCCCGGGCCTAGCAATGTCCAATTTCCTTTCCACACTGCCACACTGAGTATATTTGTAAGCCTGTCGGCTGCTGACCTGAATGTCTTCTCTATAACGGGTGTGTTGCTACCCCATGCTAGTCAGGGGTGTGTTTCCTGTACAATGACGGAGGATAGCATTAAACTAACATGATATGATGCATCGTTAGACAAACTAACATCTGAAGTATGACTGTTTCCCAAGGCCATCATACTTGTTAGAACCACAGTAGTTTGCGCCATGTTCGTACTACAATGGTCCCAGAGGTGCTTGGTCTGGCTCTCACAGCGGGAAGTGTGCAAAACACTCGCAAGCTTTAATTTTATTCCTAAATATGACAGTTGTGACAATATTACATTATTAATTTATGTATAGGTGCTGAACGATAATTCATTTCAGCATTGTCATTGCGATGGGCTCCTGCTTAATCATACCGCATTTGTCAGCACTGCTTTGCATCTGTTGACACGACACAGCAACACCACCAAATTATTTGACGCACTCTATTGCGGGACACTCTAAAACACTTAACGTGAAAAAGCTTCCTAGCATTTCGGTTTTGATTTTTTTGCCAGGTGTAGGTTTTTATGACCAGATATGTCTGAGAGAAATTTGGTGACTATTGGTCGCTATTTCAATACACTAAGTAATCACTGTAATCGCTTTCACACCGAGCCTGGGGGAGGGGTCACTGTAATCGCTTTCACACCGAGCCTGGGGGAGGGGTCACTGTAATCGCTTTCATACCGAGCCTGTGGGAGGGGTCACTGTAATCGCTTTCACACCGAGCCTGAGGGGAGGGGTCACTGTAATCGCTTTCACATCGAGCCTGGGGGAGGGGTCACTACCATTTGTGTGTTCCAGCGAAAAATCAGGCGGCCAATCACAGTTTGGAAATTTTCTACAAACAATGAATACAGGTCCGTAAATCACCTTTTTAGGTCAGGCGTTGGCACGGTGTACCAGAGCGTCGAGGAGGTGTGCAACACCATGATTAGTGTTCTTCTTCCTACACACATCCCTGTCCCCAACGCTGCAAAATTAGTGGACATGGCGAGGTTTTCGACAATCACTGTGGAGGGCTGCAATGTCTTCGTGTGAGAGATGGAAGTCATGCACCCACTGTAGCATCAGAGGATCTTGCTCGTGATTACTTTAACCGCAAGGAGTGGCATGCTATAATTTTGCAGGGAGCTGTGGATGGAAAAGGTCAGTTTCGGGATGTTTGTGTGGGTTTCCCAGGCAATGTGCATGATGTAAGGGTGTTGCAGCAATCAGACAGACTGAATGATGGAACTTGGTTAAGCCAACATATAGTCACCATAACAGGCCGTGATGTGGGACATGACCTGACTGGAGACCCAGCTTACCCCCTTCTACAGTGGCTCATGAAACCTTTTGCTGACATGGACAAGATAAGTAGCATGAGGTCTGTAGCTGAAAGAGCATTTTGCTGAAAGGAAGATGGCGGTGTCTTTTGTATAGGAATGACTGTAAACTACAGCTGACCAAGAAGATGGTGCTATGTCACAACATTAATAAAAATTCTTGAAGAACATAATAGAACCAAAGGTAGGAAATTTGTCATGTACCAGATAAACTGGCAGAAATATTAAACTGAAATCTGCATTTCATCACGCCTGCCCCTTCTGCGCTGCTTCCCGAATAGTTATATAATGACAGACATTGGCGCTGATATCTTCACGGGCAATTTATTCATATTTACTGAAAATAAAAAAGTATACTGTATGTAAACATTAAAAATGTAATAAAAATCAAATTTCTCTAAGCATTTATACCAGCCAGAGGTAATAAACTGATATTTTTAATTGACTGTGATATTTATACTTTCTCTGTTACTCAGATTCATGCATAATTACAAGATTTCACCATCATGTTTCCATGTGGAATTTTACTGAAAATTGGTTTACAACCAACAACAACAACAACAAGGAATAGAGCCAAACTCCTTTGTGTGATACAGCTACGCTCAGGGTCCAGCTCATACCAGACCAATAATCACTTGCAAAGCCAAGAGATATTTTTTGTGAAATTGAATGAAACAGTCCATAGCCTGTTTGCTATGGGAGATGGCGTGTAGGGCAGCCGATTGTGTAGCGCTCTCTCTCTTTGTGTGTGTGTGTGTATATATATATATATATATATATATAATCTAACAAGCTAAGTTATTAAAGGTTAACATCATTTTATATAAATCAATTATACAATGCAACAGTTTTGAGTCAAGTGAAAAGAAAATAACAAAAAGGTAAGCAACATAACTGCATTGGGCATAACAGTTTAAAATGTTGAAAATGATGTGGAAAATGAGAATATATATATACAGCCCTTGTATTTGCCTGAATACGCAATTCTGAACACAGTACTAACTCTTTGAGAGTAACATTTAATTATCAAAGAGACTATTTAACTGAATTGTATAGTGCTGAGAAAATTCCTTTATTATATCATACTTAACATCCAAGACAGTTTTGGGGAAAAAAAATTGACATAATGTTTAAAAAACAATAAGAAACATATCTACCTACAACATGCCAAGTAAGTCTGGTCAACAAAACGACAACGATAATTATCGCGATATAATTTCCATGTCCATATGTCAAATGCTCGATACCATTTTCATATAATTAAAACACGAAACATGTCGCCGGTGACACGTTTTGCATCACAAATTGACTTCTCTTTCTCTGTGACTGCTTGTCAGGACCAACAGTGGAGCACAAGCACAAAGACAGCCATGAAAACGGGGGGATTTATTTACACAAATAGCATAATGCTACAGGGCAGGTAGGCAAACAACAGACAAAACCGTGAAAACAAAAGGGTGACTCACCAAAAGAGCAGGTAAGTCCAAAGCAGCCCATCCAATAAGGGAAATCCAGCGAAATCCAAAAGGAAGGTCTACAGTAAAACTCAGTCCATGAGACAGTAATAATCCACAGAGAATTAAATGGTGAATACGCCAGGGTTTTCCCAGCAGTGATTAAAATAACCTGTTCATCTTCTGTCTCAGACCCCTGAAATGTGAAATACTGTTTGGTAGTAATGGCCAAAACGACGCTTCATGAACCATATTTTTTCAGCCCACAAGGCGCTTTCCGTGTCCTTTTCGGCATGCGTCACTATCTTAACTACAATTAACCATCTGGTTTCTTCAGTTTTAATTCAGGAGTAAAAATCAGCTTTCAAACTGAAAAGAAATAATGACTTGACATTCATCACGATAATTATCGGTATTGACCAATATGAAAATCGTGATGACATTTTTAGTCAAATCGCACAGCTCTAATGCCGAAGTTTTTTTTTCATCTTGACAAGAAGTTAGAGCAATAAAATGATTATTTGCAATACGTATCTATTCACATCCACTGTCAAGATTCCCTATGATGAACCTCACACACCTATTAAAGTATATCACAAATAGACAAAGAGTAGTCTTGAGAGATGGAAAAACCTGGATAAAGAGGTTCAGTGAACTTGGTGATGACCTGGTGCACAAGAACAGTACGTTTCTCAATCCTGTAGAAAGCCAGGACCCCAGCTGGCCAATCCAGGTACACCCCCACCCTGCGGGACCGCGAAGAGTTGGTCTGCATCCTGCTCGAATTACCATCGTGAAAGAAAAGAAAAATATCCCCAGGAGTACATAACTTCCAGGATTGTTTGCTGAATCCAAAACCACAGCTGTCTATTCTTCCCTTCCTGGATATTCCTTTGTATGCCACTGCAATGTCCACACCTCCTCCTTCCCATTCAACCTCCCAATAGCAGCGCCCAGACAACCCCTCCTTGCAGAGCACCTGCACCCAGTCATCAAATCGCTCTGGGTGGTCAGGATACGAATGGCTGCCTTTGTAGGTCACCTTTTTGTTATCCTCAGACAGGTACAACAGTGGGTTTACTGTGTTGGGATCCAGTGATAGCTGGCAGGTGTCTGTAAAGAAGCAAGACAAAAACACATTATCCAGACTGCATGCATCACACCCTTCAAACTTTTTAATTTCATATGGCATTAAGACATTTCCAGTAGGAAGCATTGTTTGGTCTCTGACATCCAGTTTCAAACAGTCAGTCTGTACTGAAAATGTGTTCTATACAAAAGGAACTCATTGTTTGTTATCTGCGAAAAAATCCATTCATTCATCTTATTATCATTGTTAAGCGCACAACTTCTGTGGCTGACACAATGTACATACAGCTCTGGAAAAAAATGTAAAAACCACTCTATATTTATTTAAATATCTGTCTTTTTAAATCCTGGTTTAATCCTGGTTCTGCTGGCAGAAGGCTACACTGTGAGGCAGGCTGCTTCCAGGCTCAAAGTTTCTAAGACATCAGTAGACATGAACAAGGTGAAGCAGGAGACAACTGACCAAAACCCAGCCAGGTAAAGGGCAGAAGTGACTTTCTAATGCCAAAGAAGACGGTCAAATTATCTGGCAGCTTCTCAGGAGTCAGAGGGTGACATCAAGTGACCTTCAAAAGGAATGGGAAACATGAAGTGCAGGTGTGAAGTGCAGTGCTAGGACAGTTTGTATCAGGCTCCTAGAAGCAGGACTGAAGTCCCATAAAGCAAGGAAGAAGCCCTTCATTATATGAAACAGAGAAGAAACAGGCTGCAGTTTGCATAAAAATATATATTATTCAAAGACGCACACCCTTAAACTGAGAAATGAGTAGGGGTGGGAATCGAGACGCGGTTCCAGTTCAGAATCGGTTTTAATCCTTACAATACATCGGAATTGTACACCTCCAACGTTACTGATTGCTCTGACGATTCTTCCGGATTTTTCCGGGTCACGCGAGATAACGTTACATGACGTCCCACGTCACAACTTGAATTCTACATCATGGACTGGAAGAAGCGGTCCAAGGCGTAGTTGCATTTTAGTAGGAAAGACCATCGTGCAGTTTCTAACCAGTGCAAAGCCATTTTAATTCACAAGGGTGGTAACACTAGCAGCATGCTTAAACATTTAAGCTCTCAACACGGCATTCAATTCCAAGCATGCAATGTACATTACATATCATTAATGTAATGTTATTTATAATTATATTTTCATATTAAGCACCATATGATTTATAGTTTAAATGAAGGATTGGTGGGTAATTTTTCAAATGTTCATATTCACCATGTAAAAGTCATGCTAATAAAACAGCTGCTTTTGGTGCTGAAAACTGCGTAGGACTACTGTTTATAATTTATAAATATGTAGCTAACCAGGTCTAATTACATGTCCACAAAATTATAATCAGTGATAAATTAGTATTTAGTTATTTTACTCTGATCAGGAATTGAGAAGGTAATCGATAAAGAATCGAATTGATAAGAAGAATCGATAATGGCACTGGCATCAATAATTCCTTATCGATTCCCATCTGTAGAAATGAATGAAACAAAAAATCGTGCTGTGGTCTCTTGATTTTTTCCAGAGCTGAACACACATTTATCACACAAGACACATGCACAAGATGCATTCATTTTCTATACTGTTTGCCCTATATAGGTTGTAGGAGTCAGAAGCCCATCCTGGAAACAATGGGCATAAGGCGGGGAATAACCCAGGAAGGGGCACCAACCCATCGCAGGCCACACTCACCATTTACACAAAGGGGCACACTTTGACAACCCCTATTCACCTTGGTATGTTTTGGGACTGTGGTAGGGAAACTGGAGTACCCCTAGGGAACCCCATGACAGCATGGGGAGAACATGCCAACTCCACACGCACAGAAACAAGGTGGGTCTCCAGCGGTGGGAAGCAATCCTGCTAGCCTCGGTAACACCAATCCGCACCCGTGAAATGAACTTGTCAGGGTTTTTCTCTAGGAGTTTACATGTGCTGTATGGTAGCTGTAGTTTAGCATGGACAAACATTTTGATCAACTCCAAACGAAAAACAATTCAGTGATAAAAAAGTAAGTTTTCAGAAGAATTTTCCATTAATTCTTCACCTATTAATTGAATACATACATTTGAGGAGCCCTGGTTGATCTCTGCATGGGCCACAATGGTCTACACTGTAAGAAATACATAAGAATCCAGTGAGTGTGGGATCCCAGAAATCACTTCATTCTAACATCTCAGGAATCATGATGGAGTTCACTGAAGAAATGTTCATACTTCCAATACTCACATCAGTGTCTCCAGTTTGGAGACTTTCTGTGCAGCTGAGAGCAGTTCCAGTCCTAAGTCACCTGGGTGATTGTAGCTCAGATCCAGCTGTGTCAGGTACAAGGGGTTTGATTGTAGAGCTGAAGCCAGAGAAGCACAGCCTTTCTCAGTGACCCGACAGCCTGAAAGTCTATAGAAACAGCAGCACGAGGTGTTAGCAACGATAACCAGATGGAGACTGTGGCTGCAATATATGTGCAAATAAAAAGTAATATGTAAGCAAGTGTGTTTAAATTTCTAATAGGGAAAATGGTTTATTCTTCAGCAAATACATCACTAAATAGAGCAATCCAAACAATCCAAAATTTGCTTCCAGTGGATGCAAAAAATATCAAAGAAAAACATCGCCTCTAATAGGTCATGTTTTTACCCTACATTTGTAGTGATACTGTAGTCCTATTTCAATTGTGTAACAACATGAATAAAATA
>JAODKC010000051.1:6655312-6667521 GCA_026777985.1 Mormyrops attenuatus | reverse complement strand
TAAACGGGAGGATTCCACACGGGGTTAATGAGGAGGTGTGGTCCACAGGAGGGTGATCGGGGCTGGGCGTGACAGTATCATTACCATATTATTACATTATCCCTTCTGTTCAAATACAATCGCCTGTTGTCTTCCGCCTCCCCCCGTCTCTGCTCACTACATCAGTTGTGGCCCTTCCCCTTGATGGTGTCATAGCAGTGGAGTTTGCATATTCTCCCAGTGTCGTTGTGGGGTTTCCTCTGGATTCTCTGGTTTTCGCCCGCCGTCCAAAATACATGCTAAAGTGAATTGGAGTTTCTAAATTGTTGTGAATGATGAGTGTACCATGCGATGGGCTGGTAACCTGTCCCGGGTTATTCTCTGTGTAAGGAAAAGAAGTAAAGATGTCCCAATGTTCTTGGTTGATCATTTGAATACAGACAGTGTTAGCAATTTATGATCAAGTCAAGGAGAGAATGGGGGTTCCAGTCGGCACCACTAGGGTGATGAGGAAGGTAATTGAATTACAATCATCAGAAAGTCTCCATCTTGTCCTGCCCCATCCCTGCGCCAGGCTCCTCACAGTCCAGGGGGTCACTCTTTATATGTAAATTTACTCACAACACCTATACATAGTACCTTGTTGGGGTGTGATTACTGGGTATTTGAGCTGCCTTTTGGTACCCGGTGTATGTCTACACTGTATTACATTATATTAATTTTTACTGTTCAATAAACCACTGTTTTGCTGAAACTGCAGAGACTCTGCAAATGGATTCCTTACACATGCATTGTGCCCATAGTTTGTGGAATAGGATCTGGACCTCTGTAGTCTTGCAAAGGACAAGCAGGTACAAAAGATGGATGTGAGGAACGACATTGGCCTCCAAGCTACCTAATAACCTGTACAGAGAGTTGCACCTAGCCTCCAACAGGATGTTTATTCACTATTAAATCTGGCCCACAGATCAATCAATTGGTTTCTACACAGAATGAAAAACTAATCAGCTTTGTGAACGTTACCCCTGAGCTGAAAACACCCACGTCAGTGGCCCACAAGTTACTATAGATGTTTGAGACACTTGCTAAATTTGATTAACCGTCAGAAGATGAATGAAATCATATGTATTTTTACAGTATCGCACTTACAAGGTGAAGGAGAGCCGAGGTGGACGGCCTCTCTCATTCCTCCTCTGTGACACCATGGGATTGGAATCAACACCTAATGGAGGGGTGAACCCTGAGGATATTGCTAGCATCCTGAAGGGCTACGTACCGGACGAGTACCGTGTAAGAACTGTGTGACTAACCAGGCCTCAACAACAGCTGCTAAATGAATACATGCAGGTCTGATCCCTGTAATGGCTTAGAAAAGTAAGATGTTTATAATTACTAGTCTTATTCTTTCCACACTCTTTTCTGAGGAAATCAAATCTCATTCACTTTTTTATGCATAAAAAGGTACTGATGTAATACAGATGTCACATCTCACTCACAGGGCATTTTGCTTGAGTTCCTCATGATCAGTGTATGTCTGTATGTCATTCGCACCTTTTTGTTTTGTTTAGTTCAACCCTGTGCAGCCAATGGAAGCTCAAGCATGCAGCACATTGGCTGTTAAGGACAGGATCCACTGTGTGGTGTATGTGACGGACAGCTCATCACCTGGATTTCTGCACCCAGAGACAAAGAACAAAGTTGATGAAATCAGAAAGAGAACTAACCATGAAAGTCAGTGATTGGGGAGAACTGGCAGGGAGGTGGCATCTGTGTTTGAGTGTGTGTTGTCGGGGGGGAATGATTCAGGGTTTAAATTCATAAACATTCATCAGCTATTTTGTATGCGTTTTATCACCTTCCTCTCCTGAACCATGAATAATACTGAAAATTCATACAGTAACATGAGAAGGAAAGCTCACCCTCGAGAAGCTTAAGTACCATCTCTACCAAAGCTACGGAATTTTTTATTTAAGTTGCATGATATTTACATGTTTTCTACACATGTATATACATTAAAAATTGACTTTGGACACAATTTGACAAGATGCCAAAGCTATATATTAATATATTCAGAAAAACCAAGAGAAAATTCGTGGAATGGAAAATGGCAAACGATGTTTTTTGTAGCTTTTGCAGGGGTGGTATTCATGCTGTAACTGAAGGATCTTCCTGGATGCTCCTCCACACAGAGCTGCTCTGTCTGTGTGTCAAATGCTGCGAGATGCTAACGAAACTGTATCAGCTAATAATTGTTTATTCCATGCATTTCATCATCAAAGTGACTAGAAAGACATTCCTGTTGATGTTTTTAGGAGTCCCTCTAATAGTGTTACTGACCAAAGTGGACAAAGCGTGCCCACATGTGGACAAGGACTTGACGAAGGTGTACCACAGCTGCTACATAAAGGATCTGGTGAGTGTCAGGGTCTAACACTGGAATCAGTCTTAAAAGCTGCACCAACGTATCAGGACACTGTTGGTGGAAACCTGTAGCAGGACCCTTGACTAGGAAAGGAACCTGAATATCCGTAGCAAAAACATGCAGCCGTGTAAATGGTTAAAAGTTGACACTGAGTACAACTTGACCAGATGCCAACTACTGGATAGGTTACCAGTGGCAACAAAACATACCCAGACAGTCACAATGACCAAGTGAGACACAGCAGTTCACCTGGCTGAGTGTTTGTGGTCTGTAGGAGGAAACAGGGCGAACAAGCAAACATCACACATGGAGCCAGTGGCAGGGATCAAGTCCACAGCCGTGGGGTGTGAAGCTTTGGTTTTTGATATTCCACTGACCCACAAAGCTTTTTAGCACTCTATTTCCTGGGATAGACTCACCATGACCCTGCACTAGACAGGTGGTTATAGAAGACAAAGTTAAACATTTAACATTGACTCATATTTTATGACTGTGTGACTCTCCACTTGGCCATCTCCCTGATTTGACTTTCCCTGCCGGCCCCAGGAGAATGGGCTCCCTCTCTGAGTCTGGTTCCTCCTTCCTTCTAGGGAGTTTTTCCTTGCCACTGTTGCCTCTGGCTTGCTAACTGGGGGCTTTGGGTGGGGATGCTGTAAAGCGCTTTGAGACCATGTCATGTTGTGAAAATGCACTATACAAAAATAAATTTGTTTGTTTGTTTGATTTAATCGCCAGCTTTTGATACTTAATTACATATCCACATTCAGCAGCATCTCCTAAAGACAGATTTGTACCCTTTCAATTGTGTGCGTTTCACACTAATTTCATGATACAGCAGCTGAAGAAAATATATTTGAAAAGGAATGTATATGTGAACTGCGTGTCTCTCTGCAGATCGAAAAAGCAAGTCGATATCTGGGCATTGCAGAGTCAAATGTGATTCCGGTGAAGAATTACTCCCGTGAGACTGAGTTGAATGACAACTGTGACATCCTGCTCCTCCGTGCTATGAAGCAGATGCTGAACTTTGCTGACAATTACTTGGATAATTTTGATTAGGACACATGGTAGAGAGACAACATGAATGAATCAGATTTAGAGTCAGTACTATCGGTTGACTTTGATGGTGTCGAGAGCTGCGGTCCATGTTTTCGTATCTTACACCATATAAATGTAATAAATAATGAGATACATTCTAATGTGAGTTGTAATCAATAATCTGATACCAGAGGTGGACATTTCAAGTCCAGAAAGTGAAAATCCAATCCAGGATTTTGTTTCAACCAACCAGTTGAGTATAAAGAGTCACAGTCATAGAGTACTCAACTGGTTGGTTGAAGCAAAATCTTGGCCTGGATTTTTACTTTCTGGACCTGAAATGTTCGCCTCTGTCTGATACATACTAATGTAAGATGTAATCAATAATTAGATACATGATAATAAAAATAACCTGATGATCCAACATGGTTTGGTTCGGTGATTTCCATATATATTTTGAGTTTGCTTTAGTGTCTCTGTCAGGCTGATTACTAGACTGGGTTTGGAAATGATCAATTGAAATGGTCTCAGATTCTAATTCACATGATTGTTCTTTAGGAGATCTTATCAAAGTGCTTAGCTTTCTAATTTAAATCTACTTTAGCCCTTCAACACAGAATGCTAACTCACTAGAGGTAATAAATCGTCTTACATAATATGTCAGGTAAACAAACTGCAAGCCTAAATTATTTACATTAGAGGTGCTGTGAAATCAAGAGGCATTCTGATGAGGTGATTGGGTGTAGAGCTACACAGCTATGGAATCGGACAGAGACCTTTCTCTTCAGGGTCAGTACAGGTCCAAGAATACAGACAGCTGACAGGGAGCGGAGAAGATAAGACCCCTAGTGCAGAGCAGATAGCAGCAGCCCCAGGAAGGAAGTGAGGCTCAGAATCCCTCTTAAGGGATTGGCAGCTAGGCATCAAGCAGAGTAAACACCACCATAATTACGACCGAAACCATTTCCATAGGCACACAGCCCAGCAAAGACAGGACCACAATCATCACCATCGTCTGCTTTATCATCAGCAGCATAAGCATTATCTCCATTACCTCTGTCTACATCACCTCAATCATCACCACTATCACCAGAACCTCCACCATCTGTACTACCATCACCTCTCACCAGAACCTCCATCATCCACCACCATCACCTGTCACCAGAACCTCCATCATCTCTACCATCATCACCACCTCTGTCATCATCAATGTCGGAGTTTCATGAAATCATGTGGTCCTGTGGTATGAAAGTGCATTCTACAGAATTGTTTTTTCAGGCATATCCATCCATATTTAATACCCGCTTGTCACTTTTCTGTTTACTAGAATCAGCAAAACACACAAGAAATCATATTGGTTTTTAGAGATGGATGGACAGACGGAAGGAATGAATGACTGCAGGAATGAATTGGATTTATTGTCCTCCAAGGGGTAATTTGGTTTGGAGACAGCAGTCAACACTACCAACACATATAATAAAAATATACAACAGCTATTATAAAAAGAAAAACAAACACAATATGTGACATCACATTAAAACTACAATTTCATATGAAACACTACAAATGGATTAGTCCTGTTGAAATATATATAGCCAAAACTTACAGCATTAAAAACTCAATGGCTAACGGAACAAATGATCTTAGGTATCTGTTTGATTTGACACCTCCTCCCTGATGGCTGAAGGCAAAACTCTGCTTGAAGAGGGTGTAGCAAAGTGAAGCAGGAGACACTGGGAATGACCAAAAACCAGCCAGGTAGAGGGCAGAAGTGACTTCCTAACGCCAGATGATGTCAACTTATCCAGCAGTGATTCATGAATCAGAGGATGATATTATGCAACCTTCAAAAGAGTGGGAAACATTAAGTGGTGTGAAGTGCACTGCTAGGACAGTTCATATCTGGTTCTTAGTACTGAAGTCCCATAAAGCAAGGAAGAAGCCCTTCATTAATGAGAATCAGAGAAGAACCAGGCTGCAGTGCAAAGAAAATATGATATGAATCGTCACACCATCTGATAAAATGACCCAGAACTGGACCATGGCCAAATTCATGATCCTGCAGGAGACTAACAATCACCAAATCATCAGCGTACTTCAAGATTCAAGATGGGTTATTGTCATTCTGTGAACATGGCAGTAGCTTGTTAGGGAACAAAATTAGGTATGGAGGCCCTGTGAACTGCGATGTAGTTTAAAAGAAACATTCACTTCTATGGAAAAAATGGTGACCGGCGATTTAAAGTTCAGCTGAATAGTAATACATACAATAGTGCTAGTGGTGCGAATATGACTAAAAAGATTCAATTTATTGCACGTGAAAAGGGTCCATAGTGTGATCTTTTATTGCACATGAGAAAAGATTTAGTTTTTGGCAGAATTTGTAAGTATGACAACTTCTAGAAGAATTGGTTTCTCAGTCTGGTTGTTCTGGCTCTGATACTGCACAGCCTTCTTCCTGAGGGGAGGGGGGTAACAAGTCCATTAGCAGGGTGTGAGGAGTCCTTCATGATACCAGCAGCCCTGATCCTGCATCTGCTGATGCAGATGTCTCCCATCATTGGAAGTATGCTGCCAATTAACTTCTGTGTGGACTTAACTGCTTGCTGCAGTGCCTTCTTTTTTGCAGCAGAGCAGTTTCCGTACCACACAGTGACACATGATGTGAGGATGCTCTCCACTGCACACCTGTAAAAGCATGTAAGGACTGTAGTACCCAAAACTAGAGCTGTAATTGGGCCTTAAAAGTTAGACCCGACAAGGCCCGAGCCCGACAGAATTCGGCCCGAGCCCGGCCCGACCCGACCCTGAACCTGACCGAACCCGAGTCGGATTCCGACTTTTGAAGCCGGAAGTGACGACATGTGCGCTCCTGTGCGATCCCAGAGGATCCCGAGTTCAGAATCCAAGATGGCTGCGCCCATTATCAACAGAAGGCAAATGGAACGCACCATAAGCCCAAACGCGACCAAACCCGTGGAATCCCGTCGAGTCCTGGCAAAGATCTTTAGCTCTATACCTGACCACTCATTTACCGCACAAGCCCGAACCCGGCCCGAGCCCGTGTAAAATGATAGAAATTAAGCCCGAACCCGTCAGGTCCTGTCGGGTCCCGTCGGGTTCGGGCAAAGATCTTCAGCTTTACCCAAAAAAACCTACTTGAGCCTCCTCAGGAAGCATGATCGTTGGTGGGCCTTTTTTTTTTAAAGAGCTACTGTTAGTGTCCCAGGTAATGTCATTGTGGGCGATAGTGGCACAGGAGGTGGTGCTACTATTCGGCAACCGGAGGGTTGTAGGTTCGAGTCCCAGTTTCTCCTGACCCCATCAAAGTGCCCTTGAGCAGGACACTTAACCCCAAATTGCTCCTGGTGAGCACCTTGTATGGCAGCCTCGGTTACCGGTGGGTGAATGTGAGGCATGAATTGTAAAGTGCTTTGAGTGCTTATAGGAGTAGAAAAATGCAATATAAATGCAGTCCAGTCTCCCCAGGTGTTTGAAGCTGGAGGCTCGACAGCCTTTCCTCCTATGCGGGGTGGGGGGGGGTTCCCTGACAATTTTGCAGAAATCAGCGACCATGTCCTTTGTTTTCTTTACACTGATGCAAAGGTTACTGACTCTGCACCAAGCCTGCAGATTTGCCTCTCTAGCCTGTACTCCGTCTCGTCATTGTGGGAAATTAGTTCCACCACTGCTGTGTAATCCACAAACTTGACAATGTGGATGCTCGATAACGCAGTCGTAGGTCAGCAGAGTGTATAACAGGGGGCTCAGAACACATTCAAGGGGGCAAGCTACTGTTGCGGATGATAGCAGAAGAGGTGATGTCATGGATCCTGACAGTCTGTCCCTTGTTTGTTTAAAAGTCCAATACCCAGTTGCATAATCATGCACTCAGCCCCAGTGTCTTCAGTTTATGTATCAATGTTTGTGGAAAAAGCAGAGCTAAAACCCAGGAAGAGTCTGACATTAGAGTCCTTACACTCCAAATGGGTGAGGGCCAAATGAACAACATATGAGAGGATGTCTGTATGAATCGGAATATCTTTATTGTCAATGTAATATGTACAACGAAATTAGGTGCAGTCCTTGCGGCCTCAAGAATTCTACAATAAATTGCACATAAAGGACACATTGCACGAGACTGTAACTATTGCACTCAAGTTGTATGTCATTCAGCGCCCTATTACCTACAGGGTAGAAGCAACTATTTAGTCTGTTAGTCCTAGTTTTGATGCTCCTGTATCTATTGCCTGATGGCAGCAGTTGGAAAAGGTCATGAGCAGGGTGTGAGGAGTCTTTTAGGATGTTTTCCGCTTTTCTGAGACGGCGAGAGCCGTGTAGTTCATCCAGAGAGAGTAAAGGACAGCTGATGATCTCCTGGGCAGTCTTTACAATCCGCTGCAGTGATTTCCACTACGCTGTTGTGTAGCTGCAAAACCACACACACAGACAGTAGCATAGGATGCTCTCAATGGAACAGCAATAGGACACCAGCAGTTTTTGGGGGATGCTATTTTTCCTGAGGAAATAAAGCCTCTGCTGGGCCTTCTTTGTCAGCTCTGCAGTGTTCACACCCCAGGACAGGTCCTTCTTTGTCAGCTCTGCAGTGTTCACACCCCAGGACAGGTCCTCCGTGATGTGAACTCCCAGAAAGCGGAAGTCTGACACCCTCTCCACACAGTCCCCTCTGATGTAAAGTGGTTTAATGTCCGTTTTCCTTTTCCTGAAATCTGGTCTTAATTTTGTTCAGGAACAGGTTGTTATCAGTGCAGCACACTGCCAGCCTCTCCACTTTGTCTCTGAAGGTGGACCTACAGAACCTGTTCTTCCTGTAAGCATACTGAGGGGAGTCAATGCCAGTGTCTACTTCCCCCTTTATTTGGTCCATGACCAACTGTTTGAAGCAGTTGAAGTGTTATTGGATGATAGTCGTTCAGACATGACACTGCTGAGGTCTTTGGAATAGTGATAATAGTGGATTTAATTAAGGCATGATGATACTCTTGCTTGGGAAAGTGATGTGTTGAAGATATCAGTCCATACCTCTGAGAGATGATGTGCACAGTCTTTCCCAGCATGAAATGTTGCCCGAGCCTGCAGCCTTGTGAGGGACCTCCTGATATCCTCCATGGTTATGCTAGGAGGCTGCTAACCTGGTGGTAGCGTGAGTCTGGTGCTAGGAGAAGTGTTAAAGGCTTTAAAACGGGCATAGAAGGTGTTTAGAGCATTGGGAAGAGACTGATCCCTAGGGAATTAAGTGTGTCTCCAGCTATAGTCTGTGATGCTCTTGATGCTTACCCACATGCTCTGGGGGTCACTGGTGCAGAATTGACCCTGAATTTTTTGAGTGTAGGCAGCTTTGGCTCTTTTACGGCCCTCAGTCAACTTCCTTCTTGCAGCTCTAAGTCCTACTGCATCACTGGACCTCAACATAGAGTTCTGAGCTCCGAATTCAGCTAGGGTTTCTGGTTGGGGTGGATGTTTGTTCTGGTGGTAATAACATCATCCATGCGCTTACTAATGTAGTTGGTGACTGCTGATGCGTATTCCTCCATATCCACCTCTCCAGCATCGGTTGCTGCATCCCAAAAGATCTGCCAATCAGTGATGGCACAGCAATCCTAGGGCACAGAAGCAGTGTCATTTGGTCATATGGAAATTGTCCTTTTGGTTGGTTTCATTGTCTTCTGCACAAGGTTGTAGAAAGGGACAAGTAAGATGGAGATATGATCAGATAGACTGTGGTGGGGGCGAGGTACTGCCCTGTAAGCTCCGTGTCTATTTCTGTACAGATGGTCAAGAGTATTATTTCCCTGGGTTGTAATGGTGACGTGCTGGTAAAAACCTGTAAAAAAAAATCGGTCATATTAACATGGTTGAGGTTGCCAGCAATTATGAAAAATGCCTCTGGATGTGTGTTCTGGAGAGAGCAGATGTTATCATGTAGCTCATAGAACACCTCGCTAGCTTTAGCACTTGAGGGGATGTAAACAGCTACTATGTACACCGTAGTGAATTCCTGTGTCAGGTAATGGTGCCGAGATTTGATAATCAGACGTTCCACTGCTTCAGGACAGTGGCTGCTGATGATAGAACAGTTTATGGACTAACCTTGTTGATATACTCACAGAGTCCGCCTCTGTGAGTTTTCTGACTCATAATTCCGATCGGCTCAGAACAGTGTGGACAAATGAAAAAACCCAAGCTGTACCTGTACACAAACTTAATTCGTTCTAGAAGACTGGTTGAATTGCGATTTGGTCAAGTGCCAAGTCGAATTTCCCAATAAGAAATTATGTAAATGTAAATGAATTGAATCCATTTCAGACCCATGTATATGAATTTAATTAGTTCCAGAAGGCTGGTCGAGTTGTGATTTGTTCGAGCTTTTTAGCTTTAATTTTATATTGTTTTACATTTTCATTTAGTCTTCATAAAGTTTCATTAGTTTTAGCCAGTGTGATTTTATTAGTTTTAATTTTGAAGATACATTTCTATTTATTTTTATATATATTTCAGTTCACCTGGCACCAAAGCACCCTAGGTTGCAGTTAGCACGGGTGAAAAGAGGAGCTGAGCTGTCAACTGATCACCACCTGGTGGTGAGTTGGAGCCGACGGAGGGGGAAGATGTCAGATGGACCTGGTAGATCTGGTAGACCCAAATGTACTTCCTGGGGAACTCATGCGAAGAAAGATTTCAGCATCTGTATAATACAATAACTTTAGAAAGCAATTCTTTAACTATTAAATATCAACCATACTTATATTTTTCCTTGTAAAGAAGCAAAACTGAAGTTGTTGAAATCCATTACCCCAGAGGGCAATTATAATTAACACAAACAAGTTTATTTTAATATACCAAATATAAAAACAGAAGAATCCATTTGATGAGTGTTACACTTTAAAACAACTTATACCATAGCATTTTAAGTCATCAACTGTATGGTAACTCTGAAATGAGAATTGCTACAATATTCAATATTCATGAACTATGGTGTGGCCATAGTAATCTATGTGACTATATAAAAAGCAGTGAACTCCTACATTCACCTTCACAATTGTCTGTAAAACTGCAGCTTTCAATGGTCATTTGGGAAAATTGAGTTTGTTAAACAAATATATGCAAATACGAAGCAGGAATAATTTCCAGCCTGGGAGCTTTATGCCCAAGATCAGCCCATTTTGTCTTTGTTCTGGGGGAACTTTGATAAATGATGCCACAGTCTTAGTCTTATTATCCTGATAAATTACTGACACAGAAGTAAATAAAAAATAAATAGCATATTAAAATAAATAATAGCATATTGAAATGTTCAATCAGTCTGACTCGGAGTCCCACACAGTCTCTTTCTAGCATCCATCGTTAGTGAAACTTCCAGTGATCAGCAATAGTATTATACTCAAAGTTACCCTGAAAATCCAAATGGTGTGCATTGTCCCCTGATGTCTACTGATCAATGCACACTTTACAATAAATGACTGTGTCATTTGGTTAAAGAGCTATTAACCAATTCATATAGTGCCCCATTGCACATAGTATGGATACAATGTAATAATTAATAACTGTTAACCTGAAAATCTTAGTGGTGTGCAATACTTCCCAGGGTCTCCTGATCAATGCACACTTTACAGGACACAGCTGTATCCTTTGGTTTTAGAGGCATTAACTTGCATATAATACAGATACAAAGTAACAGTAACTATTATAAACAAAGTTAACCTGAAAATTTAAGGGGTGTGCATTGTCCCCCAGAGGCAACTGTTCAAAGCAGACTTTACAGGACATGCCTGTCTCCTTTGGTTTTAGAGGCATTAACTCATTAGTGTGTTGCCCCATTGCATATGATATGGACACAATATAATAATTAATACTATTACAGACAAAAATAACCTGAAAATCCAAGGGGTGTGCTTTATTCCTTAGCATTTACTGATCAATGCACATGTTACTACATTTGCCTATCTGGTTTAGTTTTAGATCTATTGACCCATTAGTGTATTGCCCCATTGCACAATAAATGGACACAATATAGTAATTAATATGTATTACAGATCAAATTAACCTGAAAATCCAAGGGGTGTGTATTGTTAGCTAGAGTCCACTGATCAAAGCACACTTCCCTAGATGTGCCTTTCTTGTTAAGTTTTAAAGTTAACACATCCATGTATGACCCCCGCCTGGCGGTGTGTTGGCGACTGCCCTGGGTTGGTTCCTGCTTGCGCCCATTGTTCCCAAGATAGGCTCCAGTCCCCCCTGCAACCCCAGTTGGGATTCAATGGTTTCAGAAAATGGATGGATGGATAGATGGATGGATGGCCCCCTTGCATATAACACGGATACAATATAACAATTGTCTGTGTATTGGACATCACAATTCTGTCATTATAAACTTCCAACCTTACTTCTGTTAAAAGTTATTAAAACCGGAAAACGAATATCGCATATGAGGCAACTTAGCGCTTGCTCAGTGCTAAATGACAAGTGATCACATAGATGCATGTTGTAAATAGTAAACAGTTGTAAATAGTCCAAAGAAAGTTCATTTTTCTGCAAATAGAATGATAAACGATTCATTCAACTAGTCTGCCCCAGCAAGCTTTCTTGGTTTCACCGCTGGCTAGCAGAAGTAGGCTGGTTCTCACTGGTATGCAGTACAGGCATCTCTTTAAATTGGGCAAGTTATATTGGTAGTGTAGGAACCGTCCACTGGCCCAATGGCGGAATCCAATTGGACAGCCGAAGGCTTCGAATGCGTGTAGGTCCTTCC
>JAODKC010000051.1:6477272-6498463 GCA_026777985.1 Mormyrops attenuatus | reverse complement strand
CCATTGGCAGACCCTTGAGGGTACAGCCCCAGTGACAAGCAAAGGTACAAATTTGTACCCTTTTTTCTGAGAGTGTGGGGGAAACTCTAATGGCAACATGATGACCTTAACCCCTACCCAGCCCTAACCTCAACCACAAGTAACCAAACAAAATACGAGACTTTTGGCATTTTTAGTCTTTTGACTGCATTCACAGATCTTTGAGGGGACCTGAAAAATGGTCCCCGCAGCATCAAAATAACAGGTTTTTATCACATTGTGGGGGATAGTTGGTCCCCACAATGTAAGAATAACCAAATCCACACACACACAAACACACACCATATTGTGTGAATATTATTGCAGGTATCATATCTTTTGTCTGAAGACAGATTATTAATTGTCCTCCCCCAAGACTACCACTGTGCATCTAGACAACTGATATGCAGAGATGGGGGAACGTTTCCAAGAGCAACAGAAATATTCCTTGGTCACCAAATCCATCTTGTGTGAAACGTCTTATGTCAGGATAGAAACAATACCACACAATAACAACAGTAAGGCAGCACAAAAAGAAGATATATAGTAAGCCTAGTATTATTAATAATAATAAACTGGTATTTAAATGGTATTTTTCTCCAAACTCGTACCAGTCAAAACTATGCTAATCAGCTGAATATCCCAAACTCTTGTCTAAATGGAAGTAATTTACGTAATTACAGTTTTTTTCACATACTGGGAGAAGTAATAAATGTGAGACTATGTGTGAGTGAGAGGCTGTATTTCCTGTACTCACTTCGTGATAACTTATACATCAGGCATGTATTAACACTGTATCCCCATACCGAACAAGAAGTGCAGAGGTCCAAGCTATGTGGGTGGATTAGTTTGCATTAATGTTACAGGGTATACAGTACTGTGCATTAACATTACGGGCTATACAGAATTGTGGGTGTTAATGTTATGAACTATAATAATAATAATAATAATAATAATAATACAGACGCTCCTCTACTCACGAACGAGATACGTTCCGAACGGTCGTTCGCAAATGTTCGTAAGTCGTTGTTCAACATCATTTTAAGGGCATACGCAAGTACTAAGAACTAGGATGCCGGGAGTACGCACACTACGCTGCTGCGCGGTGGGAGTAGCAGCCAGAAGTTAAACTAGGCAGAACTGGAGTACAGAAAAAAAAATGTTGTTGCAGACAGGAAACGGGAGCCCAGTGAACACAATTTGGACTTACAGTCCTCTTCGTTCATATGCTTGAAAGTTCGTAAGTTGAACGTTCGTAAGTAGAGGAGCGTCTGTAATAATAATAATAATAATAATAATGGCAATTTATTGATCACTCATGGGGAAATTCTCTTTTCACCTACCCCATCTTGTGTGCATTAATGTTATGGAGTATACAACATAGTGTGCAGTAATGTTATAAGGTATAAAGTATAGTGCATTAGTGTTAGGGGGTATAGAGTATAGTATGCATTTATGTTACGGAGTATACCATATTGTGTGCATTAATCTTATGGAATATACAGTATCATGTACATTTAAATTACGGAGTATACAGTATAATGTGCATTAATGTTACGGAGTATATATCCAAAAGTCACCAACCTGGCTGTATGACAATAGAGACTCTTAAATATATTTTGAAATAACATTAAAAAAAAACCTATTAAAACTATTTAAATTAAACACCACCACATGACATTTTCTTAAAAGATATATTAACCATGCTTTCATATTTACATCACCCACATTTAGTTCTCTTTGTGAATAACATAATAGAAGAAATTAACTGACATTTTCTGTCGATTTTTAAGATAAGGTATGTAAGTATTCCTCTGCATATCTGAGGCAATATGACAAGGCAGGAATGGTGCCGTAACGACCCTTTGTTACGGTGCCGTAACATTACGCAAGCAGAGGTGGACACTTCAACCAACCGGTCGAGTACTCTGAGTACTCTTTATGCACAGCTGATTGTTTGAAACAAAATCTTGGTTTGGATTTTTATCTTCTCCACCTCTATGCAAGTATCAGGAATGCCCTGGTATTGTGTGTGTGAAAGCAGGACTGGACTTTGGTCAAAAACCTTGTATTTAAATTCAGATGGTTTATCAGGTTTTAGCACCTTTTTCATGCCATACCAGACCAAAGAGTGGAGTATAGACAGTAAGCTCACTCTGCTCGACCTGGTTGGTCCAAACAGCTGCTGTGCCACCCACCCCCACTCTAGTCCTGCGCTGATGCTTTAAATACAAGTGACACCCTACAGGTGAACAGTTACCTGACCCCTCTCTGTCCAACACAGTCATCAATGCAATGGCACTCCATCGCGTCCTGATTGGTCCAAGGCTGTTTGTCATTCTGGACTGTGTCGATGACCTGTCAGAATATATCTCCCAGAAAACCCCACCCAACAATGTAGCCCCACCCCAATAGTATAGCTCGCTCACAGGGATGAGGAGCTGGGACCGAACTCCCTCAGAAGCAGCCCCTCATACGAGGGGGAGGAGGGCATGCAAAGGACGGAAGCAGAGTTAGCCAGATCTGCTTGGTCCCGGAAGGGAGAAGGGGGCATAAGCCCGATCAGATCTTCCAGGGCGCCTGATCTCCCACTGGGGGCTAGGCTGTGGGAGTGGCCTGTCCCCTCCTGCTCCAAACTAGACTCCTGCTGCATGCCTGTACCTGCAGTCTCTCTGGTAATGCTGAATCTGGGCATCAATGACGGTGAGCCAGGCAGCATCATGCTGTTCAGCTCACTTATGTTAGCAGTGAAACGGTCGACCATGGAGCTGATTTGCTCCATGATGGAGACCCGGGAGGGCTCCACTGGCTGCTGGCTCATGTATGTGGACAGGGCCACTTCCTCCTGTTCTTCCTCCTCCTCATCTTCTTCCTCGTGCCCCATCGAGGGCCCCCCCATAGCGCTGATTGATGATGGTGAGGGCACCTGTGAGTGGTAAGTCACTGGGTAGTGCCGCGCCTTACCCTCCGGCTCGGATGCCACATCGCCGCCCTTGTGGAATGGCTTGATGACAGCAGTCTGGTTGCTCTCCTTCTTTTTGATATGGATGGAAATGCGCTTCCACAGGCTGTGATTGTAGCTTCGCTCATTCTGGACCCAGGTCATCGACTTCCCATTGGAACTGCATCCAAGAAGGACAAGGTTAGAGCTCCTGACTGGTCCATTAAAGGTACTGCCCCCACTGACTCTTATTAAGGAAAATGCAATGTAGAAGTGCCTCACAGAATGAAGAACAAAGCACATCCTCTACCGTTCCCAGGAGAGGGTCATTGATGTGCCAAACCGAAGTGATTATGTTCAAGACTTGAGGAGGACTTTAGGGATATGTGTTCTCTAAGGCTGTCCTGACTCGTAACACATACTGGTTTTATCTGTGTTCTGACATCCATCCATCCATCCATTCACCCATCCATCCATCGATCCATCCATCCAAATTCTGCAACTGGTTTTCCTTTTCAAGGTCGCTGGGGGTCCAGACCCTATCCCAGAGGTTACAGGCACAAGGCAAGGAACAACCCAAGATGGGGCACCATACCATTGTAGAGCAGTGTTCTGACGTGTGGTTGCTTAAATGCTTATTTCTAAATACAGGGCTAGTCATTTGAGTGTCAGGTTAAAGTTAAAGATAGGGTGAAGGTTTGGGTTCAGTTATGACTCGCCAATTCATCACCAACAACTATAAATAACGAAACCCTTTGGGTCAGTTCATGTATCTGCTCAGTCCAGACAGCCCAAAAACAGCCTCCCCCCAACTATAGATACGCAATAAGCCTGTTCCTCACCTCGGTGCCTCAGCCCCGGAGCTTCTGCGTTTCCAGAGGTTCCTCGCGCTACCAGAGCCACCACTGGCAGTAGAGGAGGAGGCAGACTTGCCATCGCCCACATGCATGCGCACCACGGTGGAGGTGGTGAAGGCGCTTCTAACGTTCCTCTGTGGCTTGGCCAGCATGATGTAGACCTTGGGAGTGAACATGCAGCCCAGTGCAACGGAGGCACTCAGGCTCACCGAGAAGCACATGGTCACAGTCTTATAGTCGCTGCCAAAATAGATGGGTACGAAGGCCAGCCAAACCACACAGGTGGTGTACATGGTGAAGGCGATGTACTTGGCTTCGTTGAAGTTGGCTGGCACGTTGCGAGTCTTGAATGCGTAGAAGGTGCAGCTGAGGATGAGCAGCCCATTGTAGCCCAGCGGCGCCACCACACCCAGGGTACTGGTATTGCACACCAGGCGGACCTGCTGCATGCTGGGGTGGTCGTGCACGACGGCTGGTGGCTCCTGAACAAACAATGTCACCACAATGGCCAGCTGCATCAGAATAAGCAGCGTGGCGATGACCAGTTGGGCGCAGGCACTCATGAAGCGTGGCTTGCGCGTACAAATCTTCTTTTTGCTGCCGGCTAGGATTCTCGCAATGCGGTTCGTCTTCGTCACCAAGGCCGAGTAGCTCATGGCAGGAGACAGCCCTACCAGCAGCCTCTGCAGGTAGCAGTAGGCAATGCGTGGCCTGGCCACCAGGGAGAAGGTACTGAGGTAGGCCAGGAAGATGCCAGCCAGGATGATGTAGCAGAGCTCCCGGCTGGAAGACTTCACCACCGGCGTGTCTCGAAACTTGACAAAGACAGAGGTGACAAAGGCTGTGGCCACAAGACCTAGGCAAGCGAAGACCACAGCGGCAATGGGCTCAGGGTCACCCCAACGCAAGTACTCCACGGGAATGGGTTCACAGCCTGCAATGGGGACAGATATTACCAAATGAAAAACAGAAGAAACAACTCTGAAGTCTGAGCTTTGAGGCTACTGCTGAGGATCTCAAGCTTTGGGACAAAATGTAAACCTTTCATCCATCCATCCATTTTCTGCAACCAGGTTCGTAGGGGTCTGGAGCCTATCCTGGAGGCCATGGGGGCAAGGCAGGGAACAAGCCAGGATGAGGTGCCAACCCATGACAGGCTCTCATCAACCTTTCATGCACATCATCTAAATGCAAAGGAAGCTTTCAGTATGACATTTCCTTGAAAGGTTCCAGTGAGAGTGAAATAAGGGTCAAAGGGTCACCTGTGAGGTCATCAGTGGGCCAGGATCCCAGGGCGCAAGCCTGGCAGGTGTGCTCGTCAAACACAAACTCATTCTCCTTGCAAGGAGTGCAGGTCCAGCAGCAGCTGACCTCACCTTTGCGGATCACCTGGGTGAGAGCACAGAGTTGTGTGGCTGGGGTGGAGCTCAGAAAAGCATTCAGGAAGGGACACCAATGACCAGGAAGCCTTTAACCCAGTTAACATCCCACCTGACTGGAAACCAAGTAACATGAGTATAGCAGATAACAAAATTACGTTTTACAATAAACGCTCCTTGCTTAGCCTCACCTTGATCTGGGCCTTCTGGCATGGCTCGCTGCACACTGACTGGATGATTGCGCTCTGGTTGGCCCACACCTCATCATCGTCCATCATCAGCCCCTGGTTGTCCCAGCTGCCTACACTGATATAGCTGTAGTGATCTGTTTCTGGACCTGTCCTCTTGAAGTTCATGATCTCATACCTGAGAAGGTCAGAAAGTCAAGGGCCATGTATTCTGGGGTACAGCAGGTTACTCAAAAACACAAATTTGAGGTGCCGTTTGATAAGCTGATGCTAAAATGTGAATGAGTGACATGCGTATGACATCACAGCCTGCACCTGGCTGATAATCAGATTATGTGATGGCGACACTCTAGGATCGAACAGAAACTCGCCAACAAGGTGAGTGCATTTGGCCCTGCAGGATAAAGGCATGCCATTGAGTCATGAGGTTCTGGCAGACAATCATCCATATTTTTCCCATAATTCCTAAACAGAGTAGTGTGTGCAACACGCCTAGTGGCTGATTTGTTTCCTCACCGCCTCGGGGAGTCCCCATTCTCATCGAACCAGACCAGCTCCCCAGACACTCCGGTGAAGTTGGTCTTCATAAGGAAGTCAAGCAGCGCGCGGCCATCAACAGGATGCATGGCCGGGCAGAGGCCATCTCGGCCAGGGCAGAGCTCCCTCTGCATGTTGTGCAGGCCGTATGCCATGGAGTAGATGGCATCAATCACAAAGCCCATCTTGGTGTCCTGGGCATACTGCTGTCTCAGGGACTCCTTATCTGCTCAGGGGAAGGCAGTTAGACTAAGAGGGTGGCCTTATTCATGCTAAGGTTAGCTTAGCTGTGGAGTTGGTATGGGATGCTCACAATGCTGGTTAGTTTAGCTGTTTTTGGCTAGTCCACAACATTTTAGTCCAGTACTCTTGTGACGTGTCGGTCGGCTCACCGCCACACGTGCGATTATACTGCTGGTTCTCCTGTGGGTGACCTGCCAACCGGCACTGGAACCGGTGCTGCCAGAACTCGGGGAACCAGGGATTGCGCTGGTTGTTGTGGGGCCGCAGAGCCAGGTAGTAATCATCAAACCATCTGACGTAGGCTGACTGGAGCTTGATGGTGATGCCACCAGCAGCCTCCTTCTCATAGCCGTCGGTCACGTCATACCGGTCGGCCCAGCCATCGCTGAGAGCAAGGAAGGAACAGAAGGAAAAGCAGAAACAGAGCTTTGACTGACAACATCTGTAGACCAGAGCTCAAAAAATGTCAACCATAGACCTGGCAATATATAAACCATCAGCACCACAACATTTCCTATATGATGTGTATGTCGCATAAGCTGCAGCAGTTGAGTCACTGGGAAAGGTGCCTGAAGCCATGTGCTTTCCTGGTAGAGTACAGGCCACCTCACTGAGAAGCTGTAATGCTGAGTAATGTTATTCTTCCTGCTTAGAGGACACTTGATTTCCATGGCAATGGGCCTTTCAGGGGGGTGGAACGGTAATGCAGTGATTAGCACTGTTGTCTCAAACTTCTGGGACTGTGGTTCGAGTCTCCACCATGGTTCCATGTGTTTGCATGTCCTCTGCATGTCGTTGTGAGGTTTCCTCCGGGTGCTCTGGTTCCCCCCCGACCCGTAGGTTAATTGGAGTTACCAAATTGCCTGTAGTTCTGCATGCATGAATGGCTGGTGTGTGAGTATGCCCTGTGATGGAGTTGTTCCCTGCCTTGTACCCATAGCCTCTGGAGTTGACTCTAGACTGCCTGTGACCCTGAATAGGACAAGCCTTTACAGACAGGCCTTTCAGATGGACAAAACTAGTCCAATAGATGCCACAAACAAGTTAACATCACTGTGCATCCCTGGGCAGAAAAGAACAGAAAAATTAAAATCTCAAGAACAGGCTGCTAAACCCATTTTAGCTTATCATGTACCTGAAGTGAGTGTGAGTGAATTGGGCTTATTGCTCGCTGATTGCCGACAGATCACAGAAAGCTCTGCTACAGGCCTCAGCCTGACACTGGTTTACTGGTACTATTCAAACAGCCAGACATCACACAAATTCCACAGACATTACAGGCAGACAAGTGCTTTGGTGCTGGTGACAGAAATCTTGGTCATTTGTGCCTTAAAAGGCAGTTGTATTCCCAATTGTCTTCAACCCAATTAATACTATTATATCTTTCTAAGTCAAGACTGTTGATGATTATGTAATGAGGTGGTAACAGTATGGTGGCTGAAATGGACAAAAACCAGGTGAAGGTGAAAAGCATTAATTCAGAGACACTCATCAGTCAGTAATATCCAGAGACCTGGTACTAGGGCAGATAGGTCAGGATTATGTGAATCGGTCCAGTGTGGTCACCTCCCAGAAGCGAAGTAGATCTGAAGGAATGTGAGGATCTTTACGTCTCAGTATTTTGCTCTTTCTTGCTTTTGGCATTTGGAACATTGAAGCAATAGCGGTGAAGGGCTGTGTTGGAACCTCCAATCAGCCACACAAATGCTTTTGGCATTTGGAACCAATAGCGATGAAGGGCTGTGTTCGTTACCTCCAATCAGCCATACAAATGCTTTTGGCATTTGGAACCAATAGCGGTGAAGGGCTGTGTCGGAACCTCCAATCAGCCAGAACAAATGCTTTTGGCATTTGGAACCAATAGCGGTGAAGGGCTGTGTCGGAATCTCCAATCAGCCAGAGCAAATGCTTTGGGCATTTGGAACCAATAGCGGTGAAGGGCTGTGTCGGAACCTCCAATCAGCCAGAGGCCACGTTAGGTCACGGCAGATGAAGATCGGGCCTGTCTGAGAGACTCAGCTGTGATGCAGGTGTCACACAGGCACAGAGGCCGGCGTCTAGGCCAGGGGAATCCTCACTGACACCTCCATGGAGACATGGCAACAGAATAGCCAGAGTCCGCATCAGCCAGACATGGCTGCCATTATGTCCTGGGCTCCGCAAAGCCTGTCAATATGTACCTATAAATAAACGACACCCCGGAACACTGTGGGTGACGACCCACACTTTACCCACCCTCACTTCAGTCGTTAATAAAATATCCAGACGTTTCTGTGACAAAACCAATACCTGCTAAATCTTGTGAAGACAAGCACAAATCATTTTTGTCATGCGTTCTGCTAATATAAAATATACACATGTCTGGGGTGTCTGGCACCAGCAAATAGGACAAATCATCCTGCTAACTGGGTTTCAGCAGCTCTCAGAGGGTCTCGTCCTGGCAGACACAGTCGTCAACATCTTGGCAAAATCTGGATTTCAGGATTTGCCAGAGGTGTGATTTCTGCTGGTCGAGTACATTTCTGCTCCATGGTACATCCTCTGTGCAGGGGTTTCACCTCTGCTTCTGAAGCTGAGGATTGCAATACACTCAGAAAGGGAAACCAGACAAAGAAGAGATGTTGGAAGACTGTACCTCTTAGGAAAGAGAGAATTTAACACCACGCCTGAGGCTGCTCGCAAATTCTGTGTTACTCTCTCTGCGGATTCTACACTATTCTCTTTGTGAATCATGTGTTACGCTCCCTGTAAGTTCTATGCTATTCCCTTTGTGAATTCTATGTTACACTCGCTGTAAGTTCTATGCTATTCCATTTGTGAATTCTGTGTTACACTCTCTGTAAGTCAGTGCTCTCCAACCTTTTTTACAGTGAGTGCTACTTTTCTTTTACAATGAAAATACTCTGGTGGGCTACTGAATCTTAATGGTATATTCAGCAAAACGGGCAGATGGTGGCGCTACTCGCTTGGTATATTTTGCCAACTGGAGGGAATTGGAAGTTGTGTTGCAATCAACTAGAAACATCTTGTGATCGATCCTGTCGATTATGATAGATCAGTTGGCAACCACCACTGCTGTAAGATCTATGCAATTCTCTTTGTGAATTCTATGTTAGTCTTCTGTTTTTCTGTGTCCCTCTCTGTTTGTCTACTAATTTTATTCTAGTCTTCTATCCTTGAAGTGGTTATGGAGGCAAAAGAGGTTCACACCCAGTACTAGCTAACCGTACATAATAAAGGGGCCACTGAATGTATTTTATATGTTAACTTATTGTATAATTTCAGATTTTAAGAGTTACGTGTTTCATTCTTTAATCAGACTTCAGATGACACTTCTTGAATGCTGGGGTTCCTCTGAGACGTGTGGAGATGTGATCACTGACGTGAGCAAACCTGAACATACACACACATAACTGCAGGACCAATAATCAAGCAGGGTACAGAGCATCCACTTAGTGAAAAAGGTGGAGTACGCACAGATGAGAGAGCAGGATATGATTTGGATTTATAACCATTAAAATAATGAAGAACTTTAGAGAGTGTCTGATATACAGCTTCTTCAGAACTGTAACCGACTCATATTCATTGCTAGAAATAAAAGAGATCACCAAATTGGATGCTGAGAGAGTAAAAGTTAATGAGAAATTAGTGTTTTTTCATAAAATTAGACTAAGAATAGACCAGCTTATATTTCTGACGATGATAGCCTTAAGGTACATTCACAAAATCTTTTTTTTTCCCAATATCCAATGGAATGTGCCATCTTGTAAATTGACTCTTTTTTTAGCCAAGGATCCTCTCTGTGGAAATTAAGGTTGCATTAAAAGCCAAGATAATCTGATTCTGTGTTATGGATGTTTCTGTCAGCGAGTAAATACTGTTAGTTGAAGGGCAATTACCTGCAAAGTGCACTGGAAAGGTCTAGTCACTGTGCAGTCTGTCTCCTAAATGTCTTCAGCATGTTACTGTGAGGGTAACAAGATGGTGATGACCTCTGAGAGAATGATAAGAATGATGACAATGAAGATGGTCTTGGTAGAGGAAGACACAGGTGAATCCATCTCATATTGTGGACTTGTACCAAAAGAAAAAAAAAATAATCAGGTTAAACATTAAACGTGCACCCAAAGCTGTGTGGACCCGGGTTCCACTGACCTGCCGACCAGTAGGAACTGGCCCACTAGGTGGCGACGGCGCATGGCCATGAGGATGCCGCGCACGGTCATGCCCTCGCAGAAGCAGGCGACCACACGTGCGCGTGGCAGGTGCGCAACCAGCTTGTCTAGAAGTCGGTCGAAGTTGTGTTCACCAGCGTTGCTGTAGATCTTGTCGGAGTGGGCGACACAGATGCCTTCTTTGGTCGCCATGTCCTTGAAGGCCTCCATGCCACTTTCGCCATAGTTTCCTGCAGATGAAACCCTGAATTTTAACTAGTACTGTTTTTAGCTACTGTACTGCCTGATGCCAGAGCTCACATGCAAGGCTAATAAGTCACTGCATTTACCTCTGGGGTAATAATGGAGAGTCATTTCCAGGAACCACAATTCAATGTGCCAAAAGCCACACACACTGTCACACACAAACCCATATTATACATGACACTACTTGCACATGTAGGTTCTCGGAGGTAGGGGAGCACATGTGGTGTCCCCATTTAGGGGAATGTCAGGAGTATACCCCCGTTTGCATAAAACCCATTTGCATAAAATCCAGGTCACCTACTTTTTAGCAGAATCTATTTTAAAGGGGTTTGAAATAATGTCCTGTACTAGAGACTCTCTATATGCAAATTTACACTCATCCATATTTATATATTGATATAAGTAAGTGTTGATTCAATGAGGGCCATTCAGAAGCAGCAGTGGCCAGATGTTTTCTCAGACAAACGGGGCACTCAGCCGTGATGCTTCTAAAGCAGGGTACCTCGATGTCTGTTGACAGCGTACTTAACCGTCTGGGAACCTTCTGGGCGAATCGCAGTTACTTAACTGTTGCATCTCCTGCTGCTCAAACTCTAAAAACCTCCCAGGTACCATTTGTGTAGGATGCCAATGGAGCAAGATGAACAAATGAAATTAACTGAGTCTCTCAACCAACCAAAGCAGCGACAAGAACTACTGTTAAATCTCAACCAGCCGAAGGAGTGGAGAGCTAGTTTTAACTCTTGCAACCATAGCGTGATGGACATCACATGTGTTGTTCCCCTGACTTACCCTCAGTGTGGATAGCTGACACATAGGTCCAGCTATACCTTTTGACGATGTCGACCATAGCCCTGGCCTGTTGGGCATCAGACGGTACCACCCTCATGAAGTACTGATACAGGGACTTGTCGCTGAGGTCCATGCTGGTGGCAGAGTAGGCGATCTGGGGGATGTTGAAGAGCTGCAGTAGGTTCTGCACCTGGATGGCCACAGAGCTGGAACCAGGTCCGATCAGTCCGACAATGGGCTTCTTAGAGCCTGCAGGCCGGTCAGAACTGTCAGCGGTACAGCGTGCAGTGGCTGTGAAGTCCCCCCCAGCATCCTCCTGGCTGGAGACCAGCGAGTCGCGGATGAACTCGATGCTCTGCTCCAGGGCCACGGCCGAATGCCAGCAGGAGTCGCGGATCTCGCAGCCCAGTACCACACCAGGTAGGATGCGCTGGTCAGCGTTGATGCGGTCAAGAGTGTGCAGCATGGCCTCCACCCTCTGGATGCCATACTGCTCCCGTACTGCCCCACACTTACGCTCATGCACCTTGTCTGCAGGAGGCTGGTGGTGTACAGAGAACAGCGCACCAATGACAAGGTCTCCAGGCACGTGTGCAAGAATGCGGCGCTCACTGGGCTGGGCGCCTACCAAGAGGCTGGAGGGAGCTGGCCCCCACAACTTTCCTGACAACAGAAGAAGCAGGAGCAACAGGGACATTTTGCTTAAGGTGGAGGGGTGCAGGAAGTGTGACACACTGCTCATGGTTGCTGGCCAGAGAAGTATCTCAGCAGGCTTCTGATCCACAACAGCAGCTAATTACCGAAGTGATACCAGGATGACATCAGGCATGATCAGGGCAAAGGTGTGAGCTTCCAAACCTAACAAGATAAACCAGGAGTCAGCATTCACAGGTCTTCATTTGGAGGACAGGTTGGCAGTGATACCTCCAGAAGACCAAAACTTCCTATGATTTAACGTGAAATGACTGGAGATTTTAATGACCAGATTATTTTACGGTATCCTTTTCCAGTTCCTAATTCGTGGTGTGCAGGAACTACTGAGTTTTTGGACATGCGTTAAAGAGACCAATCATTAGGCCCTTAGTTTCCTTAAAAGAAGTCAGCTATGATAACAGCCTTACAGCTGATGACCTGAGAGCAATAAAGTTTCTCACAACTATTATCCTATCCTATCCTAACCTATCCTAACCTATCCTGTCTTGTGTCATCGTCTTGTCTTGCCTTACGACTTTCTATGGCAGGGGTGTCAAACTCCAGTCCTGGAGGGCCATAGCCCTGCACGTTTTTGGGTTTCCCCTCATTTAACACGCCCAATTCAACTCCTTTCAACTCCTTGTGCTAATTACCACATAGCTCTTGAGATGAGTCATTTGTGGTGGAACAGGGAAAGAACTAAGCTATACAGGGCTCCGGCCCCCCAGGACTGCAGTTTGATGCCCCTGTTCTGTGGTGATCTTGTCTCTCTGATCCCACAGCATTCTTAAACTGTTCAGTGTCATTTGGTGATTTTAATGTCTACTTCATACCTTATGCTTCATTTTTACACTCCACAGCGCCACCCTCTGGGTGTACCAACTATAAATCGTAGCTATTTTAAACTGATATATTGATGCCAGTGTGTGCCTGTTTTATGCTGGTGCCATATGAAGTATTAAAAGCTGCAGTATTAATGTTCTAAACTACCTTTGCAGAAGGTATATGTGTAAGTATGTAAGAATGGTGTTTTCCGGAAGAAACGGGTGGTGCCTGCCTAAGAATCCCAGCACTGGGAGCTTTGCTTCTCCCAGCATGCATCCTGGGAGAGCTTAAGAGGGGCTGAGCAGCCCCTCGCCTCATCCCTCCCCTGCAACATGGTTTGTGCTTGAGAAACTATTCCATGCACAAAAAGCGACACTTCAAAAGCATTCAGAATAAAAGCCTTGTGATAATCTTATTTCAAATAATCTAATTTCACTCACTGAAAAAAACATCCTCTTTGATTAAAGCCACAGGTTTTCTTAAAGAAAAGGCACGAGTCTTTCCTTAACATTATGCAATATAAAGAAAAATATGTTTTCATAAACATTATTATGAAGGTCTGTGCCACACATGTGCAGATATGTTCGTAAAATTACCTAAATTAGTCCGTCTTCCCTTTCTGCTGACCTAAATACTTTCTGCTACAGCTGAAGATGAAGGAGTGTCTACTGAGGATGTTAGTTTGGGTACATGTGGTGCCAAAGCTCTTGGCTAAATTTTGGCTTCACATCAAACTACTGCCTGCATCGTTCTGGCTATCAAGCACATCGCCTCCGAACACAACAATTCTACTTTCAATTTCAACAAAGTTATTTAACTCCTGTGGCAAACCTGCACACAGTCTTATTTTTCTCAGGTTGTTGTAGACAAAATCATTAATTTGTTCCCTTATTCATCCATAACAATGCCAACTTTACTCAAATCTCTATACATATTTTTTTGCCTTCACCAGTGATAGAAAGGTGCGTACTTGTAAATGATTTTTAACACCATGGAGATTTTCTCCTTGAAATGGGCATTACCCCACAGAGATTAATAAAGTAACACTCTTAAAGTCCAACCTTGTAGATCATCTTTGGCAATTTTATCCCAGGTCCTGTTTTTGAGCAGGTTTTCCTGGCTGTCTAAAGCCACATTGACAGTTAACCAGGCTTTAGACGGTTGGCATTAGATTTTTTCAGGCTGTTGCAGGTATACTTAATTATTTAGTTACTGGACTTCAATTTTTCTATATAACATATAACACACCAAATATTACAAGACACAAAATTATATTAAACAGTAATAAAAGTCATCATTCTATTCAATTATGGCGACTTTCAGGCAAATTAATGTACAAAACATAGCTCTTTTCATAATGCATGAATGTTTATAAAGACATTCAAAATTAAAACATCACCATAATTAAATCACCATAACATCGCCAAAATTAAAACATTACCATATATTGTCTTTAAAAGCTCTACAGATTTTTCATGACATGTTTACAAGAACCAAGAATATAAGCAGGTTACGTACCTTGACGGTTCAATTGACTTCCTCACATAAGTGCCGAACGCATCTGATCACCAGCGATCTCCAGCGTCCGACCATCGCCGCCGAGCGACCTTCTCACCATGGCAACGGGGCTGCTCCACTGCGCCTCCCCTCGGTCGCCAGAGATTTCACCTGCATAAAAGCCAAAAAACCGCTCCTGCTGCGCTTAGCTACTGCAGTGCAACTTAATATGCATAACCGACAGGATAGATGGTGAATTATGGTACAGTAAAAAGCATACCCCGGTATATTATCCATCCATTTTCTTTGCCCTCTTTTCCTATGCAGGGTCGTAAGGATCCGGAGTTAGGGGCGCAAAGGAATAGCGTCCGGTCTAATACCATTATTACTATTTTTTTTTATTTAGGGGTCCAAGCAAGGTAGCTGCTGGATCCCTATTGTTCATTAATATTATTATTAATGTTACGGAAAAACAACTCCAAACGTCGCCTTTTTCCAACTCAACAGAGTTCTGAATATAGCTGGAAAAATAAGTTATAATGACAAATACAAAGTAAGAAATATTTGAATTTTACGTGACTCGCAACGAACATTTTCCCTTGTGCGTGATAAGTTCACGTGTATGCGTGGCAGCGCGCTTCTCCTCCAAAGTGGTCTGCCTGCAAATGCGGGAGAAGGCCGTGGAGGTGCATGTCATTAGTGCAGGGAGATCATTGCACCATGTGACAGCCATGGTGTGATAACTTTTGTGCACTCCGGCAATCAACGGGAGCCTCCGTGTCCGCGTATTTGTGAGTTGTAGTTTGTTACGAACATCGAATTGATGATGAAACTATTGCAGGCGTTTATAGTCAGAATGATCCTTATTTAATATTGTACAGAGTTCAGCTTGGTAGGTCGTAATGGATGATACTTCCAGAGACCAATACATGAAAAAGTACGTTGCTACAAATTTCAAATACTAAATCATGAAATGTAACAAAATCAAGTACAAAGTACTGGTGCGAGAAATTGTATTTAAGTAACATGCAAGTTGTTTGTAATTTGAAAACACAAAAATATATGTGAAATGGTAACGTACACGACGTATGGGCGTAAATTACGGGGGGCAGCTTGTAACCGGCCCCCAATGATCAAAACCGGCTAATACCCCGCCATATAATCATGTCTCCTAAATGGGCGGAGACCTCAAACCCTCCCCCCGACCCGCATGTCAAACCAAAGTTACGCCCTTGCTATAACGAATGCCATTAAAGTCCTAGTAATATGTAATATTTACAAAATACACATCTTGCCGTAACTTTAAATAGAATAATAATTTTCTGATTTAAATGAAGTGTTACAGTGTTAACTGTGAAATGAAAAATGACTTTTGTAACTTTTTTTTTACTTTTCTGTCCTATACTGACATTCAGTGAGCAGTACCTGAGTTTATTTCATTACATACTTCACCATAAGGCAATTTAATTAAAGACGGCACCGTGCTCCTGGAAGCTTCTTGGAGTAGCTTTTGAAGGATTTCGTTAATTTCCTTAGTAACACGGTCCTCGCAAGGACGTCCCCAGAAAGTGTCTGTCCCTTGTTTGCTGGGAAGCAGTACTCAACAGGACGTGTCGCGTGATTGACTAGCCAAAGATGGCGATAGTCTGTATTTAAAAGTCTGTAAGCCTGGTGATGAAGGTTCTCAAAATTACAGAAATAAATAAATAAATATATTTTATATTTTTTTTAAATATTTGAAATATTTTAAAATGCAATGAAACACAATATCTTAGTATTTTGTTACATACATATCTGATTTTTTTCCAACCAGCAAAATAAAAATTACAAAATGCTCAGAATGTAATTAAATACATGTTTTAAATGCATTTAAGTGAAATACTGCCCACCTCTGGATACTCCAAATGTTTACCTTTGCGTTTAATTATAATCCCGTTTAAAGCCCTACTTTAAGTTCTGCACGCTATTATAAACCTTTCGTAGCACAGATTTTGAGTTTGTTAATAAGGAATATTTTGTTGTTACTATATATGAATTCGTTTTCCGTTTGGTGGATTGTAAGGGTGCATCAGATGCTGCGCTTTATCTCATGGGAAGGCATGTTCTGTTCGTTCTTCCGTCACCCCCAGACCCGAGGCTGAGATCCAAGCATGTGACGCTTCACTCCAGCCCTTGGGGCAAACGCGTGCTTCGTTGGCCGGCCCTGTGACAGGCTCGTGACCCCTAAAAGGTTTTAGTCTCCATGTACTCACAATGCGACCCCTCCTCTCTTTTTACCACACACATGAAATTGAGTAGGAGAAGGTGATTTACTTTCAATGAATTTCTCTATTGTTCCCTACAACTTTTAAAATAAACCAAACGCACTTCAGTCTTCCGTGCTGATATACATTAAGTGGATTTAAGGGAATCTAAAATACCCCCCCTCCCCCCCCTTGCTTAGATAACATATTTCATCCATCTTTATTATTACTATTATTATTGTGATGCTTGTTATCATGAATATTAGATGTTCTAATAATATAATGCTGATATTTTCTAAAAATAGTTCTTATTATTATTATAATTAGTACTACATTTTAACATAGAAAAGACCTGGTTTTGTACCATTTTTAAGTGCACACAAACACCTAAACATGAGGATTTTGTGTGCAGGATAAATTGAATATTCTCAGTTTATCTGCAAGCCATGTACATTACAGTTTACGTTACAGTTTTTCGGGAAATCTGCATTTTTCAACTTTTAACAAACTCCATAATATGATTTATTCATCAAATGTAATAATTACATAATGTAGTATTACAGGAAAATATACAAATTGTGATAATAAGTATATAAACAAACAGTCAATGAAATCATTGGAAACTACAGAGGGTGAAATGAGCAGGATGCCTTTTCAGTGGCCATGCCGCGGGGGGGGGGCGGGGGCTTGTCTTGAGCATGTGACAGTGCTGGGGCCCTGTGGGGAGCCAGGGGCTTTGCCTTCTGATGACATTCCTCATAAAGCTGCAGTCCTTCCAACCCCTCGGAAAAGTTTTGCTCACCCGAGATATTATGTCTTGTTTTGCTGTCTTAAGTTTTTTCTTTCTGCTGCGACTCACAAGTCAGCAGTTTCCAAGGCCCTGTGCGACCACCGAGGTGCTGCGCACAAAGCAGTGCTGTCCAGTGTGGGACGGGGATGGCTCTGCTTGTGGAGTCCGCTCCGGCAGAGGCTCTTGCCAGGACGTGGTGGTGGCTGACCTGCCCAACGGCCCCCAGTACCCCTTCTCCGGCATAGACGACAGGGAGAGATGGCCCTCCGTCTTCTACAATAGGACTTGTAGCTGTACGGGGAACTACATGGGCTTTGACTGTGGGAACTGCAGGTTCGGGTTTGCCGGTGACAGATGTGACCAGAGACGGGAGTCAGTCAGGAGGAATATCTTCCATCTGTCGCTCAGCGAAAGGACAAAGTTCATCTCTTACTTAAACTTGGCAAAAAACACCATAAGCCCTGACTACGTGATTGTGACCGGCACCTACAGTGAGATGGGTAATGGTTCGGTTCCCATGTTTGCAGACATCAGTATCTACGACCTCTTCGTATGGATGCACTATTATGTATCCAGGGACGCACTTCTTGGGGGACCCGACAACGTGTGGACAAATGTGGACTTTGGGCACTGGGCACCAGCCTTCCTGCCTTGGCATCGGCTCTACCTACTGCTCTGGGAGGATGAGATCCGCCGGCTGACAGGCGATTCGGGTTTCGTCTTGCCCTACTGGGACTGGCGCGACGTGCGAGACTGCGAGGTGTGCACCGACGAGCTGATGGGGGCCCGGAGACCGCTGGACCCGAACCGGATCAGCCCCGCATCCGTGTTCTCTGCGTGGAAGGTAAAGTAAGCGGAGTGATCTGCAACCGGATGCTTTTAAGCGCGTTTCCATAAAAATGAGGGTGAATCATAGTGACTAAGGACATGAATTTGTACCGTGAATGTTGTTGCATCAAATCCCATGTGTTCCTGATGTAGCAAATTGGAGTAGAATATTCAAAACAAACAAACAAGCAAACAAACAGCATGGTGATTAAGTTAAGCGATGGCTTTAATTTTCCATCATGTTGTAGGCCTATTACTGTAAAAGTAACGTAAATTAGAAGTTAATTTGCAGTGAGGTTCACTAGTTGCATCTGCTGACAATTTAAGAAACATAAAACTAACTTGTATGTCTCATTGGATAACAGTGCCTACTAGATAAAATAAATGTAAAAGTAGGCAAAATAAAAATGAATAGCATTCACCACGCTTTTCATTTACTGCAGTAAAAAGGCGTCCGCCACACAAGCACACACAAATGTACACAAATTTGTACAGAAGTGAAACAGGCCTAAAGCTACCCAGTGAAAAGCTACATTAAGTGTATTGGTTTCGGTGTCACTTTAGACACCACAAAGCAAATCATATAATATATTTATAATTAACATATAATATATTACACACCGTGGGACATTTTGTATTGACCAGTGCAGCATAATTTGACGCAGTTATTAGAGTTAAATCAGGGGATCAAAACTACGACTCTCACATGAATAAAAATTATTCAAAAAAACAGAGGGAATAAGGGAATGGGCTCCATCATCAGCATCAAGCCCTGGATGATGTCCTGGCCAGACTCCCCGGAGCCCTACACCCCTGCGCCATGTTATCTAACTGCTCTGTGGGCGACACGCGTGGGAGCCGTTGTATAATACTCAGCCAGTTACACCGAGCACCCTACACAACGTATCTCTCTACTTTTTATATTTTAAAGTGAGCCTATGGGTCAGATCTACACTTAGGCAGTTTTATATAAGCTCTCGGTGTTAACACTGTGTACTAGCCAGGCAAAATAAGCGGTTAAAGTAGGTCTATATGCAGTCATCCCTCAGTGTCTGCAGGGGATTGGCTCCAGGCCCCCCCATGGATACCAAAATCTGCGGATGCGTAAGTCCCTTATTTACATAAAATGGTATAGTATTTGTATACAACTTACACACATCGTTCCGTGTACTTCAAATCATCTCTAGATTACTCATAATAGCTAATACAATGTAAATGCTATGTGAATGGTTGCTATACTGTATTGGTTAGGGAATAACGACAAGGGAAAAAAAAAAAGAACTTTCTGGATTTTTTTTCTGAAATATTTTCGATCCGCGGTTAGCTGCATCTGCGGATGCGAAACCCGCAGATACAGAGTGCCAGTTGTATTCAGTGGGTGGCCTTGAATGCAAGCACATGCAAAATATATTATCCATAAGTTTCCAGCTGGGAATGGAAATAGGGAGGCATGAGTTATTATGTATGCTTGGTAAAATGGTAAAAACAAGATATTAGAAGATATTATACGAGTTCTGTCGTGGGTTTTTGGGAGTGACTGTTTGAGCTGAGACATAAAGGGAATTTAAAATCGCAGTTATTGCGTCTCTATCGCATTGGTTCTTAGACGCAGCATTGTTCCCAAGTGGCTGGAGGCAGTGGCTGTACCTGCTGTAAAAGTATTATTTCATTAGCAAGCATAAATGTTACTAGTTATATCTGAAAGGGTTCACACTACCCACTTCATACATGTGAACACGGAGAGCCTTCTTGATAAAACGGGGGGTTGCTTTCCAGCAGCGCGTTAATCTCTCCCCCTTTAACCGCACAGGTGATCTGCTCACGGGCACTGGAGTACAACAACCAAGGCGTGCTCTGCGACGGCGTGGAGGAGGGGCCCCTGCTGCGTAACCCCGGCAGTCACGACCGCCAGCTGGTGAGCCGGCTGCCCACCTCGGCCGACGTGGAGTTTGCCCTCTCCTTGGAGGACTATGACACCGGCCCCATGGACATAACGGCCAATAGGAGCTTCCGGAACACTCTGGAAGGTCTCCTTTTGTCTTCATATTCCTATCAAATCCCCATCCCAATGCCTGATTCCATCCCTTTAAGCCTGCAAACTACTATAAAGCCACACTGTAAGACAGATCTGTGGCTGTACCTGTTCCCTTAATGCTTTATCAATGTCGCTTTTAACATTACCGCTGGAGTACCCCAGGCCTGTAAGGCCGAGCTCGGCTAATGGTGCAGCCACGGCCTGAGGCTGAATCTGGCTCACTTCAGTAAAACATCCAGCTGTGTTAATAACTCACGCCCACTGGCATATAATGATAGCGAAATTTTAATCTTCATCAAATTGTCTGGCACTTCCTCCTGCTAAATTTTCCCCCATATATTGTGTGTGATCGTTTATCTGTTTTTTTCAGGACATGACGGCTCAGATAATAAATAAGGAGAAAGACTTCTTTTTTGAGGTTTAAGTGTGGGTGTGTAGATTTCCCTATGTTGGGCTTGTCCGTTCACTCTTTCTAACAGAACAACCTAATTGCCAATAGGCCTGGAGGATGCTTGTACCCCTGACCTCTGACCTTTGCCCTCCTGTCCTCCGCCCAGGCTTTGGAAACCCCGAGACCGGCCTGGGCAGCAGCCCACAGCTGATGATGCATGCCTCACTGCACGTCTACATGAATGGCTCCATGTCCTCAGTGCAGGGCTCTGCCAATGACCCCATCTTCCTCCTCCATCATACCTTTGTGGACAGGTAGGTCCTACCTACCCCCCCCCCCCCCCATGTGGTCAGGTGAGTCCCACCTAACATCACGTGACACTCACACCCCTTCACATTGTGTGGACAGGTGATCCTCACATACCCACCCCCCGGGCGGGCTCGGGGGGGGGGGGGGGGGGGGGGGGGGGGGGGGGGGGGGGGGGGGGGGGGGGGGGGGGGGGGGGGGGGGGGG
>JAODKC010000051.1:6441964-6470417 GCA_026777985.1 Mormyrops attenuatus | reverse complement strand
CCACAGGAGCTTCTTGCAGATGTTAAAGGACCGCAGCCTCCTCAGGAAGTATAGTCTACTTTGGCCCTTTTTGTACATGGGTGTACCAGATGTAAGCCATTTTTACAGTATTTTTTTTTTTCTTTCGGTGAGGTAAGATGACTGTTGTTTTTCACCAGTTTCAATTTATCTGTGCTTTTATAATTTAATAAAATAGATTTCAACTGCGATTGTTCATGTGTAACTTATGAACCTGGACAACATCTTAAAAAATTCTCTTAAAATAATTGGATCAGATCTTAATTTTACTGATTTATTAATATTTCCAATATTCAGTGCTGTGAAAGTTATGGTAGCTCTGTATATTGTATTTTTAACCGGAGGATTGGATGCAGGCTGGACATGCATTTGTGACAGTGTGGTTATACAGAGGCTGTCAGATTAGTATGTTCTTCTGTGACTCCTTCTGTATCTGGATCACTCTTTACTATAGACAGAAGACTGAGTTGTTCTTCAGTTTGGTGTTCAGCCCGCCTTGCTGCTGTGCTCGTACTTCTACAGATGCAGCCTTCATTTAGTCATGGCTAAAGAAGTGCTTGGCTTATAAATTCAGGGCTGTGTGGAATGTATTTCTCATTTGTTATCTTATGTATTTTTCATGGCAACTTGTTATCTTTTGCATCTGGCTGTGTAGTAATTACCTTTTATATATATTTAGTGCTTTGAGGCAGCTGCGTTGGGGAAATAAATTAACTGAATTACTATCCGTCTATGAAACCCCATGAAAATCTGGTACTCCTATCAATCCCATAAGTCAAACAAACATGTCAGGTCAGACTCGTAAACAAGTGGCTTAGTCTAATCCCACCCTAAACTTGAACCTCAAGGAACCTCCAATGTTCTGTGTTCTCCTCTTGTCAGGCTGGGTCAGTGGTTGTGGGTTGTGGAAAGGTGCCACTGGGAAGCCATGCAGACCAGTCTACTGTGCCTCGCCCTCCAGTTCTCCCTGCTGCCTCTCAGCCAATGCCAAGTTTCTCAGAGTTTTGTACCTGGCCCCACTTTTAACTTCACACACTCACTCTACAATGCCACCGTCTACGAGAACTCTGCAGCTGGGACTTACATCAACAGTGAAGCTCGAATGGGAATTACGTTAGTTGTTAGGTCCTGGAAGGTCATATACAGGATCTCTGCTGGGGATGGTGGCCTTTTTGAGGCTGAAAACTACACCCTTGGGGATTTCTGTTTCTTGCGTATTCACACCAGAAGTGGGAGCTCTGCTATCCTCAACCGGGAGGTTAGAGACACCTATATACTGACTGTTACAGCCACCACCCCAGATGGCCTTGAGGCACTAGCGATGGTCGCTGTGCTGGTCCTGGACACTAATGATCTTCGGCCTCTTTTCACACCCACCATCTATTCTGTAACCGTGCAGGAGAAAATGCCATTGGGGACCAGCGTGGTACGAGTGACAGCAACTGATGCTGATGCTGGTTCCAATGGAGAGGTCTATTACTTTTTCAGAGAGACGGTGGAGCTTTTGGCCATCCACCCTACTAGTGGGGTGGTCTTCCTCATTGCTCAACCCAGTGCCAACCAAAGGGGCTTACAAGAGATGGAGATACTGGCTGTTGACCGGGGAATCAAGCTATATGGTGATGACAGTGCGAGCAGCACTGCAAAGCTCTTCTTGCGAGTGGAACATGTCAATAAGCATTCACCGACCATAACTGTAGTTTCCAGGGTTCCTTCCAGGCAGGATAAAGATCTCATCTTTGCTGAGGTCATTGTGGAAGACCTGGATGATGGATTGAATGGGGACATTGAAAGAGTCTCCATTGTGGCAGGTGACCCCCAGAAACTGTTTTCCTTAGATAAATTATCAGGAGGTAATAAATACAAGATAGTAATGTCTGATCCAAAAGACTTGGATCAATTCCCTTATGGATATAACCTTACACTCCAAGCCAAGGACAGAGGCTCCCCACCAAAATTTTCTGACCTTCAAGTTGTCTGGGTATCAATTCAGAGCCCCCAACCTGTCCAGATGAGATTTGATAAAGAGTTGTATGAAGTCAGTATTAATGAAATTTCACCTCCTGGTTTCATTGTGGAGGTCATAAGAATTTTCCCAGAACAAAGCAATGCAAGATATATGCTGAATCCCACTACAGATTCTACATATTTTACCATAAACTCCTTAACTGGTGTGATCACCACTGCTTGTTCACTGACTACAGTTAATCAGGAGATGCTTGCACTTGAAGTGGTTGAGGTGGAGAGCAGTCTCAGGACTAAGGTGTACATTACTATCGAGGACGCTAATGATAACAGTCCTGTGTTCAGCCAGGCCTCCTACCAGGGGACAGTTAATGAGCATTCTCCTGTAGGGACAGTGATCCTGGTGGTGTCGGCAGTTGATGATGACAAGGGTGAAAATGCTTCTGTCATCTACAGCATATCCAGTTTTCAGCAGCTGCCATTTGCATTGGATCAGTCTACAGGTGTTCTAAGGACCATCAAGGAGTTGGACTTTGAGTCTTCACCTGAGCTCTACGTATTTGTTGTCAGAGCATCTGACTGTGGCACACCATACCGCCGTGAGAGCGAAGTCAACATCACCATCAATCTGGTAAACATCAATGACAATCCACCCCAGTTTGAGACGGTTGCCTGTAGAGGAGCAATTTCTCTTGATTTTCCTGTGGGACAGCCAATCATCACAATATCAGCTATAGACTTAGACGAACCAGAGTCAATTATATACAAAATCAGATCAGGAGATGAGCAAGATTTTTTCAACCTGAATCTTGACACTGGAGTCTTATCTTTGAAGAAATCTCTGGTGACAGCTAATCCAAAGAATGGTGTGTTCAGCCTGGAGGTCATTGCCAGTGATGGTGCAATTCTCTCTGATCCCACATTTGTGAATATTTCACTTTCCCGTGGCCAAATGTCTTTCAAGAGCCTGAAGTGCGAAGAAACCAGAGCTGCTCAGAAGCTTGTGGAAAAGCTGCTCAATAAAACTAGAATAAAGGATAGATCTACAGTCATTGAGAGGTTCTCTGATGTCTTCACTGTGAACAGGCTAAGCCCACAGTTTGAATCTCTGCCTTCTGAAATATGGGTGCGGGAGGATCATGCAGTTGGTGCAAGTATCTTTAGAGTTCATGCATATGATGGTGATAGTGGCTTCAGTGGAAAGATTCTGTTTGCTATATCTGATGGTAACAAAGACAGCTGTTTCAATATTAATATGGACAGTGGTTGGATAACTGTCCTTCTGCCAATGGATCATGAGAAAACCAACAAGTATGTTCTCAACCTAACAATTTATGATATGGGTTTACCTCAGAGGTCCACTGCACGATTGTTGATCTTGAACCTGGAGGACACCAATGATAATGCACCACAATTTGAGCGAGAGAGTTACAGCACAGTGATACTTGAGAACACCACCATTGGTACAGATATCATCCAAGTTAAAGCCACAGATAGAGACCGGGCTTGGAATGGCCAAGTCTATTACACTCTGCTAACGAGCACTACTCCATTCAAGATCAGCAGCACAACTGGGATAGTTCAAGTTTCCGAGAAGCTTGACAGGGAGCATATTCCAACATTTTATCTCCAAATAGAGGCTCGAGACAGGGCTGAGACTGGCAGACAGAGATTGTCTTTGACCATTTTGAGTATATCTTTGGAAGATGTCAATGACTGCTCCCCTACCTTCATCCCAAAAGGTTACAGCACCCGTGTTCCTGAGGACCTGCCATCTGGCACAGTCATCACCTGGCTAGAAGCCCACGACCCTGATCTGGGACCTGGAGGCCAGGTCAAATACTCTCTAGCTGATGATTATGACGGCATGTTTGAGGTCAACAGAGACAGTGGGACTGTGCGATTAGTTGGTAACCTAGACTATGAGAAACATCACTTCTATAACCTGACAGTGCTAGCAGACGATAGGGGCTTCCCGGTGCCCCTTCGGTCTGTGTCCTTTGTTGGCGTGGAGGTGATTGATGTCAATGAAAACCTCAATGCACCCCATTTCACTAACTTCACCCTCAGTACTACGGTCAAGGAGAACTCAAAAGTTGGAACCAGCGTTCTCCAGGTTGTGGCTTGGGATGATGACCAGGGAAGGGACGGTGAGATCCGATTCTCAGTAAAGGCCGGGAGTGGACTGGGCAGGTTCTTCATTGATGAGGAGTCAGGTATGTACCCAGAACCCTTTCACCATTATGGGTTTTCAGCTGAGGTTCGTGTATGCACGCTAATGCGTTACTGTTAACAGGATTTCAAGCAGGGTGGTACCTTTCAAAGTCAACCTGTCCTTAGACATGGAGCTATTCAATCAGGGATCAGTATGAGCACAAATGCAGACCAATAAACAGCCGTAGTATAAGTATTTGGCTGCCCAAATGGAAAGACACCTCTGCAGCTCCTGAACGTTACACCTGCATATGTACTGGTGCCCTTGCTATCAACATCTGTTACGGTTTCCTACACATTGCTTATTGTATCTGAAATATTTGTAATCTGATTCCAATTTTTTACTAATTCTTTGTGGCAAATTTGCTAAGAAGTGTCAGAGTCAGCACACATCCAACCCTGCCCTTTGTGTCCCCTTCCCGTTTGGACGGCAGGTGTTGCTGGCCATCCTGTCCTCTTCCCTGTTTCTTGCTCTTAAGCCCAGGTGTACATAGTCCCTAGTGTGTTTTCCCTGTTCCCCAGACTGCTGCATGGGTCAATGGGCTGAGTGTGTGGCTCAAGTTGAGAACCTGTGAGTTGCAGGTTTAAAGCTGGTTAAGAACAAGCTTTATCTGTTTTGTTTGTTTTTTTTGTTTTCCGTAGTGTTATTGGTCAAAGGTGCTTTCCTGTTTTTGGTGTTTTTGTATTTCAGTTGGTTCCTTGTCTTTTGTTCCTTGTCCTCGTTTACTCAGTTTTCCTTGTTTTAGTTAACCTTTAGTGTTTGTTAATTTTCCCTAGCGTCCAGTGCTGTTTAATTGTAATATGCCACACCTGTTCCTTGTTTTCCCTGAGTCTTTGTGATTGATTAATTGGTTATGATTCTCACCTGTCCTGTGTTGGCTCTTGTTAGCTGTGTATTTAAGTGACTGCCCTGGTTTTGTTCTTTGATGGGTCATTGTAGTTGTATGTGGTTCCTGTGTCTCTGCTACGCAGTCTTGTTCCCTGTGTCGCTCGGTTCCCCAGTGTATTTGCTTTATGATTTTTGTTAGATTCTTATTTCTCGCATTTTTCTTTTGACTGCTTGTGGTTCTTTTTTTTTGCCTTCCCAGTTGTGTTCTATTTAGTTAATAAACCCTTTTTGTTTCCAAGCCACAAGTGGGTTGTCATCTTCTCGTCCATATGCTTTATGCCCCATATAAGTATATCTGAAAGTACATGCTACTGTATAATATACCACTGTATAGATGTACGTTTTTCTGTTTATCACGTGTATATATTATACAGCTGTTTCTAGCGCTCTTGCACTATTTTGCACTTTCAGATTGGATGCCAAACTGCATTTTGTTGTCTGAGTATTTTATATTTCATTCAATGACAATTGAGTTGCATCTAATCTAATGTACATGGTACAGTTTCCCCTTAACTGGTAATAACTGGTAAATGAGCACACTGCCCTAGGTGTAATCCATATTGTCATCTGGACACCCAATTTCTGGCATGGGGAAAATTGCCCAAGGCTGTCCAATAGATCATGACCTTTCTACAAAATAGGTCACTGGCTTTTTTTGAGGTGCTCCTAACATTTTGGCTGCTGGTTGATTACTCTTTTTCTGCTAAGTAGACTTGATGTGACACATGGATCACCAGTCTCAGGGGACAGAGAGAAAGGCATCTTGGCTCGGACAGGGTGCAGTGATGGAAACATGCTTGCATTTGATTGTTCCCCAATTTTCTGAGCATTTCTATGTGTCTGTTTCCCTGAAATGTTTCCATCCTCACTGTCTGATTGTGACCTCCAGACATCATCAGCTTCATGCTTGTTGGGATTGATCCAGCCCTACACAACACACCATCCCAAAAACAAGCCCATATTTAACTGTACATGGTATCAGAACTTGTGTGACTGTAACCAGCCTTTCAGAGAGATCTTAATATCATTTGGAGTTGTATTTTTTATTGTATATTAATGTACATAAATTAGAAAATAGAACACTTTTATCTAATCTGTTTCCAGGATTTACTGAGTCACATGTCTGTCTCCTAATAGGGATAATCTACACCATGGACTTTTTGGACCATGAGACGAAGGACTCCTATTGGCTGACAGTACAGGCCACAGACAGAGGTTTGGTGCCACTGTATTCTACTGTGGAGGTGTACATTCAGGTGGAGGATGTGAATGACAATGCCCCACTCACCAGTGAGCCCATCTACCGCCCTGCCATCATGGAGAACTCGGCCAAGGGCTTGTCAGTCCTGCAGATGCAGGCACAAGACTTGGATACCACCACTTCCGTCAGCCACCTCAGCTACCGCATCTCCAGTGGAAACCCCCAGAACTTCTTCACCATCAACCCCAAGACAGGTGCCAGCATTTCCACACAGACCCTCATAAATGAGATTTTAGAGATTTCCCCCATATCTTCCTATAATAGGAAGGTGCAGAGTTAAAATGCTTTGTTTCTGCTATCTGTCGCATTTATCTGTAGTTGTATGAATGATTCCATGTGATGTGACTCTTTTTCTGCTGCTTTGCATGGTTTCACCTTGAACTGTCCAAATTACTATTTATGGTAGATCCAAAGCTTACTAATTAATCCTTGTTGTAGCTTATAAGTGCTTGGAAATGGTTTATGAATCTCTGTGTCCTTCAGGTCTCATAACCACAACCTCAAGGAAGCTGGACAGAGAACAACAAGATGAACACTTTTTAGAGGTGAAGAACACAGACACTACATTAAATCAGACCTTTGTTGGTTTTCCAGTTCGAGTTAAGGATTTGGTTATATATATTGACAATAAATATATATAATGACAATAAAAGTGGCTATTCTATTATGTTCTCTATTCTTAAATGTGTTTGTGTGTGGACAGGTGATAGTATCAGACATGGAACCATCTACCAGGCATAGCCCTGTCTGGGTGATTGTACATATCCTGGACGAGAATGACAACGAGCCACATTTTCCTGAGAAGCTCTACCAACTACGGGTCCCAGAGCATGACCACAGCAGTAGGGGTGAGCCCCTCTGCAGGGTACTTGCCTCGGACCGGGATCTCGGGCTCAATGCCGACCTCTCCTACAGCATTGTGGATGGGAACCAGGACGCCAGTTTTGCCATCGACCCCCAGACCGCCATGGTGATGTCCAGGACAATGATGGCAGCTGGGAGCTCTGCCCTCCTGACTGTATGTACCAGTGCCCCAAAAGAGCTGAGCAGCTATAAAACAAATCCCATCCTAGTTCTTCTCTTGGGCTTTCACCTTATATTGGATCTTCTTCCAGATCAGAGCAACAGACAATGGGGATCCACCTATGTCATCCACGACTCAACTGTACATCGAGTGGATCAGCAAGCCGGTGCCCTCACTGCTGCCCCTGCTGTTCACTGACTTGTACTACAACTTCACCATCCCAGAGAGCACCCAGGTTTTTGAGGTGGTGGGTGTGGTCTCTACACGGCAGAGTGCCACACCCCTCTGGTTCAACATCAGTGGTAAGACTGGAGGCAGGAGTGGAATGTGGTAAAAATTAGAGATGGCACAGATCCAATACCCATAATTCATATTGGGCTGCAAAAAATACTGAACCAGATATTGGAGGGGCGGGCAATTAGGAAACCAATCTGATTTCAAAGATATTCAGAGATAGGTCTAGCATGAAAAATTGCAAAAATGCCTTAGCCAACATATCGTAAACAGAAGTGAGGGTCATGTGGTGGCTAATTCTTTAGCCACACCTGTGCATCAGAGCTGTCATGTCAGCTGTGTGGAAACAGTACCCCTTCACATTTGTGCACTTGACAATGGCGATTTTAGCTGTGAACAATTAAACAAGAATATTTTTGGAGCTTGCTGAAAGATCACAGAAACTCATAGACAATGCATAAACCAAAAACAATACTGAAAATGATTTGGAGTGGTTACATGAGGACGAGTGGGACTAGGTTCCTTTTCTACACCCCATATCAACACCAGCAAGTGGAAAGAGTAGCGTTATCTGGATCTGAATCACTATGAGACGACTCGAGACTATCAGAGCACAGAGTGACTGCGTTAGCCGAGTGAAAAACAGGCTACCGCTGAAGTTCAATGAAAACCAAGCAAACACGCTTTATTTGCCATCTGCACAAGTATAGTAACAGAGCGGGGTCGCCAAGTGCATAAGAGTCATCAATGCTCTGTTGCCTCAATAACTGCAGAGTTCCAAGCTTCCTCTGGCATGAACCCCAGCACAGAAACTGTGCATCGGGAACTTCATGGAATGGGCCAAACAGCTGCATGCAAGCCTCACATCATCAAGTGTAATGCCAAGCATCAGTTGGAGTGGTGTAAAGCAGGCTTCCACCGTACTCTGGAGCCACAGAAACATGATCTGTGGAGTGATGAATCACACTTCTCCATCTGGCAGTCTGATGGATGAGTCTGCGTTAGTCGGATGCTGGGAAAATGTTACCTGTCTGACTGCATTATGCAAACTTGTTTGATGGAGGAGGAATAATGGTATGGGTTGTTTTTCAGAGGTTGGGCTAGGACCCATAGTTCCAGTGAAGGGAACAATTAATGATTTAACATACCAAGACATCGTGCACAAAGCAAGGTCTATAAAAACATAGTTAGGTGAGTTTGGTATGGAAGAACTTGTCTGGCCCGCATAGAGCCCTGACCTCAACCTGATAAAACACGCTTGGAATGAACTAGAACAGAGATTGTGAGCCAGGCCTTCATGTCTAACTTCAGTGCCTGACCTCACAAATGCTCTTCTGGATGAATGGGCAAACATTCCCACAGACACACTCCAAAATCTTGTGGAAAGCCTTCTCAGAAGAGTGGCAGTCGTTATAGTTGCAAAGTGGGGACCAACTCCATATTGATGCCTATGGATTTAGAATGGGATGTCATAAAAGTTCCTGTAGGTGTAATGGCCAGGTGTCCCAATCGGATTGGTATAGTTATCAGCAGAAACAAAAATTTTTAATATCGGGATCAAACCAGTGCAGTGACGGGGACACTATGCTGTAAAAATGGCACAGTCCTTTGGATGAGATGTAAAACTGAGGTCCTGACTCTGAGGTCATAAAAGATCCCTGGGCATCTTTTGAAAGAGTATGGGTGGTACCCTGATGGCATAGTTGCCCACTATGGCCCTATGATGGTTGTCTTAAAAAATCTGTATATAAATGTAACATTCATTTGTTTCTTTTGCACCTGTGTTCTTTTTCCATTATGTCACTCAAATTACTCAATAAACGTTTTTATATCAACATGTTTTGGGAAAAATGACATAAAAATTTCTGTGCTTATAGAGAAATGTCTATTTTGTAGTTTATAAACCCATTCTAAATTTTCATTCTTGCACATCAAGGAGACCAGCTGTCCTGTGAAATGTTCTACATCCCTCAAACAGCTTGCAGTGCCAACCGTTCTATACAAGGTACCTTAGACATACCTCATAGTACCATCAATTGGATTCATCTTACTTGAAACCTGCCTTTAACCACACCATAGATATTGCTTTGCTTCTTTGGCGTGTGGCCAAACCTCAAGTGCTCAAGCTTCTGTGCTGGTTTTTGTTTGATGACTACTACTCCATTTTCAGGTGGGGGATACAGTAGCCAGTGTGATATTTGTAAAGGGGTGGGGACCGTTATTGTGGCAAAGCCCCTGGATGCTGAGCTGCGGTCCTCCTATGAGGTAACGGTGACTGTCACAGATGGTACCAACACTGCCTCCACTCAGGTATTTCTGCCCTTACACAATCAATCCAGAGTAACAATACTACTAATAATTATTAACGTACATGTCATTTTGTAAACAAAACAAAGAGTTCATAAGATATGTCATGTCAGGGATTTCCTACTAGTCTACTGTAATGTCTTCATCTCTTCTACGTTTATGTCTCTCTAGCTCTATATCACTGTCCTTGATATCAACGACAACACGCCCACCTTCTCTCAGGCCAGCTATGTCGTCACAGTTTCAGAGGACACTCCGAGTGACACTGAGGTGCTCCGGGTCAGAGCCTCAGACCCAGATGGCAGGAGCAAGCTGAGCTACTCCATACACAGCAGCCTAAATCCAGGCAGTGCACATACGTTCCGGATTGCCCCCGGAACTGGAGCCCTCTACACAGCTGACCGACTAGACCTGGAGGCCCAGAGCCAGCACATCCTTACGGTCATGGTACGAGGGGCTGGGGAATGTCAGCTGAGGGGAGCGTAGCTCTATATGTACAGGTCTCCTGCACCGAATTCCCACATCTACAGCAAATGACAGGATCGCTTTCTCTGGAACCAGGTCAAGGACCAAGAGTTCCCCTACCACAGAGACTTAGCCCGCATCCTGGTAGCTGTGGAGGACGCCAATGATCATGCCCCATACTTCACACAGACGGTGTATGAGGGGTCTGTTTTTGAGACGGCCATTGCAGGCGCCTGTGTTCTCCAGGTCACTGCGCTGGACAGGGACAAAGGGAAGAATGGTGAGCTCCTCTACTCACTGGAAGCAGGTGAGCCCGCGAAAAATCATTCTGTATCTTGTTCAGTTGTTAATATTGCTAGAGCATCAAGCACACATCTTCAGATCTAGCATCATTGTGTTGTTGGCAACCCAAAAGCATCTATTTAAATGGGATTATTTTAAAATGATTTTTCAGCTTGATGCAACTTAAGTTGTTTGTATCTGTTTCAGGAAACACTGGAAACATGTTCAGGGTTGATCCGGTCACAGGTGAACTCTGTGTAGTCAAGGGGCTGGACCTTAACTCACTTGGTCAATATGTTATCACTGTCAGAGCTACTGACAAAGGCTCTCCTCCAATGGGAGCAGTGGCTACTGTACGCATCACTGTGACACTGTCTGACAGCTCCATGCCGAGGTTCCTCCGTACAGAATACCATGCTGTAATCAGTGAGAACATGCCTGCTGGCTCTTTCGTCATGGCTATCAGTGCCATGAGCAGGTCTGCACTGTCGTATCGAATAAAGCAAGAGGGTGAGCCGGGCAGCTTTCGGATAAACCAGTTCACAGGGGTCATCACCACTTTGAAACCACTAGACTATGAAAGTGTTACTTCCTATGAGCTGATAGTAGAGGCTTATAACATGGCTGGTACGGCCTCCATCACTTCAGTCATCATCCAAGTGGTAGATGCGAATGATAACTCCCCAGTCTTCCAGCACCTGAAGTACAGAGGAAGCATCAGTGAGGCTGCCCCTGTCAATAGTGTGGTCCTGAGTGTAGATGATGGGATACCACTGGTCTTAACAGCTACAGATGCAGACAAGAACCAGAATTCTCTTCTCATCTTTCAGATAGTTGACAATGTAGCTCGGGCATTTTTCACTGTGGATTCAGGTACAGGATCCATACGTACTATCTCGAATTTGGACCATGAGACTCATTCTGAATTTAACTTCAGCATCATTGTGAGAGACAGTGGCCAACCACAGCTGACAGCACGGAATCTAGCTGAGGTCAGGGTATGGGTACAAAATATTAATGACTCCCCTCCTAAATTTTGCCAGGACACCTATGAGACAGTCCTGCTGCTTCCAACCTGCGTGGCAGCAGAAGTACTGCAGGTATCAGCTGTCGATCCTGACACGTGTGACTCGGCAGGTCTGGGTTATGCCTTGACGGACAGGAGTCTGGAACATTTTGCTGTCGACCCAGAAAGTGGTATTCTCATGGTGAGAAGCAGTAACTTTTCCAAAGACCGCTATCGCTTCAGTGTGGAAGTTACAGATGGGAAGTTCTACAGCACAGCCCTGGTCACAGTGGTAGTCCGAGAAGCCATGGATGGTGGTCTGGTCTTCCTGTGGCCTCAGTACTCCTACACGGTGGTGGAGAACAGCAGCAATGTGACCACAGTTGCCATAGTCAATGTTATGGGAAGCACACTTAACGAGCCCATCGAGTACCGCTTACTGAATGCAGGGACCCAGTTTAAAGTAAGGCCCACATCTGGAGTTATCCAGACCACAGGCCTTCAGCTTGACCGGGAAGAGCAGGAGGTCTATGAGTTGGTTTTAGTGGCAACTCAGGAGAAGAGCCATTTACAGGTTGCAACAACAACAGTAAGGATTCAGGTGGAGGATGTCAATGACAACCCACCAGTATTCATAGGCCTGCCGTACTATGCTGCTGTAAGGGTGGATGCAGAGCCAGGGTCTCACATACTTCAGATCAATGCCACAGATCAGGACAAAGGGGTGAACAGCCAAGTGTCCTATTTCTTAAAGGATGAGAACCAATACTTTAAGGTCAACCCACTCACTGGAGAAATATCTTTGAAAAACCCTTTGCATGTCAATTTGTCCAATATGGAGTACCAAGTGGTTGTCTTTGCCAAAGATGGAGGAATCCCAGCCCACGTCACTGCTGTGGAGTTTTCCATCACTGTTGTGAACAAAGCTATGCCAGTGTTTGAGAAGGCTTTCTATCAAATCTCTGTGAGTGAGGAGACAGCTATGCATACCCCAATTCTCAGCATAAATGCAGCCAGTTCAGTTTGTGACCGGATAATTTATACCATTGTGGATGGGGATGCCTCTTCACAGTTCAACATTGGTTATGACACTGGTATTATTAGCATTGTTTACCCTCTGGACTATGAAACTAATTCCTATTACAGATTGACCGTTAAGGCAACAGATACTGTCTCCGGTGTTGGAGCAGAGGTGGACATAGATATAGCTCTTCTAGATGTGAATGACAACCCCCCTGAATTTGAGAGAAGTTCCTACAAAGCAAGTCTATATGAAACTTCCATTATTGGGACCATAGCTCTGCAGGTTGTTGCAGTAGACAAGGATTCAGAAAAGAACAATGTTGTGCAATATCAGATAATACCAGAGATGTACAGCAGCACAGATTATTTTCACATTGATAGCATCAGTGGGCTTTTATTCACAGCCCACTTGCTTGATTACGAGCTTGTGCAGCAGCACAACATTATTGTCAAGGTGACTGACAATGGCTTTCCTCCTCTGAGCAATGAGGTCCTAGTGACTGTCAGTGTTAAAGATGCTAATGATAACCCTCCTGTGTTTAGCCAGACACTCTACATGGCTCGTGTCAGCGAACTTGCACCCAGAGGCTACTTAGTAACCTGGGTCCAGGCTTCAGATGCAGACCAGTCAGATACCAGCCAGTTAAGATTCAGCATCCTGACTGGGAACGAGAAGAACCATTTTGCCATGGATGAGGAGAAGGGGATGATCTACTTGTCCAGTCAGCTCATGCAGCCTCTGTACATCCTGAATGTGTCTGTGTCTGATGGCATCTTTACCAGCATGGCTCAAGTGCACATCTCAGTCCTTGAGGCTAACCTCTATAGCCCTGTCTTCAGTCAAAGGTTCTATCTGACTCAAATTCGGGAAAACGCTGCTGGTGGGACAAGGGTCATCCAACTAAAAGCTACTGATGAAGATTCTGGAAGGTTTGGTCAGATGACATATTGCTTTGTGAATGACTTGGCTACGGATCAGTTCATTGTGGATCCTACTGGTCAGATTTTGACCACAAGAAAATTGGACAGGGAGAACCCAGTTAACAAGGACATTGTTCTAAGGGTCATGGTTTTGGATGGTGGAGGTAGAGCCTCCTTCTGTAGTGTCAGGGTGATGCTAATAGATGAAAATGACAACCCCCCATATTTTAAAGCCACAGAGTACAAGGCTAGTGTCAAGTACAATGTGGGTACAGGTTTTCCTGTCATTCAGATCCAGGCTGTGGATCCAGATGAGGGTATGAATGGCAAAGTGACCTACTCTCTCTACAGCGAAACCAGAGTTTCTGTGGTCAACATTCTGGAAATTGACACAGACAGTGGCTGGATCATCACAAAAGGAAGCTTCAGCCACCTGCAGGGCATAGTTCTCTCCTTCTTTGCTAAAGCAACAGATGGAGGTGTCCCTGTAAAGCACTCCCTGGTGTCTGTGTATATTCATGTTCTTCCTCCTGAGGTACCCATCCCTTCTTTCACACAGTCTCAGTATTCTTACACTGTACGTGAGGATACGCTTATCGGAATGGTCCTGGGCTCAGTCCACCTTAACCCCAGTCAAAAAGCAGTCTTTGGCCTCATCAGTGGGGAGACAATAGACACCAACCATGGAGGCATGCTGATGGTGGAACGTGACACTGGTGTTATTCGGCTCATCAAGCTCCTGGACCATGAAGCTGTTGAAGCCTTCCACTTTAAAGTATCAGCAACCATAAAGTTGCCCCAGCTGGAGTCAGTGTCCACTGTAGATGTGGAAGTGAAGGTACTGGACCTGAATGACAATGCGCCTTCTTTTGACACGGGCTCCTATGAGGCCATGGTCATGGAGGGAATGCCTATTGGAACCAGAGTAATCCAGGTCCGTGCGGTGGATCCAGACTGGGGCTCCAATGGACAGGTCACTTATAGTCTAGCTAATCCACGGGACCCTGACATAGACCGGTCTATGAACATGTTCTCTATAGACAGCAAGACAGGCTGGATCACCTCCCTTTGTGACCTGGACTATGAGTTATGTCCATCCTACACATTCACAGTGGTGGCAGCTGACCTTGGAGAGACAATCTCCCAGTCTTCCACTGCTTTGGTGACAGTGGCTGTGGTTGATGTTAATGACAACCCTCCCTGCTTTAAAATGGACCACTACAGAGGAGCAGTGAGGGAGACTGGCACCCTGGGTGAAGTGGTCGCTGTGCTGAGCACACAGGACAGAGACAGTTCGGACAAAGTGACTTTACACATTACAGGTGAGACGTGTATAGGAGAGTTTTGGCGCTGTTTTGATATTTATAGGCTATGTGATTCCCAGTACTCATGTAATTATCGATTTATCCTTTTTATATGCAGTTAAAGTTGCAGTGAGACCATGATAGGGAACACAGTGTAGAGACGTCAGTCTGTAACAGGGCATTTGGGAATAAGGGTTTTAGAACACGTGTCCATCCATTAAATGTTTACATTAGGGCTGGGCAATAAAACGATAACATTAATTCACAATATAATTTTCCTCAATATCAATACAACAGATTCTCCCTAAATGTTCTATATAGTTTAAGACCAATCATGTCGCCGATGAGCTGCATTACATCACAATAAAATGACGTCACTTCCTCTGATTGCTTTTCAGGACCGGTGTTATGGTTTATGCTGTGACCCTGTGAACTGGTGACAAGCACATTCACGCTCCAATGTTTATGTGTTCTTGCAGATATGTGGTGGTGTCAGATTCCTCAATTTTGGAAAAGTGAAATAAAATTGTAAATATTGAGAATTGTCCATGAACATCTTTCGGTTAGTTAAAATATATACTTGAAGACCAATCCCTTTTCATAAGGAATTCTATTTTATATTCATAGGCTGCTATTTCACCTTTACAACTGCATGCATATTTGTCATATTTTATAAACATGCGAGACAAGTCCCTTTCTTCATTAGCATTTTTATTTGACTCTCCAAACTTAATGAATCTGCTTCCATATCTTCCATATACAAAAAATAAATATGTGAATGCATGCTGCATGAACTCTCCTGTCAACAGTTAACAGGGTCACCAATCGCACCATAACATTGGAAATGGAGCACAAGTGCAAACACAGCCGTGAAAACACAACCAATTTACTGAAATAGGAAAATGCAATAGGGCAGGCAGGCAGATGACAGACAAATCAGTTAAAACAACAGGGCAACTCACCAGGAGAGCAGATACTTTCAAAGCAACCTGTTCAATAAGGGTAATCCAGCAAAATCTAAAACAAAAGTCCATAGTAAAATTCAGTCCATGAGAAATCATGCCAGTAATAACCCACAGAACATTAAAAAAACGTTAGGAAGAATGTGAGTGTTTTTTTGTGCTTACTCAAATAACATGTTCAGCTTCTATTTCAGACTTCTTAAATGTGACATGCTATTTAGTAGTGGTGGCCAAAACAATGTTTCATGAACCATTTGTGATATTTTTTTTGACCGCACTACATTGTACTTTTGACTTTGCTTTGAGCCCTTTTTTGAACAGAGGGCACCATCTAGTGGGGTTAGAAAATAGAGAAAATGGTTCCAAAAGCCTTGTTTTGGCCATCACTGCTGTTTGGCAAGAATTTGTCACGTTCTGACAATAAAGCATACTTCATAATTGCAATTAACCATTTGCCGACTTATTGACTCAGGAGCAAATATCAGCTTTTAAACTAGAAATAAATAATAACTTGATATTTATTGTGATTATTATCTATATCAACTGATATTTTTTTTTAATTATCATGATAACATTTTTGGCTATATCGCCAAGCTGTAGTTTTCATTGTTCAACATTATACTGAAGTATTTCAGGGAGAGTATAATTTACATTTACATTTACTTAGGAGACTGTTTTGTCCAAAGTCGCATACAGTGAGGTTGATTAAGCATCAAAAACATATAGCTGTTATGGAGCCAACAAGGTAAGAGCCGCTGGGCTGAGCTTCCAATGATCAGTAGTTAGTGCAAGTTAGCATCAAAGAGCCATAGAATACATAACACAACGTCATAAAAACAGAAGAGTTATTCAAATCACATACCATGAGGACTGGTACCATCCATATGGGTAAAAACAGGGTTGTTCCAGGGAAATCTACAAATTCTTTAACCACTATATTACCTACTGCCTACACATGTATGGATGACTTTGTGCCAGTTTGTTTGCATACTTATTGTTTCTACATTTACCTCAGGGGGGAATCCTGGAGGAGCCTTTGCTCTTGAACTTGCTCAGAATCAGTGGAAAATGTATCTGAATCAGCCCTTGGACCGTGAAGAGCAGGACCAGTACTTCATTAATGTCACGGCATCTGACGGGCTCTTCATGAGCCAAGCAGTAGTGGAAATCACGGTCATGGACAGTAATGACAATAGTCCCGTATGTGACCAGGTCAGGAAATGTGTTTCAGGAAACCCTTCCTTAGCACTTATTAAAAAGCTGTGCTTGCAGCCTAGTTGAGTTTGATGAAATTGGGTCTGAAATTGGGCTGCTGCTCCCATAATGATATATAACAAGGCTATAACACAGGGGTAGGCAATCCTAGAGTCCTGATCCTAGACTGCTGGTATCCAGCAGGTTTTCTATCCTACCTGATGAGTTACTATCTTCCTGAAATCAGGTGTGGGTCATCAGAGACCAGGTAGGAGAGAAAACCTGCTGGATACCGGCACTTCAGGGTCAGAGTTGCCTACCCCTACTATAATAAAACAGTTTCATTTATTGATTACTCATTCTGTGTTTCTTGGTCCCATGTCCTTATCCCAGACCGTGTATTCAGCCTCCATCTCTGAGGATGTTCCTCTCAACACTGTGTTCCTAACGGTAGGAGCCACAGATGCAGACTTGGGCGAGAACTCTCAGATTCAGTATTCACTTTTTGGCATTGGGGTGGAGGACTTCTACATGGATGTCAATACTGGTAGATGCATAACCATTTGTTCAGTGTTTCTGTGTGTTGTGTTGTGTGTGTATGAGTTTGTCTATGTTCATTACTTCTGTCTGTCAGGTGATGTGAAAACAGCCTCAGTCATCGACCGTGAGAGGATCCCTAGGTACATGTTTGTTGCCCAGGCGACAGACGGCAGGGGGCTTTTCTGCCGTGCGAAGGTCCTTCTGACAATCTTGGACGTGAATGACAATGCACCCGCCTTCCCCAATGCACGCTACACAACCAGTGTTTACGAAAGTGCTACACCCAAAGCTCTGCTAACACGCCTGCAGGCCCTCGACCCCGATGAAGGTCAGAAACCAGCCTTGTGTCACTCTGGTACCACCAGCTAACTCAGCTACACAACATGAGCCAAAGCAGCAGGAATACACTTCACTGCTCTCTATTTTTCTCAAACTTCAGCCTTCATGTCTATTGGGGAGAATGTGGAATGTGTAGTCATCACTGAACCATCATCATCTTTTACACTGGCTCTATTTCTATATCTTTTCAGGGAGCAGTCGGAAGGTGATATACTCCTTACAGGACTCAGCAGGTGGCGTCTTCTCCATTGATGAGTCCACAGGGATTGTGGTCCTCGAGAAAGTGCTGGACCATGAGCTGCGGTCATCCTACACTGTCACTGTCCAGGCTTCAGATGGAGTACTCCACTCTACAGCTGACCTTGACATCTTGGTTTTAGATGTAAATGACAACCCGCCTGTGTTCCAGGGAAGCAATTACTCAGCGTCTGTGCCTGAGGATGTCACTCTGGGAACTGAAGTCCTGCGCATCTACGCCACCAGCGCAGATGTGGGCACTAATGCTGAGATCTGCTACACTATCCAGTCTGGCAATGAGCTCCAGAAGTTCCAGATTGCAGAAGAAACAGGTATGACTATGGAATGACGTGCTATTTTCAGAAATAATAACATACAAACAAACATATAGGAGACAGAACACTAATAATCTTTCAATAAAGATGACATTTGTAATTACATGCACCACAAATCAAGCCTATCTTTTACTCAGGTGTCATCTCCATCGCTGAGGCTCTTGACTACGAGGTGTGTAGATGCTACCTCCTGGTTGTTGAAGCCTGGGATGGTGGCCTTCCACCCCTAAGTGCTGTTACTATGGTAACTATACGTGTAACAGATGTGAATGACAATGCTCCAAGGTTTAGCCAAGACCTATATAACACCATCATCCCAGAGGATGCCAGCATTGGACAGTCCATCATCAAGGTGCTCCATCTTATTTACCATTATGTTATTATTTTGGTCTGGTATCATAGGAAAGCTGCCTGATTATTGCAGAAGTGAAAGGAACACCTCTAATCTTCATGTTGGAGCTCAGGAATATCCCTTGCTAATAACCCTGTGTAGCTACAGGCAGAGGACCCGGATAGTGAGGGAAATGGGCAGATCATGTACTTCATCGTGAATGGGGATGACAGGAATCAATTCTCCATTGAGCTGAATATGGGACTAGTGAAGGTCAACAAACCGCTGGACAGGGAGAAGGTAAGAGATGGTCTATGGGCGGGGTTTAACCAGATGATTGTATGGGGTGTGGCATATCACACAGACTGGCAGACATTTGGGTCTGAAGGAAAAGACCACATGTTGCTCTAATGAGGAAAATAAAGTCAGGAGGGATGGTTTATGGTTAAATGGGGAAGTAAACAAATGGAGATGAACATTTTGGGACTGGCATCAACACTGGGCTTAGTGTTACCTATATACACACAGCTGGAAATAAGGGCATTGGGCCTTATTGATTGATACAGTCATCACTACTGCTTCCCTTTAAGACACAATAGCCATCAGCAGTATATTCCAAGAATGACTCTTTTGGCTTTGTGTTTTGATCTTAACACTCTAATAACTTGGCTCCTCTCCAAGGTGTCCAGATATTCCCTAACTGTCCAGGCTCTGGACAAGGGATCTCCTGCTCTATCATCTGTGGTCACAGTTAGCATTGACATCTCTGACGTCAATGACAACCCACCCCTCATTTTACCAGCTAATGCCAGCATTGTGGTTCAGGTAGGTACCTACATTTCTGCAATCTTTCATAGTTCTGTCATGTGACCTGGCCTTGTGACCAGTGATTGGCTTTATGATTCACTGTAGGGGTGACAGAAGCAATATCTACATTTGGCTTCCTGTGCTTATTCTAATCACAGACTGATGAACCCTTGGGCAGCAACGTTCTGCAGCTGTCTGTCGCAGACAATGACACACTGCTTCATGGTCCACCCTACGAGTTCAACATCATCTCCGGGAATGAGGGGGAAGCGTTTGTCCTCAACCAGGAAGGGCTGCTCCGGACCAACCGTTTCTTTGGGCAAGAAGTAGAGAGTGAATACCACATCCAAGTACAGGTGAGGTCCATTTTCATCAATGTTACTCTCTGTGACAGTGATTCATAACACTTCACAGGAACTTAAATACTCCATTGATCTAGATCACTTGGATAGACTCCATCTCCAATCTCCTCTTGGATTTTGTATAACTAATTAAGGAACTAATAATATCCCTTCTGTTTTCAATCATTTCCTTTATTTTCCAAAGGTCCGAGACTCTGGAAGGCCCCGTCTGTCATCCTCCACCTTTGTCTTTGTTCGCATTGTTGGGGATAACCTCCATAGGCCTGAAGCCTGTTCTCTGGAAATTTACATCATCACTGCTGGGGGTGAGTTCCCAGGTGGTGTCGTAGGTCAGATTCATGCCATGGACCATGATGGGGATGCTGCATTATCCTTTAGCCACTGGTCCCAGCAGAGGACCTTGTTTCAGATCAACGGGCAGGACGGGCGGATCATGGCTCTAACTGGCTTGCGGCCTGGTAGGTACCGACTGAACGCCACAGTTAGCGATGGCCGCTATGCCGTCGCAGTGAAAGTCTCTGTGCTGGTAGAAGATGCTGCTGACCAAGCCTTGTGGGAAGCCATTGTTGTGCGAATTGAGGGTGTTTCTCCGGAGAACTTCGTGCAGCTATACCTGAGCAGTTTCAGGAATGCTCTGATAAGCCTCGTGGGGACCCACTGCAGAGTTCTTGGTATCCAGCCAGCGCCCAGCTCGCATAGCCAATTGGATGTATTCTTGGCTGCAGAGGCGAAGGGTGGGGGCTTCCTCCCAGCCTCTGAACTGGCCCGGATGATCACTGTCTCGAAGAAACAGCTGGAGGGTGCTCTAAGGATCTTGGCCATCCTGGAGCAGGGCTGCCCCAAGTTGCAGTGTGGAGGGCAGTGGTGTAAGCCACGACTCGTGCTTGACCCCGGGGTCACGGTGACCTACAACATGCCAAAAGCCAGCTTTGTGTCACCACATTTCAGTTGCTCATGCATCCGTGAGTATGTCACATAAGCCTCTCCACTCACCAGCCCTTTCCAGACTGGCTATATTTATTATTGACTTTAAATTCAACTTCAGTGGTTTTGGCGAACACTAATCATTGAGTCTCAGCATCTTGGACAATGAGTGTGAATCTTGATTTTTCTTCATCTTGCTCGTAGCACAAAGCCTCTGTGCTCTGTCTCCCCCCCACCCCCTGACCGCAGCACTGGGTGGCACCTGCCACACCCATCCAAAGTACTGCCAGGTCCAGCTGTGCCCAGCTGACATGCAGTGCGTAGACGCCCAGAGCCCAGGAGCATCATATGCCTGCCAGTGTCCTGTACCCAGGCCAGGGGAGTGTGCAGGTCAGGGAACTGGAGGCTGCTGATCCAGTACCAACCCAGTGATAACCAGAATATACAGCAGAACATTATGGAACAGAAGTGCTAATGGGAATGCTTGTGTGTGTGTGTTGTGTCTCCTCTCAGGTCTGTCCACTCTGACCTTCATGGGGAACAGCTACATCGAATACCGCATGTACGAGAAATCCATAGCCAGTGGCTTCAAATTGAACCTCAGAATAAGAACATTTCAGAGCCAAGGCATTATCATGTACATGAATTATGATCCCTGCACTTTGCTAAAGGTGAGACTGACACTGACACACACACACACACACACACACACACACACACACACACACACCCACACACCTAAGACTCTATGTGATCACAGGATACCGTTAAAAGAACAGGAAGCTAATGGTGACTTTCTGATGGCACTGTTCGAAGAACAAGAACAAGGTGGTCTACACTTCAGTACTACATATCCAGGATGGTGAGGTCTGTAATGTTTCTTATGTTCTTACCTTAACTTACCTCACCTGTCTCTGCTTGGTCACCAGGTGAACCGCAGTGAGCTGTGGTTCCAGGGGGACTGTACGAACCACCAGGAGGGTCTGAGTGTCCCAGGTTGGCCCATTAATGATGGCAGATGGCACTCTGTATCCTTGGAGATGAGTGGGGATGTGACCACACTGACGCTGGACAGTCGATATGTGGAGCGAGGTTCACGTGGCCTGTCCTCCCGCCCCTGGGCACCAGGGGGCAATGCTAGCCTCGTGTTTGGGGCCCGCCTGATCCCGCCTGACTGGAAGCGGGGCAGCGGTACGCAGGTACTGGATGGGCTTCGGGGCTGCCTGGACTCCGTGGTTCTCAATGGGCACGAGATGCCACTGCTGAACGAGCAAGGCCACCATGTGGAGGTGACAGCGTTTGCACAGGTCAGGCCTGGATGTTTGCTGACCCCTGACCCCTGCCAGGCAGAGCCTTGTCGGAATGGTGGCAGCTGCTCGAACCTGCCCTCTGGTGGTGAGTCGTGGCATTGTACTGATCAGCATATGTTAGTTAATTAGTGAGAACATTTGTGTATAATGTTATCACCTGCAATTTACCTTTGCATTACATTTGCAATGACTGAGAATCCATCATTTTTGGTAAGTTCTAATTTAGGTCACATACTCATATTCAGAATTTCAGTGCAGCTGCCCCTCCCCATACACTGGGGGACGCTGTGAGGTGGAGATCACAGTCTGCAACCCCAGTTCCTGTCATAATAGAGCTTCCTGCCAGCCAGTTGGGGAGAAGCTTCGTTGTCACTGTCAAGGGGGAGGCGCCAACCCAAAGTGAGTCCGCACAGGCACTTTTTCTCATGGGGTTACTGGAATAGGAGATTAAACGTTTATTAATGTCGCTACAGAACAGTGCAACATACAAGCCAGTATTTCATATAATTGGAGAGAAAAAGACAAGAGGGCAGCAAAAATTTTACTTTTAAAAGCATTATATTTGTATTTTTGTGGAATGTAAACCTTTTCAATAGGCATGTCATTTTTAGACTTTATGACTGTACCGAGACTGCAAATGCATCACCACGGCTTCCCTGCGTCTCGTGCTGCCCAGAGTGTATGACAGTTTCCGCCCCAACTGCCGTCAGTGCAACCATTCCCACGAGACTCTCATTCATGCATCTTCTGCTCAGGCTACTGTTCACAGCTCACAGTACAGTATACATTCCTATCTTAATGTCTTAGTAGCTTAAATGGTGATAAAAAGGTTAGAACAATAATGAACTAAGAAAATGTTGATAAAAAGGAAACACCAAACAATATGACTTAAAGATGATATAATTTTGTTATACAGGATATGATACATATGATCATTTTTGCACATGAAATAAAGGGCTGGCTTATGACCAAATGGACCTACGACCAGTCAGTAGGAACTGACTGCGGCCGTACGTCCACCTGTATCATGTTTATTTGGGCATTTGAGCTGTGCTTCTGATTTAGAGATGCATTTCTGTAGCTGAATCCATTTCCATCTTTGAGTGACAACAGAAAAGTAAGTCCCTTGTGATATATCAGACTGCCCCAGGCGGCAAACCGATAAAGCTTCCAGCTTGACTGGGAAAGATCCCTTTTCTGGGTGCTATATTAAGCAGAACAATTATTAACAGCATAGGGAATGTTGTTATCAAGACAAAAAATGTCATGTCTCCTGGTTCTGGTGCAGAACGTCTTATACTTTTTACGTAAAATGTAATTAAGCAGCCAGGGTCAAACATGAAATCTGATTTCAACACACTGGCAGTGTCTGAGAAGCATTCTAGAAGTATGCAGCAAACTGTTCCATTCTGAAAACATTTCCACACGTGGGCGTGGCTTCTTCCTGGACAGGTGTGAGGGGGGCGCATGCGCCGTGGAGGTGTGTGTGAACGGTGCCGTATGTCACTGTGGCTGCACACCGGGCCTTGCCGGTGGCTGTGGTACATCGGGTGCCGCAACCTCCCCGGGCCTGGATACGCAGGTTGAGCAGTTCCCTTACCTGGGCCATGACGAGCTGATCGGCATGGCAGCCATGCTCTGCTTCACCTTCATCTTCATCGCGCTGCTCGTCACTTGCCGCCGGAGGAGAATCTCCGCTTGCCCTCCATCCTGCCCTCCGCGGGATGAGCCGCCACCTCCCCTGCCCGCCATTCTTCATCCAGCCCCGGCTCTGCTGTATGACTCCGAATGGATGCTGGCCGACGACTTATGCTTTAGCACCATGCAGCCCTATGATGCCTGCACTTTGTGCCTAGAGCTAAAGAACCCATCCCAGGTCGGGATCCAGCCTCCTTCCTACTCTGGCCCCTGGCTCCGTAACATGTCACCGGAGATCCCACATGAATCTGTGAGCATGTGGGCGGACACATCCCTCCCCCTCACTGACCCACGGGGATTGGCTGCGTGCAGAGTGACCCCCCTCTCCCTAGGCCAATCCAACAGCAGCGCTCTCCTTGGGGGAATATTGAATGAAGGAGACAGCATGGAGCAAGATGTTTACCAGGAATGGACCGGCCCCCGAGACAGAGACATGGGTAAGGACAGAGGGACAGGAAAGGGGACAGAGTTAGAAGAGTTAGAAGAACAGCATGTAACAGTCACCGCGAGACTGAAGCAGCGTGTGGGATCATATTTATTGTAGGTTATATTACATGATTACTCCAGCCTACACTGAATGGAATTTCAGGGAGCTGACCATCTGCTGCTGGACTGTGTGGTAGCCTTATAAGGACATGTCTCAAGGACTGTAAAATCAGCTCTTCTGGATTTGCTCACTTGAGCTTGTCATGCACTTTCTTCCCTCCTTACACTCGGGTCTTGCCACTAGGTAGCATGGAGGGTATCGCAGATGGCCAGTCTCTCAACTCCTACCTGACTGAGTGCTGCAGTGACGATGGTAAAGCCGTGGAGTGCATGTCACTGTGTGTCAGCATGTGTTTAGGTACAGCTGTCTTTGAGGAAAGAGATGTGATTGGTTGGTCCCTCCTCCAGTTGTTTTGACTCACCTTCTTTCCAATCTGATTGGTTATCTCTCTGAACCAATCGTTTATTGTTCTGCCCTCAGAACATTTTAGTGTAAGAAAACCTCTCATGAGCAATCAGCACATGGTTAAGTTATATGACTAATCATACTTTACCTGGTAAATATTGTGAAGAAACCCCACGCACAGAGAACCATGACGTGATGTCTCCTTGCAGACCTACCTACACATGGCAAAACTGCAGCAGACATGACCTTTGATCTCACACATATCTTACGCATAACTCACTACTGCCATCTGAAGGCTCTGTGCTATAGGACACCCAGGTCATCAATAAGGATGTCCCGTTTTCTCCAGCTTACCGATGGGACACTGCAGAAGGTCCACTGGATGCGAGGGACAGCCCGGGATGCGAAGCAGGAGGAACTTCACTGGTGTCCACTTATGACTGGGACGCCTATCTGGACGAGTCTGGCAGTGAGAGTGATACTGACCGTCATTCCACACGGGGCTCCTGCCTGCCACCCTCATCACCCTCCCCGGAGGATACCGCCAGCTCTGGTGTATATGACGCGCTGCCGGCCGTGCCTTCATTCAGAAGGGCATGGAGTACGTGGGGGCACCAGGAAGACATTTTGGCTTCGGCACGTGCGGAGGTGGGGTCAGAGCACTGCAGCGGCGCCCCTTCTCCAGGCTGCCTGGCAACCAGACGATCTGCATCTTTCTCCCTGCCCCACTCAGGCTGTGTGGCTATTCCCAAACTGGGGAGGGCAGGTGGGCAGCAGGCTGGGACGGGAGGGGTCGCCTTCCCCATCTAACCTCCTGGAAGCTACTCACCAACACGCAGATGTGAAGAACATCAACAATGGAGATCCAAGAGCTTCTCCTAGGCTGAGGACTGCACCCATGATCTGTACCCGCTAATGCCGGCCCAGCTCGCATGATATTCTTAGCTGAGCGCTCTCCATGTTCTTGTCCTTATCTGTAATTTAATGGTTTTAGTCTGAATGTTCTCAAATTGATCATTATTTATTAGCAATATTGACAGTTCATTGTAAAAATACATACACTATATATTTATATGAATATGTAATGTTCCTACCAATGAAGAGCTTATTAAATGTTGGCTTTCCATCTGTCCATAAACACAAGGTCAGTCTGATGTTCAGAAACACTGAAACCACAGAACAGCCCTGCATCCTGCCCTTTGCTTTGGGCGTTTTTACACTGCACCAGGTACTGAACTTTTGGCACTAAAAATTTAGTAGTTCCTTTTTTCTATTGATTTTTGGCCAAGTGACAGCACTGAAGTAGCAAACTAGCATTGGCGTTGCCTATTGGTTAGGCAAACAACCTGTCTCGCAAACACAAAATACATCCAATGTCCTGAAAAAGCGTAGTTCTTACTGGTTTACCCGTGTTCTCTATGTAAAGCCTCTAGGGGGCGTTGGCATTTAAAGGCACCAGTACTACGAGTATAAATATGGCTGTTCCTCAGCCCACTATGGTAAGCCAGGTGGGTACTCTGGGTGGCAGACGACCAGCACTACAGATCCCCCAGTACAGCAGCACCACAGCCAGTATCTAGATGCTCACTGCTGGAACCTTTGACCAGCTGAGCAGTAAATGGCATCATTTGAACAGCCCGTTTGAAAGGAAAGCCTATTGTCCTTAACACCTATTGTATAAACACCTCCCATATTGACACCATCAATTCAAGAGTAAAGAGGACCCAAGAGGGAAATTATAATTCCTTATACATTGCACTATATTTGCAATGTAATTGGAAATTATATAAAATTGCAGATCATTATTCTTAGCCTTAAGTTTTTATTATTGCATTGTTTTTCATTTAATTAATTGGTGTACTGTGTACTTTTTATCTGTTTGAACCACATTTTCTTTGTTCACACTAAGTGTACTCATTTACCTTGCTTACCTCTGTATGGCACTATGCTCCTGCAGCTGTACGCGCCATAATTTACCCCTGTGATCAATAAAATTAATCTCAATCGACACTTATCCAAATAAATGTACATTTTGAGAAATTGTGGTCAGACGGTCCCTGGAGCAATTGAAGGTTACGAGCCTTATTTGAGACCCCTGTTGCTGACAAATTACTCATTCACACCACCCCCACGATGTTGATGAAGAATAAACATTTATCCAGGCAACTGACTTTATTCAAACCAGACCACAGAAGGTCAAAGCACAAAGGAGATCCTATGAAAAAACTAAATACTGAATGAATTCAAGGATCCGACATATGGGCCTAGTGAGGCACACGGTGGGGATGAAGGCTCCATGGACTCTCACAATCAGCCATTCCCACTGGGCAGCATTGGGAGAGCTGAAAGAGAAGAGCAGTGTACCAAGGGTGAAACTAAACTAACTGGACACGGATCCGTTCCTTGGCTACACGCACAATTCTGAGCTCAGTTCAAGTGTAGAAGGCATCACGAAGTATTCTGAGATATACTTCAGGCAGAAAGAATTTTCATCATAGCTCAGAGTAGAAAGCCGATAGCACACGCACATACATACATACATACAAACACACACACACACACACACACACACACACACACACACACACACACAAAACAAACAAACAAACAAACAAAACAAAGCTTCTCTACAGTAATCACGAACGCCGCGGACAAAGCGACGGACGCTCAGATTTGGCTAATACTCATCACTGACCCATCCGCTGAAGGGAGGATCTCAGAGGGAAAGGCAACATTTTCAGATCGCACTCCAATAAAGCATCTTTGTTACCACATACTAACCTGGCAGCCCACGTGTCCGAACAAAGGAGCCAGCGCAGGAAGGGAAAGTAACGACGCCTGCTGATTATCGAGAACTTTTTCGCCAAAGCTTTAGGTACTTTTCGTTTATACTTTCTTATTCTTCTTCTTCGTCTTCTAGTTCATCTATTCACAAACTGTACCGCTTTTAAAACTACGATATTTCGCCTCTTCCGGAGCGTCCAAACGCCCTCCGCTCGCCCGGAAATTGCGTCACCACGTTCGAAAGTGAAAGACTATATAATAAGCCCGACTGAGAAGAAATATAGTAAAAATAAGCCCCACTATTCTGATCTGTATGGTTAAACACTGTATAAACAGCAAGCTATAGAGCTCGATACTGCTGTGTCGAAATTTATAGTATAGAAATTTTTAGCGTGTTAGTTTTCGTGTAGATAAAAATGTCTGGAAGATGCATGGATGTTTACTGAAACCTTTTCGATCTACGCTCCTAGGAAATACTGGGTCAAAACCCCGCGATGTTCTCGGAGAAGTGCACCGATTTCTGTACTGACTACATCGTTTCTGACGTCAAGCTTCAAGTAAATTTCCGCTAGATGGCGCTTTGTATTGGTGTATCCATGAAGCTGGGTGTATCTCTCGCATGGTGAAGCCTAGTGCTGACATAGGCCTGCCTTGGTGACGTTCTCTTTTTCTGTTCTCGTGCACAAAGTAACAATGCCTTTGCATTCATCGGGATTGCTGTATGGAGACTTGGGTTAAGGATGTACCCTTATAACCTGCTGATTTTCCGATCTTAACATGCATCATGTACCTTACATGTTCACATCTTCTTGTCCAGTTGGGGGG
>JAODKC010000051.1:6415830-6437189 GCA_026777985.1 Mormyrops attenuatus | reverse complement strand
CCCCCCCCCGGCCCCCCCCCCCCGCCCCCCCCCCCCCCCCCCCCCCCCCCCCCGCCCCCCCCCCGCCCCCCCCCCCCCGCGCCCCGCCGCACTCTGGTGCATGTGCGGGACATGCAGCTTCCCTGTGCCATGGCGGTGTTTAGGATATATGCCTGATCACAATCTAATGGCCTTTGTATTTATAATTATTGCTTTCTACGTAAATCTGTTTTCTGACACAACTGCAGCCCCATCTTCAGCTCCTCTGACAGCCTTTTTGACTAATTATTCTTGGATAATTACCTAGTTTTTAGAAGAACATAATCGTACTTTAATTACTGTACGTCATTAACAAATTAGATGAGGGCTTTTCCACTGTCCTGATTAAGCCGTTCGAAGCAGGCTCATGTTTATCACTGTAATATCATTTCTCTTTATGTTTTCTGTCATTTCTCCTGGAATGTCACGTTCATGCTGGCAGGATGTAACTGAGGCAATTATCCCGCTGTTACTGTCATTAGATGTTACCGAAGGATAGCAAACCTTAAGATACTTGATCGGGAAGTAAATGGATACACAGACGTATGACATTTTTGCCCTTATTTGTTATTTAAAAGGCTTGCTTAAAGTTTCCTGCCGTGGCAGTTGAATGGAAGGCAACATTTTTTTAAGAGTGAGCGCTACTTGTGAGCACTTGTGAAAACTGTGCTCCCATGAGGCAGGACATCCAGTAAGAAAGAGCAGGACACCCAGTGGGAAACAGTTCCGCCCCCATGAGGCAGGACACCCAGTGAGAAAAAGCTCCACCCTTATGAGGCAGGACACCCAGTGGGAAACAGCTCCACCTGCATGAGGCAGAGCACCCAGTGAGAAACAACTCTGCCCCCATGAGGCAGGACATCCAATGAGAAACAGCTCCACCCCTACGAGGCAGGACACTCAGTGAGAAACAGCTCCACTCCCATCGGGTAGGACACCCAGTGAGAAAGTGCTCCGCCTCCATGAGGCAGGACACCCAGTAAGAAAGAGCAGGACACCCAGTGGGAAGGAGCTCCGCCTCCATGAGGCAGGACACCCAGTGGGAAAGAGCTCCGCCTCCATGAGGTAGGACACCTAGTGGGAAAGAGCTCCACCTCCATGAGACAGGATATCCGGTGGGAAAGAGCTACTGGGACAAGGTGAGTCTGCATGTAGCTCTTCTTTTAAGCATATTTGCTCCTGTTGTGAGAATCTGACTCATATTTCAGACACAATATGTGAATATGAGAATATTTGTTCACTACAAGGCTGGTTCCCATGTCTACAAGAAAGATGGGACTTTACTGTCTGTCAGCAGGAGCCCAACAGCAGGCGGGATTTGGACTCTGAAGCCGTGGTGAGATCCAAATTTCAGCTCTTACTCAGAACTTGCAAATTCAGTGAGAGTAGCAGCCCATCAGAAATCTGCCGTGTGAAATCGGAGGGGGTGTGAACCTGAGCGGAGGCAGCACTGCTGGCACATACCTCTGAACTTATGCCAGACTGACAGGAAGTAGGGTTCCACTGTGCCAGGCTAACCGGAAGTAGGGTTCTGCTGTGCAATGCTGATGGCAAACAGGGTTCCACTGTGGCACGCTGACAGGAAGTGGGGTTCTAACATGGCCAAGGTCCTCGGGAATTGAGGTTGCAGTGTGCCAGGTTCTCGGGAAGTGAGGTTGCAGTGTGCCAGGCTTCCAGAAAGTGAGGTTCCACTGTGCAAGGCTGACCGGAAGTGAGTTTCTACTGTGGCAAGCATATTTACTGAAATGTCTAGAAAATATCTCTTAATGGTAAAAAGTGGATGTAAAGAAGCATTTTAACCTTCTTTCTTGCCATCTTTATTGCCATTTCATTAAATTATATATGTATGTTTCTGCAGGTTTTCCAGTCTGTGCTACAGTACAGATGCTAATACTGAGTGAGACTCTGTACAGGCAGATAAGCAGGGCACAGGTAACCTTCTTGCTTTCAGTATTTACTGTCTCCTTACAAGGCACCTGACAGCCAGGCCAGGTCATTGTCCACCTCAGCATTGCTTAGAAACATCAATTTCATATTCAACAAATATTTCCCACTTTCCTGAGCTTCAACATTGTTTCGCTGGTAAGTAAATGTTGTTTTTCTCCAGAAGATTGGGATGTTATACAGGCTGAGCTTCTTCTAAATGCCATAATATTCTTGATAAGTCCAGCTTTCAAAAATATGCTTATTTTCTAAGCCGTTTCTCCCTGCACAGCTTCTGTCTCTGTTCCTGGGTGGCTCTGCTCTTCTACACAGACGGCAAAAGTGGAAACTGGGAAAGGATCTTGCTCATGGCATGGGACAGGCAGTTCTTGTGTACATTACCAGGTGTGTAACACAGAGACTCATTTACTTTTCCTAGCCTGCACTGTGGTTTTCCTCAGTCTGCTCAATAAAAGACATGAAAAGTACAACTGTCTGTCTATCATTAATTTAGTTAGATTGTGTTTGTCTGCACTTGTGACTTAAAGTTCAGACCATGTTTATTAGTAATCAATGCAGAAATGTAGTCTGAAATGTGTAATTCCAAAGAATTCACTTACTTTCTCTGCCAACAGTAATCTCTTAAATAAGCATAAATAAATAAGCCATAGCTGATAATCCTCTAAAATGGCAGAGAGAGCCACGGCTGATAATCCCCTAAAACGGGAGGAAGAGGCACTGTTGATAATCTCTTAAAACGGGAGGGAGAGGCACGTTTGATAATCTCCTAAAACGGGAGGGAGAGACACGCCTGATAATCCCCTAAAACGGGAGGGAGAGGCACGGCTGATAATCTCTTAAAACGGGAGCGAGAGTCACAGCTGATGATCCCCTAAAATGGGAGGGAGAGTCACGGTTGATAATCCCCTAAAACGAGAGGGAGAGGCAGGGCTGATAATCTCTTAAAACTGGAGGGAGAAGGACGGCTGATAATCCCCTAATACGGGAGGGAGAGGCACGGCTGATAATCCGCTAAAACGGGAGGGAGAGGCAGGGCTGATAATCTCCTAAAACGGGAGGGAGAGTCACGTCTGTTAATCCCCTAAAACGGGAGGGAGAGTCACGTCTGATAATCCCCTGAACAGGAGGGAGAGTCATGGCCGATAATCCTGTAAAACGGCAGAGAGAGCCACGGCTGATAATCCCCTAAAAGGGGAGGGAGAGGTACAGCCGATAATCCCCTAAAACGGGAGGAAGAGGCAGGGCTGATAATCCCGTAAAACGGGAGGGAGAGGCACATCCGATGATCCCCTAAAACGGGAGGGAGAGGCACGGCCGATGATCCCCTAAAACGGGAGGGAGAGGCACGGCCGATGATCCCCTAAAACGGGAGGGAGAGGCAGAGCCGATGATCTCCTAAAACGGGAGGGAGAGGTGCATCTGATGATCTCATAAAACGGGAGGGAGAGGCACGGCTGATAATCCCCTAAAACGGGAGGGAGAGGCACGGTTGATAATCTCTTAAAACGGGAGGGAGAGTCACGGTTGATAATCCCCTAAAATGGGAGGGAGAGGCACGGCTGATAATCTCTTAAAACTGGAGGGAGAGTCACGGTTAATAATCCCCTAAAACGGGAGGGAGAGGCACGGCTGATAATCTCTTAAAACGGGAGGGAGAGTCATGGTTAATAATCCCCTAAAACGGGAGGGAGAGTCACCGCTGATAATCCCCTAAAAGGGGAGGGAGAGGTACGGCTGATAATCTCCTGCAAAGGTGAAAAGTGTTGAATGTGGCTGCCTTGCTGCTGATAAAGTCGCCACATGGTTAAGGGATTACTGAGTGCAGAAAGGATGATGATGGGAGGAGAAAGAGAAGAGGGCAGAAAAGAGGAAAGAAGGCAGAAAGAAAGAGATGTGGGTATAGACATGAGGGAAAAACAAGAGTGAAGGATGTTTTTTTAAATTATTTGAAGAGACAGGACACAGATCACTGATGTGCTTTGCACAGGAGATCCACACCAGTGCTCAGAGGATTCAGTGAGACGCACCTGGCGGACTTTCAGCTGGCTCTGCGGGGCTCTGATGATGCCAGTATATTTAATGAACTCTGCGTTTGTTCCTCACAAGGGCATGGCACCAAAATATATATTGAAATATCTTGATTTTTTGATGGTATACAGAGGATGTAAAGGTGCATGTTACATGCTGGCATAGAGTGAATGTATCTGTGGCCATGGTGGACTCTGAGGTGTCTGCATTTCCTGAGCCTGTGTGTCATCAGCCACTGGTCTGACTCTAACTCTAAGATGTTAAGGATCATGCTTTAGTCCCATCGCAGCTTGTCAATAGAGACTCGATGGTGGGACGGCCTGTACCATTCAGGGATGTACCTAAATACGAATACAGTTTTCGGAAATGCACAGATGATATGTTGTAAAAACATATTTTTTTCTACCCAAAGTCTCACATTATTATTCAAGAAAGGTCACATCTATGTTTTTTCAAATTAATATAAACGCCTATTCTGTTTGAAAGACATGACTTCGATTTTACTAACTAATCCTTTCATTTACTACAAGTTATTTAAAAGAGATCACTATATTCTGTAGTCACCTCACCAAGGTAAGTACACAACAAGCAGCGGGCTGAGAGCTGACCTTACCCGGCTGTCACTCTGGGAACCTTGCTTGGGGGGGGGGCAGTGTCTTGTGCAGATTTCTTTCAAGCCCCTGTACAAACCCAAACCTCTAAACCAATACATCACTTCTTGTTTTTTGCTGTATGTGTTGATGCCTTCTTTTAAAAACGGTTGAACGGTTGAAAACGTTTTACCATATATTGCTGTCATGTAATTACTGTTGTATAGCAGTAATTCATGTTTCCCTAGCAAAATAGTACCATTAAGATCAACAAACACAAATACCACATCACTGGAATTGTAAGATTATTTCCTTCAAATGAAGGATATTTTCTGTATATCTTTACTGTAAATAGTTTCTATTTCCACTGCAAAACAGAATATTTCAATATTTTTTTTTTCCAGTTCTGATTATTCAGTGTCTCCTGGTTAAAAGAGGGGTGGACTTTAGACTGTTCATAAAACTTAGTTTAGTTAAGGCACAACAATTGCATTGCCAATGAATATTAGGTTAGAAAATACAATTTTAACGGGATATCCAATATAAACCACACACAATTCCTGTCTTTTATTTGAATATAGACAGTTAATTTTGCTGGTCAAACAGATACAGATACAGATATTGATGTCACTGTGCACCTCTAGTACCAAATGATGTATTCAGCCATTTTTATGATTCTTCATAGAGTTTTAAACCATTATTCTTGCATCAAATCACCCTGTGAGGAAATCACAGATAGGTAAGTATGACATGAATGGCCACTTGAGCTAAACACCCCCCCCAAGAGCAGATCCAAACTGCTAATAGCACCACTAAATGACTGCAGAACATTGTAACTTGACTTAAGAATACAAATACATTCCTATGTAGACTGGCCCAGATAAGCATAAGTATACCCCCACCTTCCCCTAGTTAAAGTCCTCACTATTATATTCTTATAGAAAGGGGGAAATATATTTTACTTGCTGAAAGACATTAACACAATAAAAATGGCAACGTGTCCTTGAGTTAGTCTCAGTCAGAGAAACAGGGCGAAAAACAACAAGTGTGTCATTCACAGACAGAGAGAGTAAGTAAGATAGTAAGTGTGTTAGTCTCAGTCAGAGAAACAGGGAGTAATACAGCAAGTCTGTCAGCCTCAGTCAGAGAGAGGGAGTAAGATAACAAGTGTGTCAGTCTCAATCAGAGAAACAGGGAGAAATGACAAGTGTGTCATTCACAGACAGAGAGAGTAGGTAAGAGAGTAAGTGTGTCAGTCTCAGTCAGAGAAACAGGGAGTAATACAGCAAGTGTGTCAGTCTCAGTCAGAGACAAAGGGAGTAAGATAGCAAGCTAAGTGTGTCTGTATCAGTCACTGACAGAGGGTGTAAGACAGCAAGTGTGTCAGAATCAGTCAGAGACACAGGGAGTAAGACAGCAAGCTAAGTCTGTCTGTGTCTGAATACACAAGCACCATCTGATGTTTGATTTGATTTTGACCTTCAGCAAACTGCCATGTTTAACATTTTCTTCATACAGCTTCCAGTAGCAGCGATTATTACCTCTCTCTCTGCGTCACGTTCTCTCTGTCTGTCTTACCATTCTTGCTTCTCCCTTTTTCTCTTTCCTCCATGCCTCCCTCCCAGCCCTGCATCAGCACTGCAGCACTGCCGTAGCTGCAGCCCCGCTGGACCAGCCTGTGATCTGTGATTCGCGACTCATCGACTGAATAATCCTGCTTCCAGGAAGCCTGTGACATTTTGCCAGTTTTGTGTGGTATGACTCCAGGTGCATCAGGTAAATTGAACATTAGATTTGCAGATTTGGAGATTATCTACCTGCAAATACACAAATATCCACAAGCCCCAGAGGTTATGTAGCTAATATTTTTTATAAACATAGAATCATATACACTAGCAGTCAAAAGTTCTTGCACGCCATAGGTTTTTACCGCTTTTCCATTTGTTTCATAAACTGCAGATTTTTTATTCTTGTTAAGCATTGGAATGTTGAGTGAACAACTATAAATGAAAACATAATTCAAATAGAACACGTTTCCTTTATAACATGGAGATACAACAGAGTATGTAACAGTGCATGTCTGACATCCTATTAACTGGTTGTGTGGTGACGGTAGAGTCAAATTCTAGGCTGTGCTTTAACTTTAAATGCACTAGTTAACTGTTTCATCCCATAAAACAGAGCAGTATTTAATGTCCCTCGTAGAAAGAATGCCTCAAATTTTCTCTCCTGTTATAACTGCTAAAGGAGGTTACTTTAATGAATCAAAGATATGACATTTTCTTGCTAATAAAGGTACTCATATGGTGAACATACTGTAAATCTATTTGCTAGCATAGAATATTGCGCATATTTTCAATAAATGTTAAGTAAGTAACATGCAATTGTAGGAAATTTTATTGTATTGTAAAATCTTTGCCTGATACTGTAGATGTTAATGTACATCTGTGCAAAGCAACATACAAGCAGGGTTCACAATAAGAATACAGCCATCAATGGGCCAGCTAGGCATAAGGTGCAACTTCCAGTAAGTGACCTCTAGTAAGTGCAAATCTGCAATGGGACAAGAGCTATACAACACATCACAAATCAACACAAGAACCACTGTAAACAGAGAAGAGCTATTGAAATCAAACCACCATTAGGACTAGGTTTTATTAAATTCAAGGGCAGTGTTGTCAAAGACCATAGCTAAGGGACCTCTGATGAAGAGGGAGCAGGTCAGTGATTGGGTGAGCTAGGTCAGGTGTTCCTGATAATATGGCTTCTCAGGGGTTTCTTGAAGGTTGAGAAGATGTTAATAGGTAGCTCATTGAGAAACCACACATGAGAAATGTCAGACTTATTTTCACGTAGTGGAGGAATTAGCCTGCAGACAGAACTTAGGTCTCGACCAGGTAGCTGCTGCCCCATTAATGACTTTGAAAGTCGGCACCCAAGACTTGGACTTGATCCATGCAACTAAACAGAACCAATGGGTTTAAATGCTGAGCCTCCATTGCAGATGTGAAGAGAGTTAGACTTGCTGCTCAGTGCCTGGGGCAGAGAGCCACTGGGGGCCTTCATCCGGGCCACACTCACTGGTTGCCTTGCTTATTGTGCATTTTCACTCATGCCAGTGTAAGAAAATCAGTGTTTTAGCCAGGAAGAGGCAGAGAAGAGTCACGGTCAGAGGCAGTACTATGCTCCTGAGGAGTCATTTACCCAGAATTTGTGTAGAAGCTGTTCTCACACTGTCCACTGTGGGAAGCTACTGAGGTGCCAAGTGCAATAAGCCCCCCCACCGACCAACCCCCCCCCCCCGCGAGGCACCGGACTATATCTCACATACCCTGGTACATTACTTACAGTATGCTTCCCAACCTTGATGACCACAGAACAACAGACATTGTGCAAAAAATTTCATGGACTGTTAAATATGTCAATGGTGGGGGGGCGGGAACCCCTAAAATGCAGCACAACTGGAAGGTCAACTGCGGCAGAGGCTATTCTGTCACAGGCAGTGTCTCCGATACAATACAGAGTTACACGACCCAGAACACAGTAACACACCCTCATATGCACACACCTCTTCCTTCTTCTGTCCTTCTGCTGTGGCATTATGGGATTGAGACGTCACTCCCGAACTCCCACCCACAGAGGTACAGTGTACTGGTTCCTGTCATCTAGACCAAGAATCTATTCATTAGATTGTTCCCAGTCTCTCTGAAGAACGCATTCCTGCTGTTTCTCTCTCTAATTTAAACCAGGAAGAGAGAAACATCCATGTGTCAGAATCTAAGCCCCATGAATCACCCAGGAGAATTTTACATTCTTGCAAGCAAGTCATCACAGTTAATGAAACCAGACAACCTGGTGCTCTAATGTGGGCTGAATACGCTGTTGACCGTTTCAGGAAAGGTACTGCAGAAAAAGCATGGAAATACCATAAAGAAAACACATTTGAATGAGGAGCAGCTGCCTTCCGTATCCCAGCAACCACTAAAGGCATTTTTCTGATGTGTTTGCCTGCCGCCAAGATGCTGTCTCAGGTGAATCAGGTTAGACATCTTTCTCCAGGGCATTTTTTACCGTCCCTACCTCTCTTTCCCCGACTCCATATCCTCAGTTCACATAATCCAGTTATAAATATTAAATATTTGTCTGAGGGACAAAGTGTGGAAGAAACATGAATGCCACCGTTTCTGAGCCAATATGTTTTTTTGGATAGATACCCAGGTGTATTGCGATGAATCTGGACACATTTAAAAACATCGCATACAATAGGAGGCCACAGGCTGAACGCTCAGCTGTCATCCGTTGTGTAAGGTGGACAGCTGCTTAACTGACTGTGGACTAGTTATATAAGCGTTCCTTAATTCGCGATGATGCCGATGTTTATGCTTGCAGCCTCTGCCTGGAGGCTTTGCCCAGCATGGCTGAAGATCTCTATCTCGCCTCGTGAGTCACAGACGTGTAGAGAGAGGCAGTAGTCTGCCTTGGTGTTTATCCCTCTTCACACATGAGTCTCTCTGTAGCTGAAGTGCCTTTTTTTACTGTTTTTACTTGTTCGTGTACTGCTGGCACTTCTAGGATGTAGAACCGTGGTCTTGATCTAATGCATCCATCTGTAATTATTTGTTTACCACACTTTGATAGTGCAGAACTGCTGATGTCCACTAGGGGGAGTTAGTCACAAAGTGGGAGTGTGAGTAGCCACCCTTTTCACTTCAGGAGGTGTAATCATGTGTAAGGTGGTAGACATGGCTATTACATGAAAGTGGTTCTCAGGGTCATAGAGGTAGAGGCAGTGGCCGCTGGCATTTACTGAAATGAATATAGAGGGATGGGAATAAGGATTCAATGTACTGCTATCGTAAAGCCAGTGCCATTGGCTGAGGGATGCAGGGTGTTTGGACCTGTGAAGTTTGCCTTCATCATTACATCTGGTAGTGCTTGTTTAGACTGTCTTTTCCTGTATCCTTACGGCTACCATTTCAATCTGTAAACGAACAGTATATTTTGGCAGCTGGATACTTATGTACAAACAAACATGGACACAGTGTTTATACACACACACACACACACACATACACGTAAAGAGCAAATACACAAAGAAATCCAGCCCAGAGCAAACAGACACACACATAGATTTTATGCTGACAGACAAACTGGTTTTGCTGTGTGGGATTACAAGGAGCTGTCTGGTCTAAATTTGACCTTATTTCAAATTTCTTATCCAGTGTTCGCATCACGTGTGGTAACCATAGAAACCCAGAATAAAATACGGTGGAAATCTCCAAGGTCAAGTTGTTTTATCTTCATAACTCCCCCTTTCCCTTTCCTCCCGCTCTCTCCATAAGCACGGCTGTGTCCTTACAGTTTGGCGAGATACTTGAAATGCTCCAATATGGGCGGCCAGGGATTACATTCACTTCCTCATTCATATAAAAGAATCTGCGCTCAGCAGCGATGCATGACGTCACATGGTGTGTGTGTGTGCATGAGAGCGAGAGAGAGAGAGAGAGAGAGGCAGCGAGTTGGGGCTGTAGCTGCCCAGGATGGAGGGAGGCAATGTCACCATCCTGGGCCTGGGTGTGGAGGGGTCAGGGTGACACAGAGTGATGGGAGGCCTGGCGATTAACGTCATGACCCTGTACCATAGAAGCTGCTGACTGAAGAGGCCAGAGAAGCTGAGCTGTGAGCAGAGCAAAATGCGTATTGTGAGTGACATTTCGCCCCCTTCCTGTCAGCGGGTTAAGCTTACTGCAGCAGAAGCTTGGCTTAGCTTCTATAACAACAACAATAATAATAATAATAATTGATTGATGATAATACATTGTAACAGCAGCTCACCTATGGCAGTGGGAGGAAAAGCTTTTGGACGGACGTGTGATGAGAAATACATCCTCCCTTTAGTTACAAGAAAAGATATGTGATGAAGGAAAGGAATTATGGGCATTGGGGCTGGAGGGGTGGGGGGTATAGTACTGCGGGTAATTTGTCCTCAGGCAAAGACATCTCTGTGTACCATCACAGGGGACTTCACCCAGGAATGTTCCTCACGCTGCCTTGAAAAAATCTGTACTCTCCTTATCTAAGCAATGACATTTAAATAAGCGTGTGAATATTCAATTAGAATCTAAATGAAAAGAGACTAAATAAATCCCCTTCTGTTCAGCGTTGGCCAATATGAAAGGGGATTTTCTCAGTGACAAAAAAACAGATAAAGTGTAAGGTTAGAAAAGCACTTACAATTTCAGTCCAAGAGGGTGGAGAGTGAAAGCGATTGACACTGTGGAGATTATACTGTGAGACTGACACTGTGGAGATTGCACTGAGAGACTGACACTGTGGAGATTACACTGAGAGATTTACACAGTGGAGATTACACTGAGAGAATCACACTTTGGAGATTATACTGAGAGATTGACACTGAGGAGATTACACTGCGAGATTCACCCTGTGGAACAGAGATTCACATTGCAGAGATTATACTGAGAGATTCACACTGTGAAGATTACAGTGACAGAGATTCACATTGCAGAGATTATACTGAGAGTTTCACACTGTGAAGATCACAGTGACAGAGATTCACATTGCAGAGATTATACTGTGAGAGATTCACACTGTGGATTTTACACTGAGATTCATGCTGAGGTTGTAACTAGAGTTTGATGAATGTCCATTGGCTTTCACAAGAGCACATGTGAATGACAAATGTTACCAGTACAGAAAAAATGGACAGGAAAATATAGGAGGTTTATGATGTGACTGTGCACAGGACTGGGGCATCACAGCAAACTCAGTGCCACGCAGAAGGGTGGCTGTGCGCTGCTGGTGACAAATGGCCCAGTTTGGCACGTTTCATTGGCCGGCATGGAGGGAGAAGAGCGTGGTGCATCGCTGGCAGCAAAGGCGCGGTGCCTCAGAACGGCGGCCCTGTGCGCTCCCATTAGTGTCCTGCTGTGTCCTGCCCTCCCCCCGTCTGCCGCGCCGGGGCTGTGGGCCGAGCCAGCTGCCAGGGAGCAGCAAGAAGACCATATAGATCCAGGGAACAGCTCAGCACTCGAGCGGAAACGCAGAGGCAGCAGTAAAGGAGCCTGATCTCAGATCTGCTCAAGATGTCGCCGTTCAGCACAGTCATGTTAAAGGAGCCTGATCTCAGGTCAGCTCACAAGGTCGCCTTTCACCATGGTCATGATAAAGGAGTCTGATCTCAGATTAGCTCACAAGGTCACCGTTCAGCATGGTCGTTAATTAAAGGAGCCTGATCTCAGATCAGCTCACGAGGTTGCGGTTCAGTATGGTCAAGTTAAAGGAGCCTGACCACAGAACAGCTCACAAAGTCTCTGTTCGGCATGGTCCTATAAATGGAGTCTGATCTTAGATCAGCTCACAAGGTCACCATTCAGCATGGTCATGTTAGTGAAGCCTCATCTCAGATCAGCTCACGAGGTCACCATTCAGGAAGGTCATGTCAAAGGAGTCTGATCTCAGATCACCTCACGAGGTCACCGTTGAGGAAGGTCATGTAAGGCATGCTGATGCTGAACCAGCCTGATGTCTTCTCAGGACAGATCCAAGCTTAACAACCAGTCCATTGGGGGGTCATGTTATGGTACATCTGGTCCTGTTTCATTAAGGCCTATCATTCTGCCTGTCACAGAGCTCATCCTGGATTTGCCTGGAAATGGAAGCACCTAATTGGTCTCACTGGAGTCATTAAGACAAGACTGTGTTCACAGTAGATTACGTTGGTCACTCTCCCTGCATGACGGACAGCTGAGCAGCTCAACTCCATGCCTGATTATGGAGCATCATAGAGGGTCAGGTTACACCTGATGACCACTGCTGTTTCCATCTGCCTGACAGACCAGACATCTTTCCAGCATGGTTTAGCCTTGAGCCTGACAGGAAACAGGATACCATTTTCACTCGCTAGGTGCACAAATAGACATTTTTAGACTGGGTGTTCCCTGCATGTGGTCTGTGCCACCTGTAATAGGCTCCAGACTCACTGTAATGCTGTACCAGATAAGCAGTTAGAGAATAGAATATCTTTATTGTCATTGCATTGCCACCAATGCAGTGAAATTAAAGCAGCTCTCAGAGATACATACATCACTCACACAGTCATCGTCACACATACATAAATTAAAACTTATCTTCACTAAATAATCTAAAAATATAATATAATTTAAAGTGTATAAAATATTAAAGTGCCTGTCAGTAGTTGCATGAAAACTCCATGAGAAGATAGTCCAGCTATTTAAAATACTGAAAGTGGGGCCAGCGGGATGAGGGTAAGAGAATTTAGTTCTTTGACAGCTGAGGGGTAAAAGCTGTTCCTCAGTCTTGTGGTACGGTACTTTAAGGCTCTGTAGCGCCTTCCACAGGGCAGTACTGTGAAAATATGATGGAAAGGGTGAGTATTGTCACTGATGATTCTATGGGCCTTGCTGTGACAGTGCGACCTGTAGATGTTTTCCAGGGGAGGGAGGGGGAGTCCAATAATTTTTTGTGTTGTGTTGATCACTCTCTGAAGGGCTGCCCTGTCTGCCTCTGTGCAGTTTCCATACCATGCCAGGATGGAGTAGGTCAGTATGCTCTCGATTGAGCAGTGATAAAAAGTCTTCAGCAAAGTGGCAGAGATATGATTCTTCCTCAATGTCCTGAAGAAATGTAGTCTTTGCTGGGCCTCCTTCACTGTAGCCCTGGTGTGTATGCTCCATTTTTTTCATCATTGAGGCTAATGATTGGGGATTGAGTATGATGGGCAATGAGCAGGTGAGATTTTTCATCACTGGATGCACTGGCAAGCATCATCAGCGTGTTATGATAATAAACTATACAAACAGGAAACTGGGAACATTGAGGAGAGCTGGATTTGAAGAGACATGCTGGGTAGTCTGACCCAGCCTGTTACAGAAATCTTATTACATACACGTGATTCGACAGGATTCTGTCTGTTTTAGATCAAGCGCGCCGTGGGAAATCCCCACCTGACAGGGATCATTAGGTGTGTTAGGGAGGTTTACCAGATGTAAGAACTGGGTTTCCCACCTAAAGCTGCTGCTTTTAATCTAATCTCCCCCACACGCGGTGTTAAACCTCATGTCACTACCAGATCATGTGACCAGCCAGCTCCACTGAGGTCTTTGAGGAACATGCTGTGATTTTTTGTGGCTTGGTAACTGGTCTGGCAGGTGACTGGTCTGAATCCAAGGCGGCTGCTGTCAATAAAACTTCCCACATCCGAGGTTCTGTCTGGGTTGTGAAGGATCCAGAGATGAACGCCACGATTCCTGAGTTCTTCTGCACATCTCCGAGGGTCTGGTGACTAGCTGGCCTAGTTTTTTAACCTCTTGTTTTGTCAGATTTTGAATCTGCATTTCAGGATGGACTTGACTGAATTAGCAGTAGTTGCCCCTGTGTCTCTTGTGTCTGTTCATGTCCCAAACTAAGCCTGGTGGACATCTGTGACCAGACGGGGACAGAGAATCTTCCATCAAAGATACGTGTCAAAATGGAGAAGAAAGTGATTCCGCAGATTTAACTAGAAATTTGGAACCATGTCAAGTAACAAAGGTGGCAGAGAAGAAACCCGTCTCAGAGCTGTTGTTTTGGTGCAGTGGATTTAATCGAGTACAACGCCAAATCCCGTCAGGTGGCTTCATGCATTTCGCACTGTTCTGGAATATCCCATAATCCCCTCCTGCCAAAGATGCCACTTGGCAACACACGTGTGGCACAGACAGACACTTGTTTGAAACATTTGTTTCAGCTGTTAAAAGTAGCCGCGCTTATCGCCATCTGCCGCCCCCGCGTGCATCTCATCACGACACGCCCCCCCATCCTGACGCAACCCGCACACACTCACAGGCATTTTTACAGGAGCATTTATAGCCAGCACCCCCCCACCCCCCACACCCCGTCCTCCCAGCGAGGGAGTCAGTCATCCCCGGTGATTACATGCTAACAAACTGGCTTTTTAGCCAGTTATTAAAATTCTCTCTGGAAAAAGGTGGCATGCGCTGCTTGCTCATTAAGGGCCGTTTATGAAAGTCACACTCGATTTGCGGATGGGTATGTTTCCCAGCATGCGCGGCTGCCACTCTGTCGCCTCGCTGAATTCCTTGGGTTCATGCACAGGGACCAGAGCGATGTCCTGATCCTGGAGGAAGCCGACGTGCTCTGTGGCAGCCTGCCTTTCGCCACACGGAAGCCCCATCCTGACCCATCAAGTGCCTCTTACATCTTTGCCGTAATGAGGGACCCATAGAGGAAGCCACGTTTATTTTTGAAAATCAGTAGAAATGTATGAATAATTTATCTGTGCCAGACACTGAAGTGTTCTCCGTGCCAGTAGCCATTATCACATCCAAAGCTTCGGCACAGACTTTCTTAGACCTATTTGTTCTGAAGAAAGCTGGCACCCAGGGCCCTGTAATGCCCACAGGCAGAACTGCGGTGCTGTTAAAGGGAAGCCAAACCCACTTACGGGCAGCATCTGGAAATGCGGGGCTCGGATTTGTCATGAAGTTATATAGATAGGTTTGTGAATTGAACGGACAGAAGGTCAGTGGGTGCAGACATCACAATACTCCCCTGGGTTGCATGCGTTTCTGCAAAGACATAGAGAACTTAGTCACTGCATGTGTGAATATCTTGCGTGTCCGACAGATGACTGATGTCCAGTTCCTACCCCAAACAGCACTGGACCTATTGTGTGCATAAATGAAACTAATGAAAATGACTGAGATTAGAGATAATTTTAAATGCCTTTATTTACTCTATTTTGCAACAGAAAAATCTTGCCAAATGTTTCAGGGCACATTTGCACACTGTTGAGCTGCTGTTTTGCAACCCAGTTGCCTCCAGTTGCAGGATGTCAGACCCAGACATAACCCAAAGCTACTGTTCACGCCTTCCTAACCTGGGTCACATGGCCTGAAAGAGAGACCAAGACCTGGGAGTCTAAACAATGCATGAAGAACGAGGTAACGACTCAGCAAAGGCATGATTTAAATGCTCACAGCCTTGTCTGTGACTGGATAGTGCCGCACGCTCAGAGGATGGATGGCGGATCCAGCGTGGCTCGCTGCTGACGTCTGCTCTGAAAGTGTCTGGTCCAACGAGACGATAACGGCACATCCAATCTGGGAACGGAGATTGATCACGTGTTTAATGCAGGAGGACATGGGCCCCCACTCTCAGAAAAGCCAATGCTGCTGCATTTTTTACAGCCGGTGTGGAAGCAATGGCTTCCCTCCAGCTGAGTCTGTTAGCCAGTTTCGTCACCGTTAGACAGCAGGGTTACTGACCGAGGATTCGAGGTTTAGCCTGCAAGCACAGGACGAGGCATGCAGAAGCACATTTACACATCATCTGGGGCTGAACCATGAAAATGAGGAACTCTGCTGCCACCAGACAGCACTTTCGGGCACAGATCTGCTTACCCATAAATCAGCTCAGTGTCCTGATCTCCCAGCATTCTCTAGGCACTGTAGAGAAAGTCTAAACAAAAATGCAAAAGAAAATTACTGCAACTGGTCCATTTAGGCACAGAGTGTTTTTCTAAAGCCATGCATGAGAGCCGTGCCCTTTTGTCAGACACTGTGATGGTGATGTATGGATCGCACACTTACTGTGCTCCTGCACTGTGGTGGGAAGCAATGACACATTTTTCTGCTGTGGGCAGAGCAGCAGACTGACCCCTTAACTGTGATGTACAGCTTTTGATTGATTGGCTCAGTGGGAATGGCAGTAACAGAGCTTCTCAAAGGATAAGTTAAACTGCCTCCTCATACTCCTGAAGATATGGGAACATGGTGCTCAAGGTCCGTTGGTCAGTTCTCTGGTACAATCCCTGTCTAATATCCTCGCGTTATACACTCCCAGTCCAGAAACCACAGCTTCCCAGTTTAACAGACCTCATCATGACTTTCACAGCATGCCAGAAGTGTGTATTGATACAAGGCTTTCTCATCAGAACCAGTACTGTAAATGATGATACCATTACTTAGTGTGCGAGGAGCCTTGACCCCCCGATACTGCCATGCACTGGAAATCCCATTTGGTTTGATGCTTGTAAACAAGCTCAAACTGCATCCCCCTACCTGCTCTTGCTCTATCTTGAGCTGTTGCCAAAAGTGCCCCATGTATCTGGAGGAACGTGACCTCATTGGACGAGAGGCTCTCTGCCAAGATCAGGCGTTGAGCTGCTGGGTTATGTGGAGATGGATGGTGTCTGTGGAGAACACAGTGGTGGAGGCAGCTGTGCGGACAGAAGATGCCAGTATGGCAGGCTGAGCTGGATAACCTGCTCCAGCACTTTGCCGCCCCCAGAGTCAGTCCCTGAGGTGGAACGCAGCCAGGCCGGCGTGGACTTTATATATTTGACATTGTTGTGATATTAAGTACAGTGAAAAGCTGTGCATATTTCTATACTTTGTGCTGCATTTCTGTGTACGCACACGGATTTTTAAAGCGATGATGGGGTAAAAACAGTATGTACACGAGCCTCTAGCACCTGAGTTTGTCACAGAAATTTCAGCATTTTCGGCCACCTACTGTCAGCCGCTTGGTGTGCTGAAGGGCGAAGATGGTGAAATAAATCCCGTATGCTCTTCAGGGACAGGGGCTGTAGTACAAAAGTATGAGAGAGTGGGGCTGAGGTGTGCTCCACGCTGAGTATCCGGGGACAGAAATGGACATAATATATGACTGAATGCATCTTTTGTCGATGGATTACGTATGCTCTAAAAACGCGCTGTCATGAGTTCTCTGCTCGGCCTGCATACCATGACCCATCTTTGGCCATAATTTAAGGCTCCTCAGTCTTCAGAATTTCTGTCATTTGCTGCCAGAACTCCTCCAGGTTCATATATTCACATGCAGAGTTCGTCTGGCTGCGTGTGTCTGGAAAGAAGCTGAACGGCTGCGAAAAGAACAGAGGTGTCACAAAGGCTCATTCTTCACCGTCACAGCAGACTGGAAAGCTTCCGTGCAGCAGCTCTGCATTTGGCTCTGTCTTGCGATGCGGTCCTATCCCTAGACCAATTAATCAATTATGCCACTTCGAATATTCAGCCCTGGACAACACTTGGAGTCCATCTGTTTGAAGTTCAGCTCATTGTGGACGTCTGGCTGTTCAAAGGGGATCAAGCAGCCACACGTGTGGAAGAATAATTAGCTGCTTGGAGGCACGGTATATGAAAGGAGGACTGACGCAGCATCTCAGGTTATGGGATACACGTCAGTATCAACATTCATGAGGTGCTGATTTTGCCAGATGAAAGCTGCATGTGAAGCTAAGTGAGCCAAAGCCCCGGGGTGGACGTGCCTCAGAAGGACCTTCTTCACACGGAAATGAAGGTGACGTGGGGCTGTGCTAAAGCAGAGCACAGCCTTCAGGGTGGACCTGCCTCATGTCCGTGATGGTGCTGCTTGTGAGGCGCTCCTGGTACCCAGGGCCCTGATCAAGCTACTGGGACTCACCGACGTGATCTTGTGCGAGAATCTAACTCAGGCAGGCTATGCCTCGACATTATTGGCATACTTCTGCTGAGATGTTCTTTCACTCTCCCCATCTATACCTCCTCTCCTCCCATTCCCCTTCACTCTATGTCTATCCCCAAATAGTCCTGACCCAGTCATTGTGATTGATGTCTGTATGATAAGGGACTTAAGCTTGTTTCAGTGAAACATTCACTGATCCATAGCCACTGCTTGCTTTCAGGAATCAGTAAACACGTGCGGCTTATTGCCTGTTTGTTTCCCCCCTCATTCCCTCCTCAGCAGGAAGCTACCTGGGTTTGTACAATTGCAGAGAATGTGCAATTGCACCAGGAGTCTGTAACATGAGCCATGTGAGCGCTTGGGATACGGATCCTGTGCCATAAGCTGGACCGTTGATGCGCTGTGAGCAGAGATAATCATCTCTCATTAAAGTCACTTCAGGGACAGGATGAGGAAAGAGCCGATGGAGACAGAAATACTGCAGATGATGCCACAGCAGAAGTGGCTCCAAGATGCAGTGATTTTGTGTGACACAGTAACAGGAACTCAACGTGCCACAGTAACTTTTCGGGAGATACAATACCTGTGACTCTTTTGGAGATTTGCTAACTCTGTGTATGAGTTACAATGACTCTTATGATATGTAAACTCTGTGGATTGGTAACAGTGACTCTTTTTCATTTGCTAACTCTGTGGATCAGTAACAGTAACTATATGTGGATGAGTAACAATGACTTTTTTATGGTATGGTAATTCTGTGGATGAGTAACAGTGACTCTTTTGAGATATGCTAACTCTGTGTGGATGAGTAAGGAAATGGCAAAGTCCTTTGTCTGCCTATATCACTCCTTTCACTTTCCTGTGCTTTGGTGGTTGTTGGCTTTTTCACACCCCCTGTGGTCTGTGTCACTCCCTTCCCCTCCCTGTGCTGTAGTGGTTGCTGGCTCTTACACACCCCCTGTGGTCTGTGTCACTCCCTTCCCCTCCCTGTGCTGTGGTGGTTTCTGGCTCTTTCACACCCCCGGTGGTCGGTGTCACTCCCTTCCCCTCCCTGTGCTGTGGTGGTTTCTGGCTCTTTCACACCCCCTTGTGACTGTGTCACTCCCTTCCCCTCCCGGTGCTGTAGCGGTTTCTGGCTCTTTCACACCCCTCTGTGACTGTGTCACTCCCTTCCCCTCCCGGCGCTGTGGTGGTTTCTGGCTCTTTCACACCACTTGTGGCCTATGCCACTCACTTCTCTTCCTGGTGATTGAATGAAGGATTTAGTGCTGAGCCCCACGCTAGGTCTGCAGTGACTTCTTTGAGCATCAGAATTATGTCACATAACCTGGGAATAATCACTGGTTAGACCCTCTATTTGTCCTTCTCAGAGACAGGCTTGGATGGCACACACACAAATACACATGCACACACACACACAAACACACACACACACACATGCACGCACGCACGCACGCACGCACACACACACACACACCCACACACACACAATTTCTATGATGACTCTCAGGACCCCAGGGAGCATGCAGTAGGGATAATCAAACTGTGGCAGCTTCTCAAACTCATGATTAAGATGGCAGGAGCACAATGTTATACTGCATTGTTATACCACAGTTATATTGCACTGTCATACTGCTCTGTCATACTGCCCCGTTGTACTGCAAGGTCATACTGCAGTTATACTACACTGTCATACAGCACTGTCATAGTGCACTGTTGTACTGCACACTCATACTGCAGTTATACTATACTGTCATACTGCACTGTCATACTGCAGTTATATACTCCACTGTTATGCTGCACTCCCATACTGCACTGGTATAGTGCACTGTCGTATTGCACCGTAGCACTGCAGACAGGGACTGTGCTCTGACTGACACACAGCTGCTTAGTATGTGTCACTGCTGTTAAATCAGGGCACAGGACAAATCTATGCTATTGGTTTAGTAGGACAGCAGTAAGATTTATCTTCACATGGAGTGTATTCCTTACTCAGTGGGACAGAAATCCATCATGAAAAATACACAATATGTGGCGTTGTTGTCTGAGGCGGTGTGGTTGTGTGTGGCAGTGCTTGTGTCTGAGTTTGTGGGTTTTATCGCTTATTTATTGTTTACCTAAGCACCCCTCTGTAGCTAGGGGCTGCATGCTGTGCCCCTGTGCTCATACAGAGTGTGCAGAGTGAAAACCATCAGGACGTCCTGCACAAATAGGCAGGGCCCCCTTCAGCTCCAACGCCATGTACCCTGTCTGCGCCTGAAAGTGCGAAGACTCAGCCCAAGTTCTTTCTGGTTTGAAGCAGCAGGAAGTCTGACAGTGAGTACTGACTCACGCTGTCTCCTAATGCACTGACTCACACTGCTTCCTAACCTACTGACTCCAACTGCCTCCTAACACAGTGACTCAGGCTTGCATTTCCTCCTAAAATGGGAGGATCAGGAAGACGGGAAGAAAAACCTACCCACATACAGACGAACACACACACACACACGCACACACACACACATTGGCATACCTATCTAAATGAGGACCTTCCATTCATTTCTATGGGAAAATCCCTAATCCCAAATACAACGCCCCTAACCCCTACCCAGCCCTAACTTTAACCAAAAGTGACTAAATAAAATACAACACTTTTGACATTTTTATTTTTTTTGATTGCATTCACAGATTTTAAAAAAACTGAGGTTATCCATTATGGGGACCTGAAAAATGTCCCCAAAGGTAAGGAAGTTTAAGGTTTTACTACACTTTGGGGACATTTTGGTCCCCAAATATGATCTGTGCAAACATACACACACACATACAAAATAAACCAAAACTGAGACCTAGAATCTTTAAGAGCCTGGTATCTGAGGAGGAGTCTGGCAATCAGAAACGTAGACCTCACTTACAGTAACTGGTTCCTGAAGGGTTTGGGGTTACAGTGAGACCCCTTTCCTGCATACGTCACTCTGCATATCAGCATCCTTGCTCTGCAGCATCTGAATGAATTATCTATGGGAATGCACCCTGTTGCCCCCAGGAGTGCCTGTCGCCCACAGGAGTGTGTTTTTATAGTGTCACTCGAGGCCTTTGCACAGCAAAGAACATCAAGCAGATGGAGTCCGGTCACACCGTTAGCCATGAAGAGCACATCGAAGACACATAGCAGTGTAAGGGCGTTAACGAGCCTTTATCTCTCAGGTCACACCAGGGCTGCTGCCTGGGGCTCTCAGGGTGGAGTACTGGTGCTGATTGGAATACTGGGGGTTGGGGACCAGTGCAGATTGGAAT
>JAODKC010000051.1:6363207-6386446 GCA_026777985.1 Mormyrops attenuatus | reverse complement strand
CTGGCTAGCCCAGTGGTAGGCTATTTAGTTGACTTGCCCAGTAATAAGCTAATTAGCTGGCTAGCCCAGTGATAAGCTATTTAGGTGGCAAACTCAATGATAGGTTAGTTGACATGCAGAGCAATTGCTTTGGGTCATAATGGAGAGCAGAGGCAATATAGATGCCTGGAACACAGGTCAGACTCATAGGAATAGGTGGGGGGGGTGTTCTTTCTCTCTTTCTTTCGACAGAGGGTTGAGTGTGTAAATCAGTGTATGGCATCTGCCAGGCCACACTCCTCTTTGTTGTGTTTTGGGGCTCTGAAGAGCTGACAATGGAAGATCTCAATAAAAAAGCCTGCAATGAAAGACAGGGTGACAGGTGAGTGAAAGAGAGGAGAATAGGATGAGAGAGTGTTCAGGGAAAAAAAATGTGAATATGAGAATTGTACCGTCGTCCCCCTGTATCCACAAATGATGCGATCTAAGACCTACCACTGATAGCCGAAACCATGCATAACAGTGAACCCTCCATGGACCCCATATATATCATTATTTCCATGCAGATACATATGGAAAAGTTTAATTGATGAATTATGCACAGTAACACATCGGCAACATTAAATACAGTAATAATAAAGTACATTGTTATACAGTACTGTATAGTATTGTACTCTCCCGAATGAAAGTGATTCTGACATTTCGGCCTGATCCTCAAAAGATGATATAGCAATGAAAAAATACAAATTTTCACGGGATGACGGAGCAATAAAAATCATGAAAATTGTGGGTACACACCTGCATACAGTCTGTACTCGCTTGGTACGTTGTTTGAAACTTATGAACCGTTTCTGGAATTCTGAAACTCTTTTTCTGCAGTAAACCACAGATAACTGAAACCGCGGATAGGGGGGTCCCACTGTACTGTCAATCACCAGCCAGGTTTAAGCCAAAGTAACCAGTAAGAAGTGGGTGTATGCCAGTAAAAAATAAATCATAGTAATCCCTCCCACTGCAAGCTTCATAGTCCCTGGACAGGATGGAAAGTGAAGGTGTTACTGTAAATGGGACACTTGCCTGGAAAGACATTCACCCAGAGAAACTCAGATGGTGACTGGATTTTCATGATGGGCACCCAGAAATGGTGGCCATGGCTGAAAATAGATCTGCAAGAACTTGATTACTAAAGGTCATCTCTCTCGGGCTGAGATAAAACTGTGATGCCAACTAGCTCCCAGCTTGCCCTGACATACTCTGGTCAGAGTGTTGGTCGACTCCTTCATCTTGTAACGATTTGTTACTGCCGCTGTTCAGCCGACTGGATAGTCGAGAAGGATGGTTCATTTATGGGCCCACTGCTCTATCCTGAGTATTTATGCAGTCTGATATTGCAATATCCATGATGCTAAAGCACTTTGATATCTTTATCCACCTTTTTTGCAGTATCAAGACAATCGACAGGGGGCCACATGTAGCAAGCGGAAAGCCGATTCTGTCTTTAGACCGTGGTTCAGTGGGAGCGTAAGTGATGCCGACAGGAGGCTGAGCTGCATAAAGGACATTGTTATGCCTGGGGGTGTACACAGACGACGCTGGGTAACAGAGTCAGCAAGGCTGCTGCGTAGGCCGTCCTGTGGGGGTTTGCCCCAGCAAGAAGCCCCTACATTTCGATCAGCCACTTTCTTCCTTTGCTGTTGAAGTGTGGCAGTCTGTGTGAATCCTACTCAGTGCTCAAGGGCGTGTTGCGTGATGTCAGCTGTAAGTATTAACTCAAAATTCTTCATTCTGAAGATGAACCCACCCCAATGCTGGGTTCATTAAAATGGAAGCAGCGTACGGACATAATAACAGCGCGAATGGGAGGGGAGCCTAACCGGGGCTCCGTGTCGCCTATCCCAATTGGCTAGGCCGAGTACCCTGGCTGTTTGTGATTGGATGGCTGGGGTCCGGGATGACCTGCTTGTGCATTTCAGTGGAAAGACATTGAGTGGGGCTGTTCGTGGGATTGCTCATGCGGAATTTACTTCCAGGAGAGACGAAAGGAGTGACCCTTCCAGCATGAAGGACGAATGTCTCCAACTGGGCCGCCGATCCACTGAGTAGCAGGAGAATGTAAAGCTAGCTGAGGGGAACCGCAGACAGACTCCCACAGGAGTCGCTCAAAGATGATAATATTTTAGATATATGTCTACATATCTACTGTACTTGCATATTATGGGAATCATCGTGGGAAGCATTTTGTGAATTTACCTGCCTCTGAAATGCTTACAGTCCAATGTCTGCACTGGCCCACTGCCAGCATGTTAAGCATGAACATGGAGCACCTCAGAGTGCCATAAACCACGTGGTGACGGATCCACTGAGCTGGCAGCTTTGTTCGGCAGGCGCCTTCTCTCCTGAACAGCTGTCTTCCAGAGACGTTTTATCGCCCATGTCTCTGGCTGCCGCTTCCTGCGTGGCAGATGGCAGCATGGCAGATAACATGCCTTCAGACGGGTGTCCCGTTGGGATTGGCAGAGAGGATTATGGGAGAGCACACAGGGGGAGTGTCAGCAGCCCCGCACCCTCATTTTACCTGGGAAATGTGCACAGCGGAAACCCCACATAGGACAGAACTGCAGACACACACTGTGTAACAGTGTGAGAAGCAGAAGCATGATCCAAAGACCTGTGGAGTCACTGCTCCCAAGGGGCCGTATCCGTCCTGCCGTAAGTCCTGAATCGCTCGCAGGCTGTCTCTGTCCCTGTGCTGGGAGCTGACTCCTGAGCCTGGAAGCTGTGGTATGAATGGCTAATTGCGGAGCCAGCAGCAGCTTTGCTGCACCTGAGACCAGAGACCAGTTTTGTAAAAAAAAAAAAAAAAAAAAAAACATGAAACAAAAAATAAAATTTGAGAAAGACGTTTGGCGACATCAAGTTTTTCTCAGGGTGACTTGGAATTAAAGCCAGGGGGCTGACTGAACTATGGCTATAAATGTGAGGCTGGGTCTTCACCGTAGCTGTGTCCAAATTCAGGGGCTGCATCCTTCAAAGGACACAATCTAGGAAGGCACAGGGCTACATCCTTCGAAGGTTTAACGTGAAGCGTTGCCAAATGGGATGGTCAGGCCACCACCAGCTGTTCCTACCCTTACCTCTGAGTCATGAAACACCCCTCCTATCATCTAGCCAGGACACACCCACTTTACCACTGCACGATGAATCTTGGGATATGTTGGGCTGCAAAGGATCTATTGGGTGGATCCTCCACGACGCCGCAAAAGGAGGATGCATTTCTAGGCCGCATTTGACACAGCCTTCCAAATGGGACAGCCTTGTTGCATTGCTGTGATGCTTTCAGTCTTTGAATGTTGTCTTAGAAGGGTGCAGCCTCTCAATTCGGACACAGCCTGCGTGTTTGTGTCCAATTCCTATAATGCCTACTGTTTCCTCACATAGAAACGTGTGTGGGTGTGGTAGGGAAGGAAATGTCCAGGAGCAAGACTATTACTCACCTCTAAGCTGTTCATTCTGATTGGTCAGTAGTTAATTACCACTTACCTGTCATCATTTATTATGGAAGGATGGTTTAACAATTGTCAACCATCACATAGTCAGACATCAAGGTTAACATAGGACTCAGCAAAGTTAGACGGCACGGTTAGCTTAGCAAAGAGGACAGTTAGAAGCTGGGGTTAACTTATCATGCAGCATAGTCAGACAGCAGGACTCGCTTAGCACACAGCATAGCCTGAAGGCAGGGTTAGCATAGCATGCAGCCCAGTTGGATGGTAGGATTATTTTAGCATGCGAGGCACAGTCATTCAGTGGGATTAGCTTAGCATGCAGTACACTCAGTTGGTAGGATTAGTTTAGCAGGCCGCAATAGGCAGACAGTGTGATTAGTTTAGCATGCAGCACAGTCAGACAGCAGGGTTAGCTTAGCATGCAGCACAATCAGAGGGTGGGATTATCTTAGCAGGCAGCAGAGTCAGATGGTAGGATTAATTTAGCAGGCAGCACAGTCAGACAGTGGGTTTAGATTAGCATGTAGCACAGTCAGATGGTACGATTAGCTTAGCAGGTAGCACAGTAAAATGGTAGGACTATTTTAGCAAGCAGCACAGTTAGGCAGTGGGGTTAGCTTAGCGTGCAGCATAGTAAAATGGTGGGATTATCTTAGCATACAGCACAGTCAGACGTCGAGGTTACTTTCGGATACATGTGTGGCACTGCTGTGATTTTGGCAGCTATGCCATCAGTTGTCAATTCCAGGCTGGGAACAAACATTCCCCAATAGCTCAGTTACACTGACTGAGAGGTCAGCTGCTGTCTTCCTATGCCAGGTGGGATCCCCATGTCAGTCCAGCTCTGGTTCATCCTCAGCTGCACTGGGCCAGTGCTGGGGCACCTTCACCATCTAACATTGCAGAAATCAATCACTCAGCTAAGTCAGTGGAAATATGTACACAGGTTTAAAAGAATCTCTGTCTCTATGGTGAGTCAGGGCTGGAGCAAGACCACTGCTCCTCAGCTCTCCTCACTGTTTCTCAATGCTCCTTGCTCCTCCTCAGCTCTCCTCACTGTTTCTCAATGATCCTTACTGTTCCTCAGCTCTCCTTACTGTTTCTCAGCACTCCTTGTTGCTCCTCAACCCTCCTCACTGTTTCTCAATGCTCCTTACTGTTCCTCAGCTCTCCTCACTGTTTCTCAAAGCTCCTTACTGCTCCTCAGCTCTCATCACTGTTTCTCAGTCTTTCTTACTGTTCCTCAGCTCTCCTCACTGATTCTCAGTGCTCCTTACTGTTCCTCAGCTCTCCTCACTGTTTATCAATGCTCCTTACTGTTCCTCAGCTCTCCTCACTCTTTCTCAATGTTCCTTACTGTTCCTCAGCTCTCCTTACTGTTTCTCAGCACTCCTTGCTGCTCCTCAGCTCTCCTCACTATTTCTCAATGCTCCTTACTGTTCCTCATCTCTCCTCACTGTTTCTCAATCCTCCTTACTGTTCATCAGCTCTCATCACTTTTCCTCAGCAGTCCTTCCTGCTCCTCTGCTGTCTTAATCGTTCCTCTTCATTCCTTAATGCTCTTCAGCGCTCCACACTGTTCCTCAGTGCTCCTCACTGCATTCCAGCTTTCTTCCACTATGAATGAAAACCATTTTATGCTCTTTGCACGGTGAGATGTCTCACCAGAGTCGTCAGTGCAGTGATAGAAAAACAGCCGCCTTTATGATTCTGCTCGTAAGCCATCAACAGCTCAATGGGAAGGAAGAAGCTTTGATAATTTTGTCATATCTGAGTGTATTTTTTCAAAGAAAAAAATTTGTATTTAACTGACTTGCTTACATATTTTGTACCAGAGCATAGAATATTAATAATACTTAGGCTGCACCCTTGGACTGCTATATTTTGACTGTATTTGTCTTGGTTTTGCCTTAAATCTAACCATCTCTCTCCTCTCTGGCCCCCTCTCTACCCCCTCTCTGTCTCTCAATCTCCTCTGTCTGCTGCCCCCCAGTCTGCTCGCAGTACTCCCGGGGTGTCTTCGCCATCTTCGGCCTGTATGATAAGCGCTCCGTACACACGCTCACCTCTTTCTGCAGCGCCCTGCACATCTCACTGATCACACCCAGCTTCCCCACCGAGGGCGAGAGCCAGTTTGCTCTACAGTTACGGCCATCCATTCGGGGGGCGCTGCTGAGCCTGCTAGACCACTATGATTGGAACCGCTTCGTCTTCCTCTACGACACTGACAGAGGTGAGGACTGGATTTATTGTGATAACTAGACAGCAGGAGGTGCAATGGTTAAGGCATTGATTAAAATACTTAATAAATGAAGTAGATTGGTCTGGACAAGACGCAACTGAAACTAACCAGGATCAGTGAGACTGCAGCTGTAAGGAGGAAGGATGTGTTTTTGCCCAGAATGAAAATGTTTTATTGTATCTGGGGCAGTGGGAATGGGGGTGGTCATGTTCCTGTCCCTTTTAGAGAACCAGGACATCACAGTGGGGCAGGCGCTGTGAAGTTACCTGTTTCTCTCTGTTATGTGTAACACGATGGATTTCTGCAGTGGATCCATAGTGATCTGGCAGACCCTGTTCCTCTGCAGCTGGGAGGGGGATCCTGGTCAGCACACTGCCTGTCAGGGATATACTGGGATATTCTGGGGCATGCTATCTGCTATGTACTACTGTGTACTATTATTTGTCCTGTGCATGACATTCCCTTGTTCTGTCCTAGGCAGCTGCCGTATGACTGAACTTGCATGTTATTTGTGTATTTGTGTTATCTTTGTGTGTCACCTATTTGTGAATGCACATTATAGACCAGGGGTGGGCAATATTATCCAAATGGGCCGTTGTGTATGTGGGTTTTTGCTGCAGCTCCCTAATTTGATTACTAATTAGAGGACTGGTTGGCTAAAGAGTCCTCACACCTGGGTTTGAACAGCTGACCAAAAGGTTATCCCAAAAACCTGCACACACACCGGCCCTTTGCGGATAAGATTGCCCACCCCTGTTCTAAACACTCAACTTGACCTATTACCCAGAAATCTGGCATGTGATTGGACAGGGAGAGGGAATGTTACCTACCATGAAACTTGTTGCAGTAGCATGTTGGTGTTTCCTGATCCTGACTCTGTGCATCAGGACCAGAGTTGGGTAATTCAGGTCCAGAGAGTAAAAGTCCAGACCAAGATTTTGTTTCAACCAACCAGTTGAGCATAAAGAGTTACAGTCACAGAGTATTCAACTTGTTGGTTGAAACAAAATCCCGGTCAGGACTTGAATTACCCAACTCTGATCAGGATACAGATTCATCATAGAGTAATAAGCAGTGTCTAGTTTTACAGGCCTAACATGTCTGTGTATGTGCGTGTGTGTGTGTGTGTGTGTGTGTGAGGGAGGGTCCGCCCTCCTTATCGCCTCCCCCTTGCATGTAAATGAATTGGGTGGGGGGTGAGGGGAGCCTGCCAGGTTACCGTGGTGAGCAGGCAGAGTCGTTTATCGGGGACATCTGTTCCACTTGGCAACCGAATCAGACATATTTCAGAATCCATCAGGAAAGCTGGGCCCCAGAAACGGGGGCTTTTAAAGATGGGTGGGGCTTACCGTGTCATTGGGATGGGTCTCTGTTAATGTGCATCTAAATGCTCTGGAAGGCATGAGGGGTAGTGTTCTGAAAGGAGGAAGCTCTATGAAACTAAGCGAGACGGATCCCTTAAGAGGGCAGGAAGGTGCAGCAGGATAGAGCTTGTGTACGGAATGTAGGAGGAGCTGGGATGGAATGTCAGAGGGACTAGAACTCAACATAGGGAGGAATCACAGAATACAGGATAGATACAGTAGACACACAGTAATGGATTCATTTAAGGCAGTGCTAGATAAAGTTATCCTTAAGATATTGAGTCAGTTTCCCTCTCTTTTGTTATCTTTTTATGGTCTTTAGTATGGTTTCATGTTGTTATGGAGGTGAGACACCAATGGAGGGAATAACAAAGGTATGGGTGGAGCTTGAGAGCAAGACAAGCGATCTCCATCTGAGTAGACAGCATCACTGTAGGCCGTGTCAGTTTGTCTGCTAGACCAAACAGTTCATTTCATGTGTTTCATGCACATTGACAGAACTCTGGGCATTATGACAAGTCTGGCTGACAGACTACTGGCCTCCATGTCGACCTCAGTCCTGACACCTGTCTGTCTGCTTGTCTCTAGGATACGCCATTTTGCAGGCAATCATGGAAAAGGCGGGCCAGAACAACTGGCAGGTTAGCGCAATCTGCGTAGAGAGCTTCAACGATGCCAGCTACCGGCGCCTCCTCGAAGACCTCGACCGCCGCCAGGAGAAGAAGTTCGTCATTGACCTGGAGCCCGAGAGACTGCAGAACCTTTTAGAACAGGTTAGTGCAGCTTTTTTGCCTGATGTGGGCCGTAAGATGGCTCCATTCCTTAACAGGAATTAGGGCCACTGATAGAGACCTACCCAGCTCCTCTGTGGCTGTCCTTTCCTTGTCTGAATCTGATTGACATGTAATGTACAGTGAGACAGAACAGGGCATTTGGATAGACTGGGCAGTTCTTTCAATGGGGCACTGTCCAGCCTTGTCTGAACTTCTTCACTTGTCTTCTAGATTGTCAGTGTTGGAAAGCATGTGAAAGGCTACCATTACATCATGGCGAACCTGGTAAGCGGAGTTTTGGGTCGGTTTCACTCTTGCAACTGAGGACAGCTCAATGTTTGTGCTGTACCCTAGACTAAACAGAGCCTGAGACCTAGCAGGTCCTTATGTAAACAGGCTGGTTAAATTCAGGTTGGGGATTCACTCAGTCAGTCCAAGCGTGAAGAGACTCTCTAAACCGATATGGTAGGAAATCAAGATGTAAAGTGTGTCACACAGATGCTCTCAGCCGTCCCGTATGCTCAGTGCATAGTTGACTTGCAAGCTAGCAAGAGTAAAGCCTGCTTTTAATTCCTGACCTGATGTCTGATAAATAAAAACTCCTTCTGTACCACTAGGGCTTCAAGGACATCTCCTTGGAGCGATTTATGCATGGTGGGGCCAATGTAACAGGTTTCCAGCTGGTTGACTTCAGTACACCCATGGTGCTTAAGCTTATGCAGCGCTGGAACAAGCTGGACCAGAGAGAATACCCCGGATCCGACAGTCCGCCAAAGGTAGGCCAACTATCTGTAACTCCTTGGTCTTTTGCAAATAAAAAATATTCAAGGATCACTAAGTCACTGAGGTGACCCAACAGTTCCATGAGACCTCACATCCCTGAGTCACAGTCACTGAGGTGACCCAAGAGGTCCATGAGACCTCACATCCCTGAGTCACAGTCACTGAGGTGACCCAACAGGTCCATGAGACCTCACATCCCTGGGTCACAGTCACTGAGGTGACCCAACAGGTCCATGAGACCTCACATCCCTGGGTCACAGTCACTGAGGTGACCCAACAGGTCCATGAGACTGCACACCCCTGAGTCACAGTCACTGAGGTGCCCCAACAGGTCCATGTGACCTCATGCCCCTGAGTCACAGTCACTGAGGTGACCCAACAGGTCCATGAGACCTCACATCCCTCAGTCACAGTCACTGAGGTGACCCAACAGGTCCATGAGACCTCAGATCCCTGGGTCACGGTCACTGAGGTGACCCAACAGGTCCATGAGACCTCACATCCCTGGGTCACGGTCACTGAGGTGACCCAACAGGTCCATGAGACTTCACACCCCTGAATCACAGTCACTGAGGTGCCCCAACAGGTCCATGTGACCTCACGCCCCTGAGTCACAGTCACTGAGGTGACCCAACAGGTCCATGAGACTTCACACCCCTGAGTCCCCTCAGCCTACTTGCCTGTGTTTGCCCTGTTAGAAGCTACCAGGCTCTCCCACAGCTCAGTCCTGTTCTGCTTTTAAACTCCATTGTCCTGGCCAGATGTGAAGTGACAGGCGTTTGTGTGTAGCTCTGCTTTGCTGCTTCCCTGTCTCTCTCTCTCTCTCTCTCTCTACTGCTTTGTGTCCCCCTCTCTTCCCCATCCTTTTATTATCTTTCTTCAGCTCTTCTTCCCTCAGTTGACTCCAAGTCAAATGGCTTTAAGGGAGAATCCAAGGTTTTAGTGCCTGTGTGCCAGATTCCTGCTGAGTTAAAAATGAAAGAAAGCCTCACTGATGTAGCTTTTCTCTTTAAAGCATTTGGCTATTTTTCTTTTTTTATTTCACGTCAAAATATTTATTTGAATGAGTCGACATGAAGCGCCGTAAGGGTACCTAGTCAGGTTTTATCATACCTGTCAGTGTGATACCGATGATGGTGATGACATCTGTGAATGCCTTGAATCACTGGCAGTGGCTATGCCCTCAGGCTCCGCCCAGTTAGATCTCCAGCCTCCTCCTCCCCCTAAAACAGCCGGCTGCTTATTGATGTCATGCAGGGCAGCAACTGAATAATAAACACTGTGATAATTGGGAGGAAAGGGCTGACCTCCATCACATTTCTGTAATATATGCAGCTTCTCCATGTGCTGCTGTGCTGGAGTCAGCTACAGGGACTGCCTTTTCCTCCACTTTGTAATATTGGTGTTGCTTAGTCTGCAAGCCCTCAAGTCAGCATTGTGGCCCCATGTCCCTCCAGGTGATCTTATGTGACATTATTTTCAAAACACCATAACCAGGATGAGCGATTTATTGGATGCTGCCTTTAGACTCGTTGGTGTTGGATTTCAGTTGGTTTAGGGAGGTTTCTGTCTTTTGCCCAGTTCTGCCCCATAATCAGCATCTGAGATTTCCTCACACAGAATGCAGCTCGTTTAATTGGATTAACAGCTTTTTAGCATCAATATGAAACATAATATCGCACATGTAAACATAATATCTCTTTCCCCACTGATCCCTTGATAAGCAAACTGACTGCGTTTCTGCAGTTGGTTTATTCTCTGCAGGTCTTCAGTAAGGCCTGTGCTGATAGGTGGGTTCTGTAAAGGGCAGCGGAATGCCCCTCCCCCGTTTTCCCTGTGGAGTGAGGGCAGACACTGCTGCTGAAGTCTCCTCCATGCCCTGGTCTCATTCATTAGCATCTAGGTAAAATGAGATGGAGCATAAGCTGCTACCTGATTTCACTCCATGTTCCTAAATTAAAATACTCCAGGTGCTTCTTTACAGCCTACAGACATGATGAATCAGAGGCCATGTTACTTTGGAGACCTTTGTGGAACTATCAGATATCTAAAGGCTTTTTCTCAAATTATTAAAACATGCATATTATTTCTAGGGCTCTGTAAATATGAGGTGTCTGATAAGCCACTCAGGGAGATTGTCCAGGACACTGGGTTTACATGGTCTGGGTTTTCATAACCATAATGGTCTGGAGATGCTAGGTGATGCACCATCTCTGCAGCTCCTCATACAGAATCATTGAGTTGGCCCCTGTCGGCCAGTACCGAATGTAAACTGAAGCTTTTAGTGCAAGCAGTATACAGTAGTCTCCTCCTCTCTGCTAGATAGTAGACCTTTTCACAACAGTGCCCCCTGCCTACCATTAACGAGAACGGTGTTTGTGGATATGAACACAATAAGCTGGATCTCCGTGGGTTCCTCTTCCTCAATACACATTGGGACTCTGAGGGCGCCTCTTCCTCAGTACACCTTAGCACTCTGCAGGCTCCCCTTCCTCAGTCACACACTGGTACTCTGAAGGCGGCTCTTCCTCAGTACACCTTGGCACTCTGCGGGCTCCTCTTCCTCAGTACACCTTGGCACTCTGCAGGCTCCGCTTCCTCAGTACACCTTAGCACTCCTTGGGTTCCTCTTCCTCAGTACACCTTGGCACTCTGCAGGCTCCTCTTCCTGAGTTCACCTTGGCACTCTGTGATTCCTCTTCCTCAGTACACTTCAGCACTGGCCTATGATGGCGTGATGGTGATGGCGGAGGCGTTCCGGAGCCTGCGGCGGCAGAAGGTGGATCTTTCGCGTAGGGGCAATGCGGGTGATTGCCTGGCCAACCCGGCAGCGCCGTGGAATCAGGGACTAGACATGGAACGCACCCTGAAGCAGGTGAGCCACCAAGATCCAAGGTGATTGGCACATAGACAAAAGAATGTTATCTGTCCTCTGATGCCTCCCATTACAGGGCTTTGCTTTCGTTCATGCTTGATTATATACAGCATGGTTCTAGAAGAAGGGCACAGGTAAATCTAGAACCATGTCAGTCTCGGACAGTGAGAGCTAGCAGTTATCTGAGGAATCCTGATGTGGGCGGCATTACAACTGACAGGAAGTGGATGCCTAAATTTCAGAGTGAGGCATAGCACAATGAGGACACTTTCATTAGGCCTTGATCCTATGAAATGCCAAGTGACATAAACTCAGCAGGAATGATGAGATCCTCACTGTTTACTATTTGTTTATTAAAGGTTCGACTCCAAGGACTGACAGGAAATGTCCAATTTGACCATTATGGGCGAAGGATCAACTACACGATGGACGTGTTTGAGCTGAAAAGCAATGGTCCAAGAAGGGTAAACCCCTAAGTCCTCTCCCCCAACCTGCCTGGGGGTTTATGGCACTGGTATCTGTGGCTTTGATTTAGGGAGTCTATCTCCAGAAACAGACTGTGGGATCATGGAGGGAATTATAGTTCCATGATGTGTCTGCTGTATGTTCCTCCTTGGATAGGATAGGGTCCTTATCCTAATCTGTCTCATGTCTCCAGATCGGCTACTGGAATGATGCTGACAAGCTGGTCCTGATCCAGAATGAAGCCTTACTTCCAAATGAGACGTCTGGTCTGGAGAACAGAACCGTCATCGTCACCACCATCATGGTAAGACACCGCCATCCAAACAGCTACTAGGCTCGGAGGCTCCATGGTTGCGCTGGTTTCTCCGGTCTGTCTTCCGGGTGCGAGGTCTCACAGAAGCCGCACTGCTAGACTGTGTGACACTTTTGGCATTTTGTAAACATCACAAACATTCACCTGGAGGGAGCAGCCCGGTTTCTGGATATCTGGAGTTCCAATCCGCTTGTGAAGCCCAAACAGCAGTATGAGGCTTGGCATGGCAACAGTGCTTGCTGGCGTGGGGGACAGTCTCGCTGCCTGATGCTGTCCCAGCTGCCGGACGCTGGTGTAGTAGTGTGTAGGAGGATGCCCAGCTGGACAGCGGCACCTCTCCTCCTCCCAGATCGTCATCTCTGGACTTCCTGCCACTTTTTTCTGACACATTCTCAGTTTTTCACGCTGACTTTTAATGTTGCATATATTTAAGAGTCGATCTGTCCGAGATGCTCTCATTCATTTTCATTATTTTGAGTCTGCCTGTGATGTTGGGCATCAGGCAGCTCTGGGTGGCGTGTTGGGAGTAGATGCAATGGCGTGGAGCTGAGCTGAGGGTGACCGCATCCCCTCGCTATCTGAATAAAAGCAGGGTGCTGCAAAAGCCGACCTCAGCACCATCCTCCTTTTTTCAGCCCCTCGTGAGGAAGCCCTCGTTCAGAAACTGAGCCGGAATTGGACCGAGCCGCGCTAGTGCCACTTGCTGAAATGGACCGCATCTGTACGTGTGCCCTCTGCAGGCAGAAAAGGGCATGTTCATGCCCCGCCACCCAGGTGTGTGGCCGCCCTTACACTCACATCGACCTGGAGGTCTGCTTGCCAAGTGTCTTCTAGGAGAAATTTTTTTATCCAAATTTTTAATGTTTCCACTATGTCCTTTTTTTGGGGAGGAGCAGCAGAGCTGGAAGACTTTTCAAAATCGAAAAAAATAAAAGAAGCAGGCGTGGTATCAAACTACATTGGATGACTGGATTGTACCTTTCAGTGCTCAACTGGCTTTTGTCTCAATTTCAAGCTGCGTACGGAAGCTTGCAGAGGGCAAACAGTGTACAAACAGTGTAAAGTGTACGCGTCATTGTGTTACAGCATCACCGAGTCTCATTCGCTGGCATTTCCTGCTCCAGCACGAGACCGCCACTCACCCCATCTCTCCCTGCTAAGCATTTTTTCTCAGAAGAGCCTCAGCAGTCCACTTAACAGGCACTTGTTTAAAGCCTCGAGGAGAACAGCAGAATGTGCCCTTTAACTTTTCTTGAGTGAATCTGTACTAGCAGGGTGCATTAGCCAGGACTGCTGAAGAGGAAAAGTGCTCATCCTGCAGTCCCACAAGAGGCCTCACCCACAGAAGTGCCCCCTTTTTGCTGACTGGACTGAAATGTCGATCTCAGCCAGAGTGGCGCTTGGGAAGGCCGTCCCCAGAAAGTCTCTGTGTCTCCACAACCTCAGGATATGTGTCTTGAGCATCAGCAGCTGTCCAGTGTACTACATGCCCAAGTCTGTTCTACTTTAGTGCTGAACTGATTGTCCTTTGGATCAGATACTTTATGGATGTGCTAGATTATATAGGACAGCATAACGCAAACTAAAGTCACTGTGCTCTGGCTTTGAGAATGTGTGCATCTATACTTATAAATATTCAGCACCATTTAGTAATAAAGTGTAATCAGTGGAATTGTCTTTGTTTAGGATGTGGTGGGAAAATGCATAAGTTTCTAGGGAACAGAGAGTTGAGGCCGGGCAGCTTTTATGCCTCTGTGTTGTGTGTCGGGGGGCGGGGAGGGGGGCGCTGCTGACTGGACTGCTGGACCTCTTGGATCTTATGAGTGTCTATGAGCAAGGCTCATTCTGTGAAGTCATAATCCCTGAAGTGATGATGTACTGTAAATAGCGGTCACAGGGTCCTTTGTAGCACTGTAACATACCAGTGTGAATGATCACAGATCTGCAAGGGCAGGTGTTAGTGAAAGCCGAGTAATGCACTACAGACAAATGGTAAGATTCAGAATGCTTCAGCCAGGATAGTGCAGGAAGAAGCAGTGCTGTCGTAACTCCTCCCCACACATTGAATATTTATGGTTATAATGCTTTCACAAATCTGTTATAGTATAATGGTCCAATAATGGCATATTTTTAAGCACAATAGATCAAGGAGCTTTAATCTATCAGAATACGACTTTATTGCTGTATTTTCTCTGTATATGTGGAGTAAATTCTGACTGAATATTCTGATGGTAAATCTGTTATTTACTTTATACTGTAAATGCCTTGTGCTTATTCTGGACATGTAGGTTGTCTTTGTTTTCACTTATTTATTCCCTTATTTATTCCCTCTCCTATGTAAACAGTCCAGATCTCACCGAAAAAAACATATAATAATCAGATCATCTTGTAATTTTAGCCCATTCTGAATATTGTCGATGCAATAAAGAGACGCTCAGTGGCTGAGTTTTCCTTCTGTGCTTTTCCCTTTGAGGACATACCCCATTAAGGCTGCTGGCACACATGCACATGCTAACATTTTGTCATGTATAGAATTTCCTCTTTGACTGAGACTGAGGTGTGAGTATAACCATGAATGGATCCATCAGGGGAACAGTTAGAGTTGAATGGATAGGGGGACTGAGTTTTACTGGGGCGGGTTGGGACTGATGACAAACTATTCATGACTTAAGCCACATTTATTTAATACACATTTATTTGGTGGGGGGGCTAAAAGTCACTTTGGGGTCCTAAAGCCCCCCTAAAATAGGCCTAAGGATGCCCTTGGGGTCCATTACATAATACTGTGGCTTGAGTGTTTCTCCAAGATGTGATTGTTAATGATCAGAACATTTTCCTGCTTTAGGTCTCTGTGTGGTCAGTGTGAGGTCTCTGTGTGGTTGTCTGGGATCACCATATGTTTGCATGTGGTCCATGCCATCAAACATGGTAGGTGTTTGTGGCTCTGTGTTGCAAGGATCATTCATGGTCAGTGTGTGGGCTTCTGTCTTTGTGCTGAAGGTGTTTGATGGCTGCCTTCTTGTCATTGTAGTCCCTGCAGGGAGTCAGCTTCTCCTCCATTCATTGCAGGAGGGCCCATACGTGATGCTGAAGAAGAACTGGGAGATGTTTGAGGGCAATGACCAGTATGAAGGATACTGTGTGGACCTCGCCTCTGAGATTGCCAAGCACATCGGTATCAAGTACAAGATCGCAATTGTGCCGGACGGGAAATATGGTGCCCGGGACCCTGAGACAAAGATCTGGAATGGCATGGTCGGGGAACTGGTGTATGGGGTAAGGGAGAGGTGTATGCATATGCTGTGTCAGATTGGGTGCAGGGTATACAGCATGAGAGGGTAGGGTACAAAACATACGGGGGTATGGCATAGAGCAGGGCTATTCAAATCATGGTCCTCAAGGGCCAAGCACTTCCCAGCCTTCCTTTACCTGTGAGCCAGGTGTGAAGCCAATCAGAATCAGTAATTATTAAACTAACTACGTAGGAGAACTGAAAACAAGGCTGGATTTGGAATCAAGAGCCAGATTTGAATGGGGGGGGCACCTCGTATGAGAGAATAGGGTATAAAGTACAGGGGAGTAGGGTATAGAATATGAGAGTAGGGTAGTGTAAGAGGAGGGGGTAGCACAGAGAATCAGAAGGGCTGGGGAGGAATGGAGTGCATGGCAATGGGTCTGTAGCTGCTTCATGTACTGCATTAAAGGTGGGGACAGTCAATGTGGACGTCAGCTTTTCTCTATCTGGAGAGTGCAGCTCAAGTCATCACCCTATAGCCGCATCCAAGAGCCAGTGCAGCAGCGTCTGCCTGAATCCTCCTTCTTCCCTCTGAGAGTGTCAGCCTGTCATAACAAAAGTTTAATTTCTTTCTTGGATTAATTTTAAGCTTTCAACAGTTGAGGCAAGGAGGAAAAAGCTCTTAAGTCGCTAACAAGTCATCTGGTTTGCAGATTTAAAAGGAGCCTTACGAGCTTGCAGACCTCCACAGCTGTACCCAATTTCCATTTGGAATTTCAGGATTTATCACTCTCCGTCCCTACACCACTGCTCCATCATAGGCTTTCAAATTAATCCCGTGGGATTAAAATGGTTCGTTTCAAAATCGCAAAGTGACATTGCAACACAAAATACAGAATGCAAAAAAAAAAAAAAAAACTAGGGGAAAAAGAATGAAAAGTGATGAAAATTGTTATGACCTCTCTGCTCTGTGGCTTAAAAGCAGGTCAGCGGTCTTGCTGGGAAATAAAATGAAAGCAAATTATTTCATAAAACACTACAATTCCCATGATGCAGTCATTGTGAGACTGCAAAAAAAAAGCAAAACATTTTTGAAGACACATTTCAAATCTGTGGTAACAACCAGCAGAGTAAGCAACTCTGTGAAAAATAAATGATCAATTATTAAATTACAAATAAAATTAAATTAAGGATATTTTCTCTACTAAAAATTACAGAGGTTGGCAAAAGGTCACCTTTAGAAAAGCTAATGATGATCATTAGGGGTGCACGATTCAGAAAACCTCACGATTCAATTCGATTTCGATTCTTGGGCTCATGATTCAATTCAAAACCGATTCTCGATTCAAGACGACTCTCGATTCAAAACGTCCATTATTTTTTATTTTCCATCAGTCTGATAGGAAATACAGCCCTGAGATAATAGTTACATTATTAGTCGCATTACAAAAATATAAACTGTTGCAAATATAAACTGCAATCTGTCACGGTTCGGCCGGCGGCGAGCAGGGAAGCAGGCGTGCAAGCCAAGGTAGCGGGGAAAACGGGGTTTATTCCTTGGGAAGCAAGCAGACAGGGAACACCAGGCACGCACATCAATAACATTACATCACAATGACAGATCTGGGGAAGACTGACTAGAACGCGGACTAAATACACAGGGTAACGAGCAGGAAACGGAAAACAGCAGGTAAACGGAAGGATTCCACACGGGGTTAACGAGGAGGCATGGTCCACATGAGGGCGATCGGGGCTGGGCGTGACACAAACCTTCAACTTAAATTAAACAACTTAAATTAACACTTTACATAAAAGTAGATTAAATAAAACCAAATAAGAGCTGCTAGATTTGGTTGTAAAGTGCCATTATCAGAATAAAGAAAAATGCTGCTACATTTGGCTGTAAAGTGCTGTAACAAGTCCGAAAAGCTTGCATATGACATGAGTCTTATCAAGCTCTTTCTTGCCATCGATATTGTAGAATCCAAAATGTGCCCTTAAATGAGAACGGGGCAGGTTGAATGTTCTTTTCCATTGCTCGTCCATCGATTGCTCGCGCGTGCGTACACTCACTTTCTTCTTCCTCACACCAAGGATTACTATCTGAGCAGAAACCGGCATTGTGCCATCTATAATATTGGCAAACTCCTATCCGGAAAACCAATTAAACTCACACCGTTACAAAATGGAAAATATGAATCGATTTTGTGTCCTGTATGAATCGATTTTGAATCGGTAGAGATAGAATCGCGATTCTTTTGTGAATCGATTTTTTTGCACATCCCTAATGATCATGATCAATTCAACTTTCTTCAGGCAAAAGAGGAACGTAAAAACATCTGAATAACATTTCTAATTACTTGTTCCCCAAAAGAAAGCAGAGATTGCTGTGGCCCCCCTGACCATCACCCTGGTGAGGGAGGAGGTCATCGACTTCTCCAAACCCTTCATGAGTCTGGGCATCTCCATCATGATCAAGAAGCCGCAGAAGTCCAAGCCGGGCGTCTTCTCCTTCCTGGACCCACTAGCCTATGAGATCTGGATGTGCATCGTCTTCGCCTACATCGGCGTCAGCGTGGTGCTGTTCCTGGTTAGCCGCTTCAGCCCCTATGAGTGGCACACGGAGGAGCCCGAGGATGGGGCAGATGGACTATCCAGTGACCAGCCGCCAAATGAGTTTGGCATCTTCAACAGCCTCTGGTTCTCCCTGGGGGCCTTCATGCAGCAGGGCTGTGACATTTCGCCCAGGTGGGTGGTCCTGAAAAGAGCTCCATTTAAGGCATGGTCCGAGCCAAAGAAAGTCCTGGAACACCCCACACCTTCTCATTCATACCATACAAATCCTTTCAGATGGCATCCTGATGCCTTCAGTTGCTAGTTAGTCCTCCATTACTATAACATTCTTGTGGGTACAACAGCTGAGCCTATTGTGGCCTTGGACCTGCAACCTTTTAGTCACTTTCTGGTCTTAGTTTGATTTTTAAAAAACTTTGAACTTTTTAGTCCTATGTATCTTGTCACCTCAGCTTAATTCAGATACCCACCATCAGTGAGAGGAATTGGCCTTTCCGACCAATTAGGGCTCCTTTTGTAATTAGTTATATATTCCTTCTATTCCTTCTATATTCCTTCTCCTCCAGCCAGGAGTCGACCCCATTGGCTGTCACTCCACTGAGCCAACACTGTCATAGTTCACACATCATCAGAACAAACAGCAAACTGAATGATGGCACATGATCAAGAAATAAGGGTAGTAACACATAGTCAATAATAGCAGACTGAGAACACTTGTTATGTGTTCTGGGAGGTCACTTCTTAACACAAAGCAGAAAAGTTCTTCTACTGATCCTTCTGCATGGTAACCTGCAATTAGTTTTTTCCCATTTATAGACTTTGATCCCTATCCTGAGCAGTAGGCTGAATTTCCACAACATATTCAGAATATCAAGACAAGCAAAGAAACTCATTCAAATCTGTATATGAGATCATTAGACAAGAGCAAATTTTGTTGGCTTTGTTAAGACCGTAAATTTTCCCGTAAAGTGTTTCTGTAATCTGCTGAATATATTTACGCTAATCATTAATGGTATAGCTGTCATTTTGTGCTATAATGTACAAATATTAGCCGTGTGTGTGTGTGAGAGAGAGAGATTGTGTGTGTATACATGAGTGTGCTGTATCTGTGTCAGCCTCAGTGTTTCCCTTAGCTTCTTCATGCTTCTTGCTGGATGGTCACGTGACAAGGCCTGCAGTCATGTCCAAAGTCACATCATGACTACATCCCTTTGTCCTATACAACTTTCCATTTGTCTTGCTTTTCCAATATGCTTTGGGTGGATGGGTGGGTGTTGAACTAAAGCTGGAGATCCGGGGTGAGGGGATGGTACCTTGCCCATCTCATGGTGAGCAAATAATTGTCAACATCCATATCTGTCGCACGAGTCAGACACTACAGCAGATCCATCGTTGTGTCCCGCCGGTCCGTAGCCCTGGGGGGGGGGGGGGTCGTCTCTGTCTAGCACACCCCGCTTCACCCGTCACGCTCGTAACAGCGGAGGCCTCGCCTCTCTCGGTTCCTTTAAACAAAGAAAGACTGTATTTTTCAGCCCCCCAGAAAAGTGGCTCATCACGTGACAGGACTCAGCACCGCGCAAGGACTCCAAAGGTACTTAGAATGCTATCAAAATAATGGTGCCCCTCAGCCCTGGCATTGGCTGGACGCTGCAGCGGACCCATGATTTTGATGCAGTCATAGTAGACCTCTATTTTTATCCGTTTTGCTTTGTAGAGCCATAAGGATTCACACTTTTATAGGAATGATAAGGAATCACACATAATGTTGCATCTTGAAAGGGAGCAAAATCGCCTTTGGACATGTTGTGCGTACCTACCAGAGAGCAGGGTTAAGGTTTGGGTTAAGGTTAGGTTTAGGGTTAGGGTCTGTCCTGGCTGTTATCACAGTGATGGTCTGAGGAATGGCTCACTAATTCTTGTGCCACAATAGGTGTACACTCATTCTCACTCAGGTAAAAGAGACCAATACTCCTGAAGAGTTAGGTGGAATTCCCTGTGTTTATCTTAATTTATTCTCCATGGTAACTACTTCACATTATAATTCAATGAGAAGGACACTCCTGTACAGTGGAAATGACCTCATGGCCTGCAGGAATTGAACAGGACGACATGCGATTGCAGTTTTGTTTGCAAACAATGCATTTATGGTCTGATTCCATGTGTCTATATGGATGTAAGTGTATGAAGCTGACTTGCGCTTCTGAAATTCAGTCTGATAGGGTTTATTCAGTCAGCAGCTGCCTCTAAATCCCCAAAAAGCCTCAAAGTAAAAGGAACTCATTTCAGGTGATTTCATGCAATGACAAATTTAACACTCCTGTTTTTTTCCGCACTCCGCGGCCTATGGGCAGGAATTGACCGTAATCACCCTGGAATGAAAATGTAGAAACACCTCAGTGGGACACGGACCTTGATTGTGTCTGGCTTGAGGCATAACAGAGCTGACTTCCTGCTATTACAGTGGGATATGGTAGCAGCCCGTGGAACAGAGCGAGAGTAGCGTGGACCATGCATCAGATTTACTCCAAGCATTTGCCGGTCGGCTCTGTTAGTCGATGGCTCTTTCCACACTCTTGCACTGTTATGCTCTTCCTCAACCTGTCTCTCACATGAACAGAGTGGATCAGTGATGGTAAGCAGGCTGGTCCCAGTGAGGGGGTCTACGACTGAGTGCTAACATCAGCTAAATCTTCTCCAAAACCTGCCACCCCACTGCTTTTTTAAATTATACTTCAAATGATTATATTACTTCACTGTTTGACCTGGTCCAGATGATGCAGGTTCTTGTGTTTCTGATAAAGTTGTTCTGGTTTCGTCCATCGGTTCGCTGGTTGGGATTTTGAAGTCCTGATGCAATTCTTCTGATTTGGTTGCTGTACCTCTGGTTCCTTTTCAAAGTTTGTGTATTATGGGCCAGTTATTTATTGTACTTGTTCTTCTTATTCTATCAAAGAGGATCCAGGTCTGTCTGGACACTCGACAAAGTTAAGTAGATTTTCACTAGATTTTTACCGACCTCTATTCTCTCTCTGACCGAAAAAAGGAGTGTAATGTGCAGCAGAGATTTCAGTCCCGCCTCTTGTACCTTTTTCTCCTCCTTCAGTTTCTTTGAACAGCAGCGTATTTCTGTTTTGACAGTCTAGGGTTGAGCTTCGAAATTGTCCATTTCTTTTAAGGTCCTCTGGCCTGGCCTGAGCTCACATGCTCACACCAAAGAAACACAATGTCCAGCTCTTGTTCTTTTTCATTTCCTTGGAGCATGTAAGGTGTTGCTTAACTCTCCAACTTGCAGCACTTTGGAGGTCACAGAATCATGTCGTAGCACAACTGCTCATCCATGTGGCTGTTATACAGCTAATACAGTGACCTGGCTGACTGGATTACACTGAGCCAGGCGCTGTGTTCGACTGGTAGCTTACAGTTCCACTGAACCACCTCCTGCCCCCGTACTCTCACAGGTCCCTCTCTGGCCGCATCGTGGGTGGGGTCTGGTGGTTCTTCACCCTCATCATCATCTCTTCCTACACCGCCAACCTAGCTGCCTTCCTCACAGTCGAGAGGATGGTGTCCCCCATCGAAAGTGCGGAGGACCTGGCCAAGCAGACGGACATTGCTTACGGGACGCTGGACTCAGGGTCCACAAAAGAATTCTTCAGGGTGAGTAGGTCCATTTAAGAACATGGGAGCTGTGAGCTGAAAAGGCTGAACATGTTGAAAATGTTTGCACATCCTTGCTTTTGCCCTTGTTTTACGCAGGGTGAGGTTCACACCTTTGTGTGTGAGAGATAAGACCGAGAAGAAACACATCTTTCATGCACAGGCTGAAAATCTCAATAAAATATAGCATAATGTGTGGCTCAATAAGGAACAGGCAGGGGATTGGCTTTGAAGCCAAGCATTCTTGGTACATTTACTGTGCTGAGGCAGGTGTGACCTATGAACTGTCCCAGTGATCCTGCAGTTGCAGTGATACATAAGCATGCAAATGTGTTTCTGTGACACAGCATGTGTAAGAAAAAGATACGAGTGCGGGATGGGAAGATGAAGAGAAAAAGAGAGAAGGGTGAGAGGGCTTCGGACTCCTTGTAAGAGTAATGGCTCAACTGGTCCCAGGACAGACAGCCGGCTGGTCATCGGTGGCGCTTTCACAACCTGTACCACAGGTGTGGAGCCTCGTCAGACAGAAATATGCCTCCATTGGGCCTGCAGCTGGAAGAAACAAGGGGGAAGCTCATATTTAGCCAAGACTGGACTCATGAGTCATATCCAGGATGTTCATGTATTAAGAGGCGGGTTAAACATCAACACTGGAGATATTAAATACAGAAAAGTATGTTATCAATATCGTAAAATGCATCTCAAAAACTATTTAAAAAATATATGTACCTGTAAAAAAGGCTTGTCCCTCCATCACAGAGATCAAAGATTGCTGTATATGAGAAGATGTGGAGCTACATGAAGTCGGCGGAGCCCACGGTGTTCACCAAGACAACAGCGGAGGGCGTGGCCCGGGTGCGCAAGTCCAAAGGGAAGTACGCCTTCCTGCTGGAGTCCACCATGAACGAGTACACAGAGCAGCGCAAGCCCTGCGACACCATGAAGGTCGGGGGCAACCTGGACTCCAAGGGCTACGGCGTGGCCACGCCCAAAGGCTCACAGTTAAGGTGGGTGGAATAGTGTAACAATATGGCAGCGTGTTGTTATGGTATTCCACCTTCCCTGATGTGCCTTGTGTTTCACCAAGCTCCCGTCGCATTGTGGTGTGAGCGAGTGTGTAAATCTATGTGCGTGGGAGTCTTAGAGTGAGTGTGAGTGAAAGTGTCTGTCAGTGTCTCAGTGTGTGTGAGTGAATATGTCTGTGAGTGTCGCGGTGTGTGTGAGTGCTTGTGTGTCTGTGAGTGTTGCGACGTGTATGAGTGCTTGTGTGTCGGTTAGTGTCTCGGTGTGTGAGTGCTTGTGTGTGTCTGTGAGTGCCTTGGTGTGTATGAGTGCTTGTGTGTGTCTGTGAGTGTTGTGGTGTGTATGAGTGCTTGTGTGTGTCTGTGAGTGTCTCGGTGTGTATGAGTGCTTGTGTGTGTCTGTGAGTGTTGTAGTGTGTATGAGTGCTTGTGTGTGTCTGTAAGTACCTTG
>JAODKC010000051.1:6335497-6346918 GCA_026777985.1 Mormyrops attenuatus | reverse complement strand
ATTAGTTAGGTTCTCCCCAAACGAGCTTGATGGGCCGAATGGCCTCCTCTCGTTTGTAAATTTCTTATGTTCTTACTGTTGGTCAGTAGCAAAAAAGATGATATTAGCAGAATTGGCCCATCTGCTTCAGGGGGTACTATCTTGGAGTTCATTTAGCCACTGGCTCATTCCATTATAATCTGCAATGATCGTTCCTGCCTGCCACCATCAGACACCACGATGTCTCCTCCTTAGACATGCCACTTCCAACCCACGGCCATAACTCATCAGGAAACATCCTGTTTTGTCAGATGCTTTCTGCTCCAACTGCACACAATTTCTTTGCATATATTTATTATTCTTACTTTTCAATATTTAGTTTTGGTATCACATTCTTTTTCTCAGAATATTTCATTCATTTATGTACTGTGTACTTATTGCACTACATTTACTTAAGCCAGAGAAGTATTGTTAGGATTCTGCTGTTAAAAATAAAGAAATCACCATTCGCCGTAACTGCCCAAAACAGGGGCTATTAAACATTAGTGCTCTCTTCAGTTTCATTTAATTTCAGTTAAAATTTTATTTATGGTACTTTTTAATGATTTACATTATATTTTGCAGCAATGAGTAATATCTCATTGTCCCAAAATGGATGTGAGAGGGATATATGCCGGGCTCTCGAAGGAACAAACAGGCGCCCTTAGGTTCACTCAAAAACATTTTAATAAGTAATACAAAGTAACCTCAATACCAAGCTATGGTATCGAAAGCAATGCAAAATAACCTCGTACTGCAAGGTATATTTAACAGTATGCATCATACGAATGAAAATATATAGAGAAGAAACAATAAAATACAGAAAATGCGAATTATTATCACGAGCGGTGATAATTAGTCCCCATAATCAATGAAACGTACAAGCAGCTGCAAAACTATTTACACTCGGACGTGCCATCATCACCCACCTTCACACACGGACTAGGGAGCCCTTTTCAGTCCTGGCAGGAGACCAACACGTGAGTCACGAGAAATACCGGGCGATGCACGCTCTATCCCACGGCTGAGCTCGTTTTGCATACCGACCCTTCCCGGTCTCCCGAAACCAAGATAAGCATTCCGCATGCCGATCTAATGGACCAGATAAACATCCTGGCTTCTTTTTATGAGACACGAGTTGTTCGTGAAACCTACGTTGTACAGGAGGAATGGCCTCCTCTCGTTTGTAAATTTCTTATGTTCTTATGTAGGTGATGGGTAAAAATAAATGTTGATGCAATTCAATAATATTCCGGGTGAATCATGGACGATGTATCAGTTCGGTAAAGTTGGAAAGACATGGACAGATTCGAAATTCGCGGCTCAATAAATCTTAAACAAAACGCTCTTACAACACACTATACGGGTCTATGCAACAGCGGTAAGGTAGACAATGAGCTACAACCGGATTTTCGTCCAAACAAGATGTATTTAATGAAATACGGATAACATTGCTTTCTACGAGCAGTCCGCTGTCAGAGGAGAGCTTAGGGACCGTCTGCAAAGTGCAAAACGAAAACGGATAATGTGAATAACTTCACTTCCAGAGAGTGAAGAGCCACCAAAATCATCAAAGGCTTTTAGAATGTTATCATGGTCATACTACACCCCTTAGTTTGGTGAAATGTACCTTAGTCTATTTTTAAAGATTTTTTATTAGGAATAACATTCAATAACTTTGCTCCTATCAACTGTACTACCACCAAAATCACTACACACTTCTACAGTCTCATAATGGTCATACTACACCATTTAGTTTGGGGAAAAATCATTATTATTAAATAAAATGCAATAACTTTGCTCCTATCAATTGTAGTGCCACCAAAATTACTATATACATTTGCAAACTTATTATGGTAGGACTCCACCACTTAGGTTGGGAAAATGTGACTTAGTCTATTGTTAAAGGGATTTTATTAGCAATAAAATTCAATAACTTTCTTACTATAAAGTGTAGTTCCACCAAAATCGCTCTACTCATCTAGGGTGTCATCATGGTCATACTACAGCACTTAGTTTGTGGAACGTCCCCATTAAATAAAAAAATTATGTTATATAGTGTATAGTGTAGTGTATTTATTGAAATGCGTTATTTAATAGTGTGTGTTTGTTGCATTGAATATTAAAAAGTTGACATGTATTTGTGGCTCTTTTTTTCTTTTTTGACCAATACGATCTATTGTTTTCAGTTCGTAAAGTATGAGTGGTAACCAAGTTTGATTAAAACTTCAGATTATTTTTGTTTCATATCCTTCATACTTCTTTGCCAGTATGGATGTGAAATGTCTTACGTTGTCTCCAAAGAGGTCTAACAAGATCTTGGCCTTAAATTTAACTTTTTGAAACTTGAAATGTATGCCCTGAAATGTATTTTTGTTTCTGGCTGTATTCATCTGTATGCAGATGCCTCTTGGGAATTAAACAGCACGTTGGGAAGCAAAATGTTTATGAAGTTCATGCATAATTTTTTTATTGAATTCACATTTAGTATTAAACAATTTCTAAGTTTACAGTTAGTGAATTTTTGTATGTTAAAAATAATTATAATCAGTACTTGTGATTGTAAAACCGATGTAATTTTGTTTGTTTGTTTAAGCTTTGTTTGTAATAAATTTCAAATGTTTAAGTTTCCTGAGTCATATTTCATAATGCCAAAAATTCTAGGTTTCGATTCTGAAATATAAATGTATTTTAACAAGGTAGTGCTGTTACTGTATGTTGCTAAATTCCCAGAATTGCCACTTTATTGTGGTGAAGGGGTTTGTTCCTCAAGCATCTAGTTCCTAGTGGGGATTTAGTTACTCATTAGAATTAGTGGCATAAGAAAATAAGCTTGACATTCAACAAATGTATGCTACTACTTGATTTAGTAGTAATATTAAGTATTTATAAAATCCACAAAATGAGCTGGTCCAGATCCAATACGGATCTGGGCCAGACTTGCCCTGATCTGTCCCAAATGTGGCCCAGATTCAGTACAGAACTGGTCCAGATCTGGTCCAAATCTGGGCCGAATCACTATAAAAGAATCCTCATCTGGTCTGGAGCTGGCCCAGTTCTGGTCCAGATAAAGAAAACCGGATCCGCGCCAGTATTGGCCCGTTGTGCAGATCTGGCCCAGAACTTACAAAGGATCTGGGCCAAATGATTTTTGCTATCTGGGATGTTACTGAGTAAAAATTATTTAAATTTCTACTTATTACAACCTTATGACCATAGTAGGTGAAAAAGGTAGGTCAAGTTCCCGACCCCAAGCACAGAGTTCGGCCCAAGGTGGTATGTACTGCCCAAAGCAGGCAGAAGCACATTTGTCATGGGGACAATATGATGGCATAGTATTAGCAGCCATGATGGATCGGAAACGTTTCACAGGGTCAAACTGAACAGTTGACCTCGCAGCGGAAGGACGGCTGGCAGACACGAATCTCAGATGCCACGCTGGACAGCGGGAGCAGACTGCTGTCCCAGCCTGAGCAGGTCAAGCGTTTGACAGCCAGCGTGATGGCCCCTGGATTCGGGTTCGACTCGGCCTCCTGTCCCAAGGAGGGTCATGGCGGGCCATCGGGCAGGTGGTCCAACATCACCGTAGTATCATCATCATTCCCCATCAGAGTGAAATCACACTGGTAATTAATGAAAGTAATTAATTACTAAAAGTAACTAATTAATTACTATTCATTACAAAAAATTAATAAAAGTATGTAATTTAAGGACTAGCATCCTGTAAGCAATCCTAAAGTAACCGTTATGAGTGGGCGCACATACATTACGGGCGATCATTGCGTTAGCTTATCAACATAGCGAACGCGCTACCATACAGCCCAAAAAGTAAATGAACGTAGCACTGTAAGATGAAAATATAAGGCAATTGCGGTCTTACAAACAACATAAATTGGAATTACAGTACTTACATAATATTCATTGACGTGCAACATCAGGTACATAAACTAAGTGCAGGTGCATTAACATTTCGCTACCGTCGTACCAAACCGCACTGACCGGGCGGGAACATTAACTAAATAACTACGTTCCCACGGAAGCCTTTCTAACACTTATTTTCAGGCTGCTTAAATCACAACACCACAGAGGTTTTGACATCCACGTGTTACGCTCACAGAGAGAAATCTGTGCAGAGACTCACATGCCCTCACTCAACGCTGCTGGGAAGGTTGCACAGCCAAAACCTGTGTTGCAGCGCCACCTGATGGATAAGGACAAATTTAAACGCATTGCTGCAAGGTTTATCTCTGGCTTGAAAGGACAGATTTATCTAGCCCACCATCTGACGAACAATATAACATATCAGTGAGTTTGAAATATTAGAGAAAAAACCATTAAAATCAGTATTCGAAGCAATGATCATTAACTAAGAAAGCACTGTTCCTTTTCCCCATGGTTTTCCTACAGTCAATTCCATGATGAAATTTGCAGACAGAATGATACCATCCAAACACGTATAACAGTGTTAGCACAAATTGCTAATAAAATAATATAATTGTGTCATTGTGTGATTTTGAGCACTGAATGGTTATTTCCAATAGAAACACACATACACATATATATATATTTGTAAATAAGCATGCACCTGTTCACAACACAATTATTCAGAGGTTAGTCATTGTACAGCAGGCCCGGAGTGGTTAACCGGGACAGTTCCCGGTGGGCCGGTCTCATGCCTCCGCCTCCACTGGCATCTCTCGTTTTTTTTTCTTTTGCAGACGCACCCTGAGGTAACACGTCAGTGCGCGCGGTCAGTGGTGTTTGAAAGATGGAAAGTAGAAAGAGCAAGGGTGGCGCGAAGAAGGCTACAATTAAAAAGAGGAAAGCTGTGGAAACAGGCGCAGCTAAATGTGCAAAAATTGCCAACTTTTTACTAAAACGAGCTCGCGGTTTGTAACGTTAAATGAGGACGATGAAACGGGTATTATATATAAGTAAGGCAAGATGTTGAACTTTGCCTGCAAACCACCGTTCAAGTTAATTAATTGTCAAGTCAATGAATTGTGTGGCGTTGTGGCATATAACATAACGTTATATAATTTAAATAATAGTACGATGCAACTTATTTGCAGAGGTGGGAAGTAACGAAGTACAAATATTCCGAATCAATAATACGCGCGATCCAGACAACTTGACTGATTGGTTGAGGCTTAAAACGTGTGTAAATAAGCGCAGAAAAGTAAAATCCCATTGGTGTATCCGTCTGTGCACGTGACGCACAACACCATAGACACGATAAAGCGAGAGAGAGAGCGAGGGACTAAAACCAGGCGGTAACTGGGTGGGAAAAGATATCGTGATTACAGTGGAAGAAAGAAATTTGAAAAGGAAGTCGCTCGACGAAATGTCTAATAAAACTGGTGGGAATGTTAGCGGAGTCTTTCCCGACAGTATTCAGCCTGTTAGTGAGTCTTGGGGGTAGCGTGTGGCTCAGTGGGCTAAGCTTGTGCGCTTGTAATTACAAGGTCGCTGGTTCAAAGTCAGCCTCAGCATGTCTGCGGGTCCTTGACCGAGGCCCTTAACCTCAGCTCCCTGGGCGCCGCTACAGGTGGCAGCCCTTTGTGGACGTCTTATTCTGCAAAGAGCAAGTTGAGGGAGGTCTAAAAGACAATTTCCCTATGGGGATTAATAAAGTATCGATTATTATTATTTATTAACACTCCACTACCAGCTTCAACTGCGTGCTAGAGACTGTTCAGCACAGCCGGACTGATATTCACATCGAACAGGGCATGCGTTGATTCCAAGAACTTGGAAAATCAGCTTCTTTTGAAGCTAAACAGAGGGTTCTGGTAGTCCTGTGGTGTGTACCTGAGTTCTTCTGGCTAACACAAACACGTAATATATTTGCATACAAATAAAGTTTTTTGAACACCATGCATGCATGAGTTTCTAATACCTCCAGCTTACAATACTATAATATTTTTTGCATGGTGTGTTTAGGAAAAAGGCAATCCTCATGTATAATGATGGTAACGGCCAATGGCTTTATTTTTCTCTGCTTGCGCTCTACATAATGCTTGGACATGGAGTCCAGTCAACTTTGCCCTAAAAGGGTGAGTTTGTCCTTTGCAAGGGTAATTTATACTTTTATACTTTAAGTGTCTTTTAGAGCCTGTACTTTTCACTTTAACTTGAGAAAAAAAAGTGGTCAATACTTAAACTTTTACTAGAGTATTTTTAAAAACGTATCTATACTTCTACTTGAGTGAAGAATGCGTGTAGTTTTGACGCCTCTGCTTATTTGAACAGAATATAGATTCTGATATTGTTGAAAAGGATGTGTTGTAAAGAATAATGTTGGAGATGTGCCTCATGTTGAAATAAATCTACATTATGAAGAAACCCTTACTTGCACTGAATTGGAAATATTTTAGAAAAATACACTGAATTACAAGGCTTTACAGAACAGTGCGCTATTGTAGACTTAACGTATAAGGTTATAATTACATGATTTTAAAATAATAGGTTGTGATCTAAAGTGGGCCGGTCTGAGGCATGAAACTCCAGGGCAATGAAAATGAGTCCCACTCAGTGGTGCCTCCGGAAATTTTTCATAGGGGTGGCCAGATGAGGCCACTGAAAATCTTGGGGTGGCACACCAAATCCAATAGCCGAGCTGAATTTCAGGAATTCTGTTATGCTATTGTAGTATATAGCTAGTTGAAAACTATGAGAAAGATTTAAGGGATCGCCTACCGATACTTTGGTTTCTTGTGTTACACTTAATGTCCCAGTGATCACATATGCATAGACTTACAATTACATTGTACAATTAACATTTTGAGTTCCACAATAATTCTGTTTTAATGTGTTTTTATGTATATGTGTTATTCAATTAATTGTTTTGTTACTGAGAACAAGCTTAACCAAGTTCAAAAACACCACACTAGTCTCCAATTATGTTCAATACAGCTTTGAATTATTTGACTGTTGCTGCATTTTTATGTACACTAAAATGTTACATATAATATTTCCAAAAACGAAAAAATTAAATAAAAAGGCATTACATGTACATTTGTATATTTTATTATGGTCCACTGGCAAACAAACTGAAATACAGTGATCGAGTACATGCTACACACTCAATACAGTTTTATTCGCCTGTCGCTGTGCTTTTTTGCAAACAAATCTACAAACTCATCAAGATTTATGGCCCTAGCCCTTCTCGACTCCACACTTAGCACCCCCAAATTACTCAATCGCTCATCAGTCATAGTACTTCTCAAGGATGTTTTGATCAATTTTAGCACAGAAAAACTGCGCTCACACGATGCAGTGCTCACCGGTAATGCAACTGCAATTTTGCACAGTTTAAACATCTGATGGAAGACCTCCCTATATGGCTCCAGGAAGACAGTGAGCTCTATTAAACTGCTTGGTGTTTCTAGACCACTAGTTTGCTTCCTCTCAAGAATTCGCTTAAGCTGGGGGATCTCGTATTGTAGATCTTCACTGCTGCAGTTGTACTGTGAGGCAAATGGAAACACTGCATCAATCTCACAAAATGTGGGACTGCAGGGATTTAAGGCTTGTATCCCTTGCAGTGTGACATAATTTTCTTTAGAAAATCTTTTCTTCACCTCAGAGAGAAGCATATCAATAACTGGAATAAATAACCCTGCCCGAAAAGACTCCTCCTCTGTGTTGACCTGTCTTTGAACTATCGGGGTGGATATGTGATGCCCTTCAAGCCTAGAGCTTGGTGTGACCTGACGGCCTGGAGGTGTAACACTGATGTTGCATTGCTTGGCAAGGGTCACAGTTTTGTCCCAAATGTCCTTAAAGACAGGGCCCTCTCTGTAACTGTCCAATGTCTCAACAAGAGAGTCAACAAGTGTAACAGCTGTGCTCAAATTGAGTTGAGGGGACTGTAGGATATCTGAGAGATATTTTATCTCGCCAAAAACACTGGTGAATGCTGCAAGGAGACCAACAAACTTGAGATCTATTTGGGCTAATAAACCTCTTGCCTCTACAGCTCCGTCACCATTGGACTCTTCTGATATTTCTTTTAGTAGATGTATGATGGCTGGCAGTCTGTCCCTCACTGTCACGCAAGCATTGTACCTACATGCCCACCTTGTCTCTATCAGCCTTTGTAACTCTCTTGGGGCTCCCTGAAACATCTCCCTCTGTACCTCAAGCCATTTTTGGTGCACATATGACCCTGACACAAAGACATACAGTTTCTACAAAAGAGAGAAGAAGCAATAGGCTCCAGGGATGCATTTCACACTGTCAACTAAAACTAAATTTAAACAATGTGCATTGCAGTGAACATAAAAAGCTAATGGTGCCTCTGCTTTAATGCGTGCTTGCACACCTGTGTTCTTTCCACTCATGATTGAGGCAGCATCATATGCTTGCCCTACAAGGTGGTTTTTGTAGTCAAGACCATATTTCTGCAATATTTGCACAATTTTCTGTGAAAGTGCTGCAGCATCCAGGCGCTCTGCTGCTTCAAAGGCAAGGAAGCTTTCACATACTGACCCATCGTAGTAGTACCTAATTACAAGGGACATCTGTTCCTTCTTAATAAGATTTTTAGTCTCGTCAACCAAAATGCTGAAAGCTTCACTTTGCACAACCTCACTAATTATTGAGGTACGGACCATTTCGGCAAGACAATCAATGATTTCGTTTTGTGTAGCATGCCCAAGGTATGTTGCATTTCTTTGGCTCGTCATTTTCCTTTTCACAATGGAATCATGCTTAGCAAGGAGTTCCATAATACAAAGATAATTTCCTTTATTGTCACTTTCTGACTCTCTGACTCTCTTGCATGGCCTATAAGTCCCCCATCTTTGTAGGTCGCCTTCTTCCAATTTTTGATCACCTCTTCAGATGTAAATACCGAATCACCTGAGGAGGGGAGACCGAAATGTCGGCAGGCATAACAGTAGGCAGAGTCTTTACTCTGAGAGTATTCCAGCCATTTATGTGTGTTATACCAGTCTTTAGAGAAGCACCGTCTTCTGTCCCCTTGATGGGTTCGAGGGAAGCTCTTGAGTTGTGGCTGCTTGGGCTGCTCTGCTCTTGACTGGGAGATATCTGTGATGAAACAAGAGGAAAATCAATCATTATAATATAAATAATCATAATAATAAGTTGGCCCCTCTTCATAGTAATTATCAATTATAGCTGTAATAACAGCCTATATACAAATCTATTCAAACTAATCAAATTCGACTACTAATAAATAGATCAGAAGGCAGAAGTGATTGTCATGACTTGTAACTTAATTGAAACACACTCTAACCACACATTTACGCAAATGATGTTACAGAGGATACTGCTATCTGGCCTAGTGATCCATTTCATTACAATCATCACTTCACCTGTTGGTCCAGGAACAGGTCGAACACCTGCTTTTGCTGAGTCCTGCCTCGCCTCTCTAACCATAGTTGCTGCCTGTTCCTGATCTGTTGCTGTCTGATATTCTTCATCTTCATTGTGCTCTCTTACTGATGCTGTCTGCTGCCTTCACTAAGAGGACGATGCTCCCCTCTTGGCTCTCTCTCTCCTGCACTAACTTTCTTCTTAAAATAAGAAGAGATGTCTGCAGACTTTCTCTTCATTGTCTGCAAACTGACATAACATATATACCAGCACCAGCTAACGTTAGTTAAGTAATTACATTTATCATGCCAAAAAGCAAGTTAAACAGCATATAGCACCAGCTAACGTTAGTTAAGTAGATAAATTTATCATGCCAAAAAGCAAGTTAAATAGCATGTATCACCAGCTAACGATAGCAAGGTAATTAAATTCGGCACTAAAAAAACGTCACTACAGCCGCCAAAGTTTACTGAATAAATAGTTTCCACTCTTCTTTTTAGAAATCATGACTTACTCAGTCACCGGTAGTCTTCTTCCTTAACTCCGCGCGCGACCGGTGTTCTGTCGATTTATGCTGCCTTGTTTAAAAATGCTACCGTACTGCTAATCGATAGCCCTAACCCTAACCCCCCCCCAAACCCCCTAAAACCTAACCCTAATCCGAAGACGGTGGAACTGCACATGCGCAGAAAGGCTCGATAGCACGTCTCGATAGGTAGCTCAACTTGTCAGAACACCGGCGTTTGTTGACGATGACCAGACACGTGCCGAGCTGCTGCTTCCTGTGAGCCCCGCCCACCCCCGTGTGATTGGAGAGCGCTTTGCTGACCGTGTATTTGTTGAAACGTGTGATTAAACATAGAAGCATATCTGGCATACGCGACCGATGGGGGGGCAACAAATTTATCAAGGGGGCCATGGCCCTCCCTGGCCACTGCCTGATGGCGCCACTGGTCCCACTCCGGCCCTGCTCAGATCCTTACGCATTTTTCCCGTTTCCAACACATCAACTTCAAGAACTGACTATTCACTTGCCTAAAATATAATGGCAATATAATTGCAATGAAATAATCATTGTTATTCACCTCACCTGTTCTGGGTTTTAATGTTATGTTATGCGTATAAATCAATACATTAAAAGGACATATTAGAACTATTAGGGCCGTTTCTGACCGTTCTGACACAAGATTAAACACTTCATACTTTATTTAATTTTTAGTGTCGTGGTGAATTATTATATATTCTGGCACTAACTATAGAGTTATAATACTATGACATTTTTGTGTCATGTCAGACGGGACAGCTAATTATTATTACTAAATTGGCTCGCTAAAATCATGACAAAACGCCAGGAGACAACGTGCAAACTTTACGTCTTTACCTTCTATGTTCGACTTTTTTCCCCCTTCGTTCTCATTCCTGTGTTTCCTATATTTCTCTCTAGATGGCTTTAATAGTTTCATTATTAATTGATCACTCGGCTACCGACGCTAGGTGCGCACAGAGCAAGGCGTGTTGAACTCAGCGCCACCTGCCTGCGCCAATGCGTCCCTCCCCCCGCGCTCAGTCTGACACCGTCACAGGTCTCATGGTGATCTGTGTGTAGTCCGCAGCATTTCCTTATTTGAAACGTGGACGGTGAACATAACTTTGATCGCAGTTAACAGAGAAAGGCAAACGGAACTCGTCTGGGGCACCAAATGAATTAATTTTGAAAATCGCTTCGCTCTCACGCCACCTGGAGCTTGTGGCGCCCTAGGCGACTGGCTAGTTTATCTATGCCTATAACGGCCTTGGAACCTTCTTTAAATTGCATACATATGAAAGCCAAGTCAAACATCACCAATGAACAATGTTTAAACAACATACAGGTACCTAGAGCATTGTTATCCATATGAATCAGATGGTATAATATGCTGCTCAGAGTAAAGAAGTAGGCTCCTGTAACACAGCTAAATCTGTCCCCCTTTTCTTGGGCGGTTAGGCTCCGTGGGGGGGGGGGGGGGGGGGGGGGGGGGGGGGGGGGGGGGGGGGGGGGGGGGGGGGGGGGGGGGGGGGGGG
>JAODKC010000051.1:6302891-6314296 GCA_026777985.1 Mormyrops attenuatus | reverse complement strand
GTTGCTCCCGATTGCGCAACCGACCAAAGAATAAACCGTGACTTGCGACTACCCCTCGTCTTAGCTGTGAGTCTCTTTTCATCAACGGACCCGGCGGAACGGTGCATCCAACATCGTCCAGTCTGTGAAGAAGGCATTCAAGTAAGAAGTGCATTGTACTCTGTACATGACAATAAAAACTTTGAATCTTTTAAATACATGTATTTGATCTTTTTCCTGGCAGCTATCTTTTTACACAGGGCCACTATACACAATAGTTAATTTTTTCCCACTGCTAACAGTTTGGATCAGGAGTTGGTTATTGTAAAAGAAAAAACGTGCATGTAAGTGATATTTGTATAGCTTTATCTATACCCTTCTGGCAGTGCTGCCATTACAGTCAGGTCAAGCACACTACGAGGAGTAGAAGTTGTCCGACTTGGCTGCAGTCAGTTTATACTCCACCCTTACAGCCGTCGGCAGATCTCGCTCCATGTCAAGTTAGCTGCAGACAGACCTAAGCCCAAGTCAAATGCACCCATAGTTTTGAAGGGACACTATAGGCTGAACCATTTTTCAAGGAAGGGGGGGTAACGTTATGCAATATATTCAGTTTTAGAATCCATGTTCAATATTAATTGTAGCTAGACTTGCGTTAATGTTAGCTTATTTTAATAAACAAAATAGACGTTTGCAAAATTAGGGTGGCACTAGGGGTGGCAAGAGATTATTTTAGGGTGGCACATGCCACCCCATGCCACCACAGTAGATCTGCCCCTGGTTTCGACAGGGATTCCTCAATGAAATTGGCTTGTTGCATCTTGGAGCTCGTCTGGCAGAGACGTCCGTTGCAGAGTCTTGGAAAGGGACTGAGTCAACCCAATAAAGCAAAGAGTGCTCTGGCCACAGTGTCTTTCTTCCCAAACCACTTTGGTGCAGCGAAGCAGGGCAATTAATTAGCACAGTGAGATGGAGCAGTCCACAGAACCAATCTGTTGAGGAACACCCTGGAAAATACAATATAATACTAATGAAGACATCTGTTACAAATCTAATACAAATGTAAGAACAGAAAATGCTGAAATCCACTTCACCACATTTTTCAAGTATTTTCCAGTGTCCTGGGTGTTGTGTTACAGACACATGCGGGATGCAGCTGAGATGGACACTAATACTGTGAACTGTGATATTGACTGCACTCCCCAGAACAGTAGGGGGTGCAGGAGAAAAGGGGAGTGGTGTCGGAGAAGAGTAAGAAAAATAAAGAAAAGTTAACCGTTCGTCTGGATCCTTCAATTGATTATTTTCTGACCAACATAACACTGGGCTTATTCGGTTTGCCAGTTTGCTGCAAATAGAAATTTGGAATTGTCAGGGGCAACATAACTACAGCTTTCCATGTAAATGGGATTAAAACTCTATGTAGGAATTAATGGACACATAGAACACCTCTTGTCACATTTGTAAATGTTTCACTGTTGCGCCGCGTCTGGCTGTGAGTGTTACCCAGAGTGTATGACAATCTCTGCCCCAATTGTCGGCAGGAATGAACGAGGAAAATTATGGTGAAAAAATTAAAAAACACCAAACAATACAACTTAAATATTACATAATTTATTGTACAATATACTATACATATGATCAGGAGCGCACATAACTGCATGGTACACAAGTACGCATTACCCATACACACGTGGCAATTCCTTGTTGTAGCAGCGCAAATGCCTTTTTATTTTATGTGCATTCACACTGTTATGACAAGAAATTACCGTGCATTTTAACATTTATGTGGCTAATTTATACTTCTTTCGCGGCATGAAAGCTAAAATGCACATTGAATTCTTGTCATAACAGCTCAAACACACATAAAATAAGTACGGATTTACGCTGCTACAAAGACATTATTGCTCATATCACTTTAGACAGCGAATGAGTACTTGCACACCAGTTATGTGCCCCCTGCATATGATCATTTTTGCATATAAAATAAAGGGCCGACTTATGCAGGATTGTCAATTTTGTCAGCTGCTGGCATGAGATTTTCAATTCGAGACAAGTCTACACACGTATTTACATGTACATAACAGTTTTATTACCTTGTAAATAGTCTGTAGGGTTTGCAAACTGCCCAAAGCTTTTGATTTAGCCAATTTTAGGTTTAACATGGATTAATAGGGATTCACCGTAAGATTTCTTGCTGTGAGCATTTGAGTCTGAAAGCCTGAGTCTTGCGCCAGATGCGTCAAAGTTAGCAGCACTGCTTACGGCCGAATCGGACATACGACTGGTCAGTTGGAACCGATTGTGGCCGAAAGTCGCCGATGACCTGCATAGGATCGTATTGTCTGTTATGGTATGAATGGGCGTCCGTGACAACAACTTGATTACTTTTGAATCACATGTACTTCTCTTCTCAAACTTCTTTCAAGCATCTTGGCGAGTGGTAGCATTTTGAAGAGACTCTATACCCCCTTAAAAATGGAGAGCAAAGTAATCAAGCTTAAAATTAAAATCAAAGTTAAAGTAACAGCAAAGCAATGTGTCACCCTTCTAGAAAAAAATGAGGCCGTTGAAAAGAACAGCAGCGAGAAGGGAGAGAAAATTAGTATGGCGACAGACACAATCAAGACAACGGACAAGCCCTGTTCTACGTGGAGGGCGTGTGTCATGCCGAAGGTAAAGCCCTGGATTCAGAGACCTTATCAGAGCACTTGAATTAGAGTATAAAATATGCTATATCAATAATCTTTCCTTAAAACAGAATACTGATAAGGCTGGCCGGTCTGAAGAGACTGATTTCAATCAGCTGTCCCAGCCCGGATCAAAAGTAAATTACGGTGGCCAGAGGGTTCGCCCATGGAGCGGGAGGGATATGCCACCCCACCGGGAGGAAGCAGGAGCCACGAGGAAGAGGCCCCAGTTTGCGTACCTCGATCGCGCAAAGCGAGGCACGGACTCCAATGGCTCCTGTGATCTGCGACCAGAGAGAGGCCAGGGGCAGCCTCAGCAATCTGCAGAGCAGCAACTCTTAGCAAGGATTCATGGACTTATGGGCTATGGCTGGGGAAGGAGGACTAATAGAAATAATGTTGATGGACTTGTGGGGTATGGCACACAAGATATAAGATATAAGTATAGATAAAAAACAAGATAAGATAGGATAAGATAAAATATAAGATAGGATATAGAAGGTAGGGACGGCTAAGATAAGATAAAATAGGATAAGATAGGCTAAGATAAGCCAAGATAAAATATAACATAGGATATATAAGGTATATATAAGGTATAGGATATATATATACGATATAGCAATGGCTAAGATAAGATAAAATAGGTTAAGATAGGCTAAGATAAAATATAAGATAGGATAAGAATGGCTAAGATAAGATAAAATATGATGATAGGCTAAGTAAAAATAGAATGACATAAGATAAGATCATAAGATAAGGCTAAGATAAAATAAGATAACGCAGTGGCCAGTCAGTGTTTACTGGCTGTTTTATTTTCTTTTAGTTTTATGTTAACTCTGTGTTACTTGCTTTTTGTTCAGCACTTTGTGATCGACTTCTGTTGTTTAAAAAGTGCTTTATAAATAAATTTGATTTGATAAGAGCTTTACAATAAAACATATACATACTATTCAAACTGTCTTTGTCATCTCTTCAGTGTTGTGTATGTCTTGGGTTGAAAATTTTGCATCGTTAATTTATATTTTGCACTCTCTTAAACGTCAATAAACAGACGAAAGAATGGGAGGAAGGAATGGTTAAGTAAAACAAATAATAATAAAGTATCAAAATCACAGTGTTACCTCATTTTGACGCAGAAATAGTCATTTCAGTGTTACCACCACGTATGAATTAATGGCTAATGTTGGTGTTTAAAGCGCCTGTAAATAATCCAGTTAATTTTTGAAAAATGCCACCTTCTGTCACGTTCACCCGTTCAGCCCCTATGTGGAACACGCCCCACTCGTTTACCTCGTGTGGAATCCTTCTGTTTTACCTGTTGTTCCACTTTTCTTGCCTGTAGTCTTGTGTATTTAGTCCGCGTTCTAGTCAGTCTCCCCAGATCTGTTATTAATGTTAGTCTGCAGTGTGCTCCCCTGTCTACCCGATTCCTGAATAAACCCTGAGTCACGTCTTTCCGGCTCCGCTTGCCCACTTCCCTGCTTGCTCGCCGACGCACCCGACACCGTCGTCGAAGTGCGCGAAAACCTCCGGCAGCTGGTTGAGCGGGTTACGGAGAGGCAGCTCCAGCCGCTCGTTCTCTCCGGGGCAACCCTGTCTCAGCCAGCCAGTAAAAGCAGGAGGAAAAAGAAGAAGCGCAGGGAGAAAAAAGTGGAAAAAGCCCCGGCAATCTACCTGAGGACTTGCTTTCTCCCCGCAGCCTCTCTCCCCGCTGAATATCGTCGATATTCAGATTCAGAACCCAGCGGGGATCACCATAGCCGCGCTGCTGCCGTCACCAGCAACCTCCCTTTTCCTGGGAGGTCACCTGGAATTTAACAGAATCAGGGCTGTACTGGACACTATCCCGTGGATCCCGTTGTCCCTTAAAGGGACGATGCCCACCCAGGAAGCGCCAACCCTGGAGGCGCTGGCTGAGGTGCCCGACTCGCTGCCTGCGGCCGCCTCTACGCCCGTGGCCCTCCAGCCTGCTGCCGCCGCTACACCTGTGGCCCTCCAGCCTGCTGCCGCCACTACGCCCGTGGCCCTCCAGCATGCTGTTGCTGCAGTGCCCGCAGCGGCGGCCCCAGTGGTCGCAGGGGTTCCAAACCCGCCACCGACGCCTGCTGGGGTTCCTGACCCACCGCCGACACCTGCTGGGGCTCCCGACCCGATGCCGATGCCTGCTGGGGTTCCAGACCTGCTGCAGATGCCTGCTGGGGTTCCAGACCCGTCGCCGACGCCTGCTGCTCCTCGCGAGGACTCAGGTGAGGTGCCTGTGGAGGTCCTGGAGGCATCCGCAGCTCGCCTGCCTGCTACCTCCTCTACGCCCGCTGGCATGCTGCCGACGTGACGCCCGCGGCCCGCCTGCCTGCAGCCGCCGCGATGCCCGTGGCCCGCCTGCCTGCAGCCACTGCTACGCCCGCGGCCCACAAGCCTAACTCGGCAGCTTTGCCTGTCTTACCCGACCTATCTTTCTCGCCTGTACAGCCCGGCTCACTGGTTCTGCCTGTCCTACCTGACTCGACGGTGCTCCCTATCCTGCCTTTTATGCCCGCAGCTTGCCTGCCTGCAGCCGTCTCGCCTGCAACCACGTCACAGGCTGGGGTTCCCAATCCGTTGCTGGCACCGGCTGGGGTTCTCGACCCGTCACCGGCGTCCTCAATGGTCCCTGGGCCAATGACGCCAGCAGCGACGACCCCAGTGAGTCCTGCTTCACCTGAGGTGGCTCCTGCTGCAGCCTCGCCAGTCTCGCTGGCCCTGCCTGAGGTCGGGCCTCCACCCGAGGCTCCTGGGGCCCCGGCTCCACCTGTCTGTGCTCTGTCCTTCCAGGCGCTGCCCGCTGCAGCACCCGCTGGCCTCGCTCCACCTGCTGCCATGCCCGAGGCCCCGGCCGCGCCGCCGCCTACTGCTCAGTCTGCTGTCCCGGCTCCGCCCGCCGCTTTGCCCGAGGCCCTGGCTCCGCCCACACCGGACGTCCCAGCGGCTCCGCCTGTCTCAGCTCTGTCCCTGCCCATCATCACTTCACCTGAGCCAGGAACCTGCTTGCCGGCTGCCACTGCTCCAGTATCTAGTGCTGCCTCGGAGCACCCAGCACCGGCAGCTCACCCCTATTTGGGGACACGCCTGGCTCTCAAGAGTGCCTGATCCATGGGGGCAGCAACTCTGAGGGTGCCGACGATCCCCAAGTGGGTGGCCCCTGCGTCAAGGGTACCGACCCCAGCTTTGTTGGTCCCTATGCCACCTGATTCGTCCCTGACACCTCCTGCTCTGGTCTCCCCACCTCTTCACCCGGTTCCAGCTCCACCAGCTCACGGGCATCCAGGCCCTGTCCCCAAGGAGGTCCCAGACCCTTGCTCTTCCTCCCTTCTCTGGGACCTCCCTCGTGGCCCTGAAGGGCGCTTCCCGAAGGAGGGCTCTGCTACCGTCGCCCCAGAAGGGTCGATCCCGGCTGGACTCCCGGCTCTCGGTGTCCCGAAAGGATAGAGGACACCGACGCAGGGATCAGGGCTTGCCTGCAGCTCCCCGCGCGCCCGCTTGCCTCCAAATTACTTGTCTTTCAATGGGGGATATGAAATTCTATAAAAAACCTTTTAAAATGAGAAAAGGAGACTGGGAGTAGGTCTCCTAGAGGATTTCTGATGTAGAGCAACTTAGTTTATTAGTACGCAAATCTTATTTTATCTTATCGTGTGTCATTCTATTTTTACTTAGCCTATCTTATCATATTTTATCTTATCTTAGCCATTCCTATATCTTTTATATATATCCTATACATTATATATCCTATCTTATATTTTATCTTAGCTTATCTTAGCCTATCTTATCCTATTTTATCTTATCTTAGCCATCCCTATCTTATATATACCTTAAATATCTTATCCTGTCTTATCTTGGCCACCGTAATTTACTTCTGATCCGGGCTGGGACAACTGATTGAAATCAGTCTCTTCAGACCGGCCAGCCTTATCAGTATTCTGTTTTAAGACAAGGAAAGATTATTGATATAGCATATTTGATACTCTAATTCAAGTGCTCTGATAAGGTCTCTGAATCCAGGGCTTCACCTTCGGCATCACACACGCCCTCCATGTAGAACAGGGCTTGTCTGTGTTCTTGATTGCCTCTGTTGCCATACTAATTTTCTCTCCCTTCTCGCTGCTGTTCTTTTCAATGGCCTCATTTTTTTCTAGAAAGGTGACACATTGCTTTGCCGTTACTTTAACTTTGATGTTAATTTTAATTTTAGCTTGATTACTTTGCTCTCCATTTTTAAGGGGGTATTGAGTCTCCTCAAAATGCTGCCACTCGCCAAGATGCTTGAAAGAAGTTTGAGAAGAGAAGTACATGTGATTCAAAAGTAATCAAGCTGTTGTCACGGACGCCCATTCGTACTATAACAGACAATACGATCCTATGCAGGTCGTCGGCAACTTTCAGCCACAATCGGTTCTGACTGACCGGTTGTAGGTCCAATTCAGCTGTAAGCAGGGCTGCCAACTGTGATGCATCTGGCACGAGACTCGGGCTTTCAGACTCAAACGCTCACAGCAAGAAATCTTACGGCGAATCTCTATTAATCTATGTTAAACCTAAAATTGGCTACATCAAAAGCTTTGGGGTAGTTTGCAAACCCTACAGACTATTTACAAGGTAATAAAACTGTTATATACATGTAACTACGTGTGTAAACTTGTCTCGGATTGAAAATCTCGTGTCAGCAGCTGACAAAGTTTTTTATATGCAAAAATGATCGTATGCAGGGGGCACATAACTGGTATGCAAGTACTCATTCGCTGTCTAAAGCGATACAGGCGATAATGTCTTTCTGGCAGCGTAGATCCTTACTTATTTTATGTGTATTTGCGCTGTTATGACAATAATTCAATGTGCATTTTAATTTTCATGCCGCGAAAGAAGTACAAATTAGCCACATAAATGTTAAAATGCACAGTCATTTCTTGTCATAACAGCATGAATGTACATAAAATAAAAAGGCATTTGCGCTGCTACAACAAGGAATTGCCGCGCGTGTACGAGGAATGCGTACTTGCGTACCATGCAGTTATGTGCGCTCCTGATCATATGTATAGTATATTGTACAATAAATTATGTAATATTTAAGTTGTATTTTTTAGTGTTTTTTAATCTTTTAATCATAATTTTCTTTGTTCATTCCTGCCAACAGTTGGGGCAGAGACTGTCATACACTCTGGGTAACACTCACAGTGTTACAAATGTGACAAGAGGTGTTCTGTGTGTGACATAGAGTCTTAATCCCGTTTACATGGAAAGCTGTAGTTATGTTGCCCCTGACAATTCCAAATTTCTATTTGCAGCAAACTGGCAAACCAAATAAGCCCAGTGTTATGTTGGTCAGAAAATAATCAATTGAAGGATCCAGACGAACGGTTAACTTCTCTTTATTTTTCTTACTCTTCTCTAACACCACTCCCCTTGTCTCCTGCGCCCTCTACTGTTCTGGGTCGTGCAGTCAATATCACAGTTCACCGTATTAGTGTCCATCTCAGCTGCATCTTGCATGTGTCTGTAACACTACATCTCCCCCATAACTCACAGAACACTACTACCTTAGTATTCACTAGTAACTCTTTTTTATATACTCATAACCTTCCTCTATGGAGTACATGAGTGTATAATGCAAACTAAAGGCAATTCCAATGTAACTTTTCAGGAATCACTATATTGTACTACTGTAATTAAACGAAGCATATACAGTGTTAGTGATAGTCAGAACTTCACAAAATAGCAACAAGTGTCTGACAACATAAAGTTTCTGTAACCACTTGATGTCTCCAAACATATATATATATATTTTTAACACACACCATAATATATATGGTAGCAATCCGCCTACAACCTTTGCAGGTCTTCATGTTTTCGACTCAAATCTATTTCATCACATAGTCTTTTGTCCAACTGGGTAAGTGTCTTTCTCTACAATGAACAGTCTGTCTTGTAGCAGACCATGCTGGACCGTTGTTTTCCTCTGCTGTATCAGCCTGCTGCGACTCCTCTACTCCCTCTGGGCAGAGAGAAAGGCGTGCTGAATTCCACCTTTTCCCGATGCTCAAGATAAAGGTGCTCTGCCCAGTCTGTCTCCACACAGTCAAGGGGTCACTGAACTGTCACTCCCCCTTTCCCAGGCTGAAAGGCTTGCGCACGTGAACATTATCCCCAACTGCAGCTTTGAAAGATTTTGCACCTCTCTTGGCATTTGTGTAGCATTTACTCTTCTTCTGCTGCCAGGCAACTCTAACCCAAAGTTGACTATACTTCTCTCGATCCTCGGGAGGTGGTAGAACATTAAGTTGCATTGGTCCGCATTGGTCTGCTCTTCAGAAGCTGAAAAGGGGAAATGCCAGTGGTCGCATGGGCTGTGGTATGATAGCTCTGAAGCATCTCAGTAACTGCTGACTTCCATGGCAGGTGAGCTACTAGAGCTGCTTGAATAAAGTCTTTTAGTACTCGGTTAAACCGTTCAATGCATCCATTCGACTGGGGGGTGGTAGACACTCGTCCTGATGTGCTTTATGCCCCTTTCTCTCAGGAACTCAGCAAAGGCATAAGAAGTGAACTGTGGGTCATTATCTGTTGTAATAGCACAAGGGTTCACTTCATGCGAAAAAGCGGTAGCTAAGAATGCGATGACAGTGGCTGTAGTTGCAGTTGCAGCAAATGCTACTTCAGGCCATTTACTGAAATAGTCAATAAGAATGATTGCAAATCTGCAGTTCTGAGCCCCCAGTTCAAACGGACCTACAATGTCCTCAGCCACATGCTGAAACGGGCCCCCTGGAAACTCAACAAGCTGCAATGGGGCAGGAGAGGTTTTAGTTTTGTCACATGACTGACAGATTGTGTATGATGACAGAACTGTGCGGACTAAATCGTCCATTTGCGGCCACCAGTACAGCTCTCTGAGGCGTTCTTTTGTGCGAACTATGCCCTGGTGACCTTCATGAGCCAGATGTACTATCTTCTCCTGATGGGATTTGGGGACCACCAGGTGTGTTCCTCTGAAGACCAGTGGCAACTCAACTGCAAGTTCTTATCTAACTAAAAAATATGGTCGAACATCACTCAGAAGAGACTTTCTCACCTTAGGCCACCCTGAACTAATGACCTGTCACAGTTGTGCCAGTGCAGGACAATGTTCACATTCAGCTTTAAAATCCGCTAGTGGTAGTACAGCAAGGAGGGGTGAAATCTCAGCTATTTCTGTGAATAGATCTTGCTCAAGATCTGCAGCAGAACTGGAGGTGAGAAGGGGAACAGGTGAAAGGCAGTCTGCCACAACATTTTGGCTACCTGGGCGGTACAGCACATCGTACTGAAAACACATCAACTGGGCTGACCATCGTGCAATCCTCATGCCAGCACTGTTCATGCCTTTGGTATTGAGGAGGGTGGTGAGAGCTTAGTGGTCAGAGTGTAAATCTGTGTCCCCACACATAAGTTTGCCATCTTTCCACTGCCCATACACAGGCTAAAGCCTCTTTTTCTGTAGTAGAGTACTTCCTCTCTGCAGCTGACAGTGTACGGGAAGCAAAGGCCACAATCCGTTCAATATGTCCTGTGTGCAGTTGGGTCAGGACAGCTCCCAACCCGTAGTCAGAGGCATCTGTTGTTATGAAAGTAGGTAAGTTAGGGTCATAGATAGCAAGTGCAGGGCTTTTCAGGAGCAGTGTTTTAAGTGTAACGAAGCTTTTATCTGCGGCATCATTCCATCATAATTCAGCCTGTGTGCCTGCTCTAATCAACTGTTGTAGGGGCTCCACAAGCGTAGCATAGTTTGGTAGAAACTTGCTAAACCAGGAAGTTAAACCCAGGATTAACCCAGCGTAATGCTGACGTGTCTTTTGGCGCAGGAGCTTCAACTATAGCAGTCAGATGATCTGGGATTGGGCGCAGGCCTTCCTTAGAAATGACATGCCCCAGAAATGTAATGTCTGCTCGAACAAAAGAACTTTTGTAAAAATTTATTTTGGACTGCTTGCAGGTGCTTGTCATGTGCGTCCTTTGAATCTAGAGAGTAGAGTCATCCCACTTTCGTCAAAGTGACAGGTCAGGTCAAAGGTCACAAGATCAAAGGGAGGTCAAGAGGTCACTAGTGGGCGGAGCCAGGAGTAGTTGTTGTTAATTATTTCCAGATGTTGTTGTTATGTGATAAGGTTTAAAATGTCGTTTGGTGCAGAGACTGAAATGAATCGGAAAATGGCTTTGCGTATGGGTGCTTATGAATACGAGTGGGATTTGTCCGATGATGTTGGAGTTTGTCCAATGGTGTTCCCGCTATGTGGCTGACGGTGCCAAGCGGGGTGGTTACCTGAGCGAGTGTGACTGTGCGCTGGGTCTGCTGCTGGCGGGGTACAACTGGAGGGTGAGCGATGTCCCCGATGGTCCAGAGCCTGGAAATGTTGTGGATAAGGAATACTACTATCCTCTGAGGCTGGCTGCGTCTGCAAACAATATTAACCTTCCTGTGGCGTTATAGTCGACACCGATCTCTTTTTAAGTTTAAAATGCATAAAAGCACCACATAGTTTTGTGTACTGCATCAAGGCTTCTTGACTTTGTCAGGAATCTCTATTTAAACAAAATAAATTAAAACAAAATCAAGGCAAGACATGCCCATACATGTAAGGCAAGATAAGCGCAATTCAGTTTATTTATATAATTCTCTTGAGGTTTATTTTACCATTATTTTTTATGGAAAACGAGAGGTATGATGTC
>JAODKC010000051.1:6278163-6302791 GCA_026777985.1 Mormyrops attenuatus | reverse complement strand
GGGATCCCCCCGGAGGAGCTGGATGAAGTGGCCAGGGAGAGGGAAGTCTGGCTCTCCCTGCTGAGACTGCTGCCCCCGCGACTCGACTTCGGATGAAGCGGGAGATGATGGATGGATGGATGGATATATTTGTATATGTGTGTTTTGAAGGTATCAACATTCCTACAGAACTATGAGTTACATAATTTCAGTGTGAGTCCTGATGCATTATGCATAACGCTGTATATGCCCTACACACTGTGAGATTATATTAGTCACAGAAACATCCAGTCATTACTAACTAGTTGTCACATGTTGAACTCGGCAATTAAAACCCCTTGTTTTTGGTCTGTGAGGGTGTAAAATGTCTCTCCTTTGTTACCTACAGTGAGGCTTTGGTTAACTGAAATATACATGAATTATATTTATTTAAAATTTATTTTATCCAAATCCACGTTGATATGATGGGTAAAAAAATGTTATGGTCATATAGTTGTAATGAACTTGTAATGAATGCTGCAAGGCTGCATTTCAGCTTCCCACATACAGGTGCATAAGTGATTATACATTACATTATAAGAGGTATGAATAAAAAAGCACATGAACACCGTAATCTCACCTGATCAACAGTAAACCTTCCTTAGTGATACAACGGTATTTAATACTCAAACATTAATTGGCAGGGGGTGTAGCGTTCCCGTATATGCAACATAACAAACAAGAACTGTAAAGGTTATTTTAAATTATGCACAGTATCAATTAAAACATAGCAGATGGGCGCCCCATCCTGGGTTGTTCCCTGCCTTGTGCCCATAGTGTCTGGGATTGGCTCCGGACCCCCCGCTCCCCTAAATAGAACAAGAGGTTGTAGAAAATGGATGGATGGACTTTAAACATCATGTTACCTTAGGAACAGCAGAGCCCATGTGGAAATCTCTGTCTGTCTTCTTCAAATTGACTGGCAGTGTGCTGAGTGCCCGTACCTGCCTCGATACTGTGTGATACTTCAAATTAGGACCCATTACAAACATTAACTGAATAAATAGTTCAGTTTATCAGACCTGCATAGGTGGAATTAGACGCTTTTGACTGGGGTTGCCGGGGACCCCAAAACATTAGTATTTTTATAAACACTCATCAAAACAGAAATAGAAAATAATGATGTTGATTGATTGACAAATCTGTAAAAAATATGAAATTTTAAAAAGCATGTGTGAGATATTGCAGCCCCCAGTCGGTTGGGTGAGGGTTAAATGGTTGTAAGTCATTTTCCCACAGATGTTGAGTACTCTATGGCCAGATGGATTATTCTGCCGTAAATGTCGTCTGACGTTTATTTGAGGATGATGAACCCCCCAGGCTCCTGGTTGATATTTGATTGACGTTGGTTGACGTCACAACTCTGTCATTATTTTGTGCTTCTGATGGTTTGCTCAGTAATCAAAGATCTGTATCACGCATCAGCGGTGTCTCTACAAAACAGTCAGATTGAAGATATGAGTTTGTTAACCTAATATAACGCCTCTGTAGATAGAGACAAGATGTTTCAGACAAGGCTCGAGAAAGTCAGGCAAAATCTTTCACTTTTACCTTTTTATTTAGATAATTCACCCTAAAGCTCTTGATTTGATGGGTTATTCAGATTATTTTCTACACATTAGTATGAAGTCTCTCTGGTATTGAATTTGATACATCAGAGTGAACAAGGATAAACCCTCGTGTTTAATATACAGGAGTGGCTATGGTTCGTTAGATTGCATATATGATGTATGTGTACCTGAAGGCAGGCACAAGTGCAGCTTTCTGATTGGTGCATGCGTGCATATCTCTGATTGGTGGGTTAGACATAAAGTGGATTACACTTCTAAAGAAACATTAGTCTTACACCACTGTGTCAATGGCGCTTTTAAGTGATAAGGTAGGGTTACAGGGTTACTGACACAGGGGTAGTTTCTGCCAGGTGTGTGTTAGGCTTTGATAAATCTCACATGACAAGTGGAACATTCTGTCTTTCTCTCATTCACTGATTTCACTCTTCCAATTAATACGCTTCTCTCTCTCCCTCTCTCTCTCTCTCAATCCAAGTCTTCTCTCTAAACCAGCAAACTTACAATCATTTAGCCCTGATTTCCTAACTCAATCCCATCTTCTCGTAGTGTTTTGCTGTATCAGTATGTCATTTACCTTCATCTTCACCTAGTTTACAGTAACACTATCTGACGCTACAATACGCTTTTTTCAATCACTTTCAGAAAGGTTCGCTGACTGATGATTAGCAAACAGGTAAATTTCAGTGCAGATAGCAACTGAGATACTAACTCATTCGTCTTTTAGCCAAAGTGCAACACAAGCTCCTGGAAGAACAATGTCAGCCATGCAGACAACAGGAAGTGCAGTAGCAATGCCGGACTGATGATTGTAACTGCCGGATTCTCTGGCTCAATTTGAATGCTCTGTTAAGAAGTTTTCTCTTAATTACTGCTTGACTTGAAACATGTTTTTGCTCTGAAGAAAGAGAGTCGCACAACAAGCAGGTGCAAATGCAAGTCACACGGGTGAGTCCATATTTACACTCTGAGCTAATGTCTGACACATGGCATTAGTAGGACTGGCCCTTGCACATGCTGTACACCATCGCTATCACAAGGGGGCGACCACCTCTGTTTAGAAAAATCCATCATGTGACGTATTCACCAAGTAATAGAAGACTAGACTAAACTGCAAAAGATTTCCCTCTCAACCCAAACCCAGAGGTTATCCATCTACTGTATTTCTCCATCATGATCCCCTAGGAGCGAAACTCATCACAGAACTAGTCCAAATGCACCTGCATAGCTTTCAGAGGGAGATTTCATAATACTTAAATCACCCCCTATTAGACAGAAACACTGAATGTTTATTTCTGGAATGTTGAAGTCACTGGTGTGGGAGGAGCTTTGCCGGGATTGGCTAAAACAAGAAGAAGCAGACTTTGATAGGCTCATCACTTTCTAGCTATATCGGAATCATCTAGAAGGCTTTTGGCTGCTGCTTCGCTTCTGTGATGAGTTGATGGACCTTGTCACCGGGATTTGAGATGTGGGGCCATCTGTAATGTGATTAAATAAAAAAAAGTGAATCATTTTCTAAACCCACATGATTAACAGGCATTGCTGAATGAGCCTACATGTGATTTCCTGTTTCCATTTAGCTGGGCCAGTACTGGGACTCACCACTGACAGGTGTCCATTCTTGGCTTTGGCCACCACCAGCTTCGATCCGGGTGTGAAATCAATGACGGCCTCCTTTCCTCGGCCCACTGCAAACTTTATACTGGGGGGGGGGGGGGAATTGTGTCAGCATGCATTTTACACCATAAAATGACTTAATGTGGAAAAAGTAACATGTCTGGAAAATTGATGGAATGAAAACTGGAAAAGCAACAAGTCCAGTTAATGACCTGCAACCCATCTCTGGAGGGAATCAGTACATCAGCCAATCACAGCGCACCAACACACACAAGCACGGTTAGGGTTAGAACCTGAACAAATCACAGTACACCAATACACACAAGTAGGGTTATGTTTAGCACCTGAACCCAATCATGGCACTTCGTGATAAAAAAGCAGGCTTAGGGATACAAAAAGCTAATCGCAGCACACCAATAAACACAAGACGGGTTAGGGTTAGTATGTTAGCCAATCAAATCACACAAGACACACAAGCAGATTTAGGGTGCAGACGTGCAATCCCAGGAGGTCACAGACAATCTGTCACCCCCTTACCTGTCCTGACTGACATTGACACTGTGGACCTTGTCCGCGCTGATGGCTAGTTTGGTCACTGCCTCAATAACATGTTCAGTCTGCAGGACCACATCACCCTGGAATACAAAGAATGTCTGAACGTCTACATGCCTACATGTCTTCAAACCTACATGACTGTACACGTGCATGTCTACACGCCTGCACATAAAAATGGCTTCATATCTACATGCCTGTATCTCTACATATCAACATGCCCATACATTCCTGCACATCTACAAGTCTACACATCTACACGTATGCACGTCCGCATGTATTCATCTTTACACATCTGCCTCTGTAAATGTCTACATGCCTTCGTGTCCACACACCCGCACTTCTACACACTTGCACATCAACACTTACTACACACAGCAGCAAGTCTGGAGTGAAGACACGTAACTACATGGTCACATGATCAGAAAGTGTCACATGATCAGGTCTGAGGCCGACTCTTACCTTCTGCTTCTTCTCCTCATAGGGCAAATGCAGAACAAAAATGCCATCGCTTAGGGAGCTGACGGAGATGCCTATGGAGACAAACCCGTCAGCCTGACCCGTGTGACCCCGCCCCTCACCGTTGAGCTCTGCTGTATGGCTGTGGCCTGACCCGTGTGGCCCCGCCCCTCACCGCTGAGCTCTGCTGTATGGCTGTGGCCTGACCCGTGTGGCCCCGCCCCTCACTGCTGAGCTCTGCTGTATGGCTGTGGCCGGATCAGTGTGACGCTGCCCCTCACCAATGAGCGTCTCGTAGTCGATGCGCTGCTTCAGCTTAGCCTCCTCCACAATGATGGCAAAGGCAGGGCCAAGCAAGAGCTGGCGCTGGCGTGGGCGGTAGCCTCTTCGGTCATACTTGGTCACAGCCACGCCGTACTGCGGGCCACGGGGGACAGGAGGGGATGACACATGCTGACAGGCTCACAAAATGCATCGACACACTGACACTGCAGAGTGGCTAATCCACTTCAGCGAGTCCAACCCCCACACCAAAAAAAACAGAAAAACAAACCAATGAAATGCTGCGGGAACATTCACCCCACCTACATACACAGCAAGGACAGCTGCGGGACTCACCAGCACTGTGTCATCACCCAGTACCTGCAGCACCTTGGGGTTGATATCTTCACTGTCTGAGGGAGGGCACAGCACCACAAATGGGCAATTAGGGGGCAGCAATGGAAAAGAGGTGGAGCAAATGAGCAACTGTGGCCAATAAGACAGGAGAATGAAGGAGGTGGAGCCAATGAGCAATTGGTTAATTAAGAACATGTGATTCGGTTTGTGTGTGTGTGTGTGTGTGTGTGTGTGTGTGTGTGTGTGTGCGCGCGCGCGCATGTGTGAGAGAGAAATATTTAGTTCTCACTTAGTCTGGTGCTCACAAAGAGCCTAGGAACACTCTGTGCATAGCTGTCCTTATCCTTGAAGATCTCACTAGCCACCACCTTTTGCTCCATCTGATGGAAGAGAGGAAAGATGGAGGAACAGAACGATGGAGGAAAGAGCAAATTGAATTTAAAGTATAGCACTAAAAAACAGTGAAAGGGTAAGAAACATAATGACAACCAAAAAAGCAGAATTCGTAGACGGTCATTAAAAAGCAATGATGTTTTCCGCATCCCACACAATGCTGCCCAGCTCCCCTGACTGACTGCGCAGATGGCTGATCTGCGCATGTGGCTGCACAGCACTGCACCTGGTTCCTCCATTCAGGCTGGATCCTCCGGCAGTAGCTCCACACCATGTTCTGCATGCAGAGTTTGCGCAGATGTTCGGATGCCTGCCAAACAGCCAGCCAAACACAGCTCTGTCAGCCCCTCCTGCGGCCAGCCGCCCTCTGTGCATGTGTGTGCATGTTTCTGGTGGCGGGGGCACCTCTGTGAGAGCCAGCGGGGGTCTGGGCCAACTCTTGTCCAGGACCGTTCTGGGCAGGTTCTTCCTCAGGTTCGTGAGGAATGTGTGGCGGACGATGGCCAGGAAGTACTCGTTCTCGGGGCACCGTGGCTGTTCGCGTAAGATGAAGCCCTTGATGAACCTAAATGAGAGGAAACTGTCAGGGATTCTCCTGGCTGCTCTGCCCCCTAGTGGTGTCCCAGCTCACTGTCCTCTTTACGCATGTGATGGGTGTATCTGTGGTTTCACACTCTCAGTAATTACCTGACTGCAACTACCAATCAGCCTGTTTGATTAGTCGAGTGCTCACACCCGTTCCTTGTTGATCATCTCTTCCCCTGTATATTTAAGGATCTGACTCCCCAGTGAAGGTGAAAGGAGGCTTTATGAAGCACTGAGGCTTTCCATGCAGAAGTTCATTACTTGCAGCCTCATGTAACTTGGTGTGCACTAGTGACACCTACTGGTGGGTATAGTGATAGCAAAATGGGTTTTCTGAGAGAGGGAGACCATTGAAACACTCCGTTTGGAAACAGTTGTGATCCTTCAAAGGCTTTGAATCATTGCTTCACAGAGACATCTAGTGTCTTGGAGAAATATGCAAAAACAGAATGCATGTGCTTTTACTAACGGCATTTTCAATAAATCAATAGCGAATCAACAGAATGTCACTTTGGAAAGCAAGGCTCCGTTTGGCATCAATCATACGATTTTCTGAGAATGTTACAGGCCTCAAAGCGAGACTTCAGTGGACATGCCCCTTCGTACTCAATACACGTTTCAAAGCCTCAGTTTCGAATGTAACATTGCTACTCCTCAATGCTTCCAGAAGAGATGCAGGTACAGCCCAGAGCGTGCCTCCTCCACCCTAAAGACCTCAGCTCAGAAGGAGAGATGCGGGTATAGCCCGGAGCGTGCCTCCTTCATGGACGAGTGCAAGCTGTCGGGGGGTGGATTTTACCTGCGGATGGTGTCGGCAGCCTGCTTTCGAACCCGGGCCTTCCGTCGGTCCACAACTCCCCTCCACCAAGACTGGATGGTGATTACTGGTGAAGAGAGATTCCTCTCCTCTTTTATTGTCATTTTCAGTGCCTATCCCCAAACCACCAAAACTCAGAAACACAGTTTACTTTCTAATAATATATCATTCTCAGGAGGTATTCCCGTCGTTAAGCGACACATGACTGTATGTTCATACACGAGTCATTCATGCTATGGATGTGTGAATGGCTGACAGCTACAGTCTGCTCCATCCACAGGGCACAACAACATACTGAAATTAATGACCAGCTCTGTGGCATTTTTCACTGAAACCTTAGTAGTTAAGTTTTGGGTCAGTAAGACGCTCAACAGTGGGACAGAGATACAGGGAGCCAGCAGTGCGGGTCTCACCTGCGTTCCTCAGCTTTTGATATTTGGACCTCTTGCTGTAGCCCCTCCAGCTGGTCTGTAGGACTGTGGCTGAGGTGGAACATCAGGAAGATGGAGGAGCATTAGAGGAGCTACAGCGGCATCAAACTGGTTTGCCCCTTATCTCTGAGCTCACTAAACCCAGGTATCACATCACCCAGGAGTCCATGCTTCCGCTCCCCGATCTTCCAGCCTTTCAAACATCATAATCACCGCAGACTGATCTATATCGCTCACACCATCTTCTTCATCCCCACATCTCTCACCTATGCTTTGCTTTCTTACTTCCAGGGCATCTTCGGTGGCAAACAGAGTCTTTGGTAAACGGATGAATATCTTTGACCTGTGGAGACAGGATTTCACACTTCAGAGGGAGGGACATGTCTAAAGAATCACTGCACTACTGGAGGGGATAAAAGAGGCTAATGTAGTGTTTCCTAACCCAGTCCTCAGGGATCCCAGACAGTACATATTTTTGCTCCTTCCCAGCTCCGAGGGAGCAAAAATGTGAACTATAATGCCACACCGGCTAAAGCAAGTGCTAATGAGTGCTAACATCATAGAGGCTAAGGAAATCGGGGACATGGGAGGCTAATGAGAGCTAACGCCAGGAACACCTCAACTAGCTCACCCGACCAACCACCCAACTGAGCCCCTCTTCATCTGGCACCCCTTGGTTATGGTCTATACTTGCTTCTTACCCTTGTGCTTGTGGTGTCTTGGGCTATTGTGATTTGAATTGCTCTTCTGTTTTTGCCCTCTTGTTTATTGTTCTGTGTGGCTGTTGCTGTAATTGCCACTGATTGTTCATTGGAAGCTCAGCCCAGATGCTCTTATGCCTAGTTGGCTCCATAACAGCAGCATGCTTGAGATGTTTTAACAGTCTGGCTGAATTTTGCTTTGGCCAAAAGCATTTGGTAAATAAAGCAACATAAACGGCTATTAAAGGGGCCTGTTTCTTTCAGCATCTGTCCCTTTGCCTGCTCTCCTCCTGTCCATCACTCCCTCCATTACCCTCCTCCCTACACCCCTCCCCATATGCTCCCCCCCGTCACACACACACACGCTACCTGCCCAGTTTGTACTCCTCAGGCTGGTACCCTAGGTGTCTGACCAGGGTGGAGACGCCCTCTGCCAGCTGCCCTTGCCAGTTAGGCCAAGTCTCAGGACACAGCGATTTGTACCTGCATGGTGACAGGGGACACAAGCACAGGCCTTAGTGTGTGTGGCAGGGTGCCAATGACCTCACTGCAGGACACCTGTAGGAGATACAGTCATGCTTCATAATTCCATTACCCCAATCAGCACAGCCTAGATAACATGCAATAATGAAAACCCAACACTCAAAAAACAGTACCCAACACTCGATAGCACCTGACATCCAGCACTCCACAAACAGCACTCAACACTCAACCCTCAACAAACAGCACCCAACACTCAACCCCCAAAAAGCAGCACTCAACATCCTAACCAGCACCCAACACTCAATACCCAAAAAACAGCACTCAACACCCAGTACTCAACAAACAGCATCCAGCATCCTGTTTGTGGTGTCAACTGACCTTTGAAGGAAGACCTCATAGCGACGGCGGTAAGCGAATCCAGCACGCCGTATCCTCAGGCTCTGCATCAGACCCAGGTACTTCACCTGGTGGCGGATTAACACCTCATCGAAGCGACCTGAGGGGGATGGAGAGGCATGAAGGTGGGGCAGAAGGGCGTGGGGGAGTCATGCCCTAAAAGGGCATGAAGGTGGGGCATGCCATCCCTTAAAAGGCATGAAGGCGGAGCATGTCACCTCCTTAAATGGCTAGCACTATACTGTGATGCTGCATCCTGAATCTGGGTTCTCCTAACACAAAATACATGTCAAACACAGTGTAAGAACCAGCAGAACTTGCTGCATATGTCCATCCATCCATCACCATAACTACTTAATCCCAACTGGGGTTGCCAGAACCTACCCTGGGCAGGCACCAACACACCGCAGGGCACACACATAACAGGGCCAATTAAGACTTGCCAATCAACCTGCCCTGCACATTTCTGGACCAGGGGAGGAAACCAGAGCCACAGGGAGAGCATGCGAATTCCACCCAGAAAAGACCAAGGATCAAACCCAGGACCTTCTCACTGCGAGGCAGCAGCAATAACCACTGCACTACCTCGCCACCAACTGCATAAGTCTAGTTACTTTTATCTATACCAGAGCACAGCGTCACAGCCGGAGTGGGTTAGGTGAAGCACTATAGCAGAACCCCTCCCAAAGGCTGGACCAGCAGACATGGGCTCATCTCCTACTTGCTGGTTCTGACTGCATCGTAAACTGGTCGTGTTCTGTATTTAGCAGATACTTTTATCCAAAATGAAATATAAAACGAATAGTTGAAAGAAACCCTTATCAACCAGTCCCCAAAGCATCCCGACCCAGGGATTCAAACTGACAACCTTCTGATCACAGGCACAGCAACCAAAACCAAGTAACCAAACAAAATACAACACTTTTGGCATCTTTAGTTCTTTTGCTTGCAGTCACAGATTTTTATAAAATTGAACCGAAAAAATTTGGTCTCCACAATGTAATAATTACAAAACGCTCACACACATGCTCACACAGACACACACATAAACACACACATGCTACCTGGCTGCTTGGCATCATTGGGCTTGAGGCAGCGCACGTACGACGGCTCTTTGGACATCAGGATCTCCATCAGCTTGGCCAGGCTGTTCTTGAACTGAGTGGCCGTCTGGATTCCCAGACAACAGAAAGGGGAGAGAAAGAAAGTGAGGAAAATCCAGAGGAAAGGTAAGCGTCGGAGAACAGGATCAGGGGGAGAGAGAGCAGAGAGTCCCAAGTGTCAGTGGAGAAGAGGAATGACCGATGTGATGAACCCAACTGACAAAAGCATGCAAGTTTTTCCACCAATAAGGCGAAATGTTTCAGATCGGCCAATGAGCTGCTCAGTTGGTAGGTGTGGTGGGCGGGGCTTAGACTGAGCATTCCAAAATGTGTGGGTAGGGGACGCAATGAAAGGAGCTTACAGCACTTGACATGTGTGGGAGGATCTCTGCATACCTATGGGGTCTGCATGTTTACGGCCGTACACAGTGAGTGTTTCTGTGCCTGGTATGAGTAACAATGATCAAATGTTCATGAAGCTTCTATGTTTACATGCTTAAGACTCTGCAGCTACATTTCTGATCTCTCGTGAGTTGCTTACAGAGCTGATGCCCTTATTGTGTATTTGTGTCCGTGCATAAGTGTGAAACACGACCTACCGTCTCAGGGCGCTTCTGGTCAGTCAGCTCATCCCGCTCGAAGCACTGTGTGAGGATCCTGTTCTCTGACCGGCACATCATCTGCGGGTGGCGACGGGGGGGACATGGTGACATCAGTGGAGAGCTACAGTGAAGTATGATGCCATCTGACTACAGCAGGTAAAACTACCTCTTTGAGGTTCCGGTAGAGGAGGTCATTGTTCTTGTCCAGAAACCCTACAAACAACAACAGAGTGAGACAAAATTAAAGAGGTAGCTAGTCAGTCATTCATCAGACTCCTATTACTTCCTGATAGTACTGCCTTGCGGTAACGCCCTGCCCTCACCGTTGACATTGTAGTTGACCTCTCCGGCATAGTGAAGCAGCCTGAACTCCTCTCTGCCGAGTGCTTTCCGGGTCTTTCCATCAGCCAGCTTGTGTCTGATGCAGGAAAATTCAACTTGGTGAGTTATATCACGTCATCCATGTGAGGTAAAGAAAATATACACAAATGGTCATGTATTAAAACTTTTTAAATTGACACGTTACGCATGAATACAGTCGTTTCAGTGTGCTCATGCTCTGCCATGAATCAGGGTCAAAATTCCAGGACTATGAGTGTCGAGTATGGATGGGAGATGGAATGATGGAGGATGGGGGGAGTTTATGGTTAGAGTTAGGGTTGGTTGGGCTCATGTGACAAAGTGGAGATTAGGGCTAGGATTAGGGTTAGGGTTAGGATTAGGGTTAGGGTTAGAGTTGGGTGGGCTCACGTGACAAAGTGAGGGTGATCCCCCACGGTGACCTCCAGCTTCTCCAGGAAGGTGATGTCACTGGCATCCCCAGGCCTCAGACACTCCTCATCCTGGGGTGGGAATTGGGAAACAGTATGTATGGTGCACAGGGTATAGGGGCAGAGGAATGACACAGTGACAGGACGCCCCCCCACCCATACCCTCCTCCACCCACCCACCCACCCACCAGGACTGAAATGATGCCTTTGAACTTCTCCTCCAGCAGGTCGCAGATGCTCTTGTTGTTGAAGTACTGCACAGGCTCCCACTGCAAGTCACAAACAAGGGGGTGGGGAGGGGAGGTTACTCGAGGGTAATTCCCCTTAGCACTTTCCAGCTCCCAAAAATCTCAGCTATTTGGGAAATGCCATGCCCACTGGGGCCCAGGGCTGCCAGACAAACGTTGCTCTCTCCGCTGCCCTGCCTGCTATTCCGAAAGGCGCGGCTTTTTGTTGCCACGCCAACGACAGGAGCGTGGGGCTACCAATCAGGGTGCCTCGCTGCATAAAGCACCCTTTGAGAGGCTGGCACCCCAGGACACAGCGGCCCCCAGGGACATAGCAGCCTTTCCGTTACAGTTACTGGGGGACCGGGGAAGTCAGCCACTTGCTGAATCTGCAGCATCATGATGTCACCAGAGCGGAAAGTACACCATCTCACACCTCCGGGGAAGAGAGGGTGGGCAGAGCTGCCCGGCTCGGTGAGACATTCCTCAGTCAGGGTGTCTGTGTCTCAGCCTATGGTCCCTGAACCAGACTGAAGTTCTACCCATAATGCACCCTACCTCAGCTTTGCACCCTTCACTTCCTGTAGCATCACAAAGCAGCAATTCGCTAAGTGACTCTCCTTCCATTTTCCTTTAGCTGGCTGAGATGTTAATTACTGTGTCATTTGCCTTAAAGGATCTGACATCCACTGGTGGGAAATGCATGCAAAATGTAGCTGGCAAGGCTGTAGGGGGCCCAACCACCTTACAACGTCCACCAATGACTGCATTCGGCCAATGGGAGCCAAGCGAGAAGGCCGTTAGACGCAGCCCCCATCAGAGCCACTACAGCGTTTTGCGAACGCGCCGACAATTCCAGGCGTGCCCTCTCACCGCGACGCCCTCGGCCATGTAGTCCTCCTGCTCCTGCTTCAGAGTCAGCTCGATAACCAGCTGCTGTAGCTTCTCGTTGCAGTAGTTGATGCAGAACTGCTCAAAGCTGCGGGGGTCGGAGAGCTCAGTGTGAGTCGCATGCATGCATGCCAAATCTCAGCAAACATACCCCTGCTGGGAATAGTGCTGGGAAGAATGGGCCGTCTGATTTTTTTACTGTAATTTTTAAAAAATCTTCTTATCTTCAAAAGTGTCGAAAAAAATCAGCGACCCAGTACTAAACAAACATTTGATGGATGGATGGATGGGTGATGACGGGTGGATGATTAAAAAATGAACACAAATGCTTATCATTGTGTTGAAAACAGCTAAACTCCAACCACTAGATGGCACACTGTACAAGGCAGTGATGAAAATAAAAGTCAAAAATCACCACAGGTCACATATGCAAGTGATTTTTATGTTTTATGTTATGAATGATTTCTGGACCACAGCAGTCAGGGCCAGAGAAGGAAATGGCATGATGGGGGGGGGGAGTCAGTCAGGGTCAGGGGGCAGTTGTCACCTGTTGTGGTGGAAGACCTCGAAGCCGTAGATGTCTAGAAGTCCGATGGCAGCAGCACACCTGCCGGTGGGATACACCGGGTCCTGCGGAACAACAGCATCAGCCAACCAGAGCCCACGAGCAGCAAGGGAAAAGCACAGCGGAGCTACGAACGAGCAGGCGCTTTAGTACCCCAAAGAGCTAAAACAACCCCATCCAAATACAACAGAGCAGTGACAGAGGTGGAAATGAAGACGTGAAGCGGACAGTTCATTACAGAGCAAAGAGATCGAGTAGACAGTCGCTCTGCGTACCCTGTAGGCCAGAGACATGTTGATCTTGTTGATCAGCCAGGTAAAGGCGCGTCCGTAGACCGCCTTGGACAGGGCGTCCCGCGCTGAGGCCGCCTGGTCCAGGTTCAGGGGGCTCATTAGCTATAGAGCAAATGCACACACAAGCGGCCATCTTAAGGAACAGCAGAAAGAGGAGATCCATCATGAGGAGACCGGTGAACGTGTCTCTCTTCCATAAACACCACTTTTCTCCAATGCTCACAATTGTACTGTCTAAACAAAGAAATAAAAAGAATGTAGAACAATGAAGTAATACAGAAAGGGGGAGCAGGAGTGACATACTTCCTCCCCCTTGGTGATGATCTTCCTGTAGGTGAGGGCTTCATTCAAGAGGGTCCCTTCCACACCCAACAGCTGGAAGGAGTAGCAACACAGTACGCAGCAGTGTCAGAGGCAGAGTGTGGACAGCAGGTGGCGCAGGCTGATGAGCAGCAGCCTTGATGTCCCATACCTGTGACATGATTTGTGTCTCTGTGGTGACATAGACCCCACCACTGTCCTCCATCCCAAACTGAACATTCCCCAGGTGGATGATACTGGCAATAATGTTTAGCAGCTCCTGCAGAGCAAGGGGGAGTAAGGGGGGGGGGGGAGAGAGCCATAAGCAAAGCCATTTAACAAAAGGCAGTGTTTTTAGGCGCTTTGCACAACCACCAAGTACTGCAAACTGGGGCTTTTCCACTGTAAAGTACCCCAGCCATACCCAAGCTGTAACTGCACTGATATGACACTGCTTACTGGCAGGACTGAAAGCGTGACCAGACTGAGCTGGTTCTGCCACCACCATCTGATTGGTCAATATGCAGGGAGATAACAGTGTTCTGTGCATGGATTGTCTGAAAGTAAAAGTGTACATTCTACATATTATTCATTATTAATAGTATTGCACATTGAGATGCATTCCCAAAATCTCTGAACTTAAAAATTTCCCACCTCCTACTTAGAAAAGTACTACAGAACAGCTGAACAGAATGGATTTGTAATGCAAATTTACGTAAGCAAATGCTAATTCTCACAGATGTGCAAGAAAATTAGGAAATTACCACATAGTAAATCATGATGGACACTGTGTGAACAGTAAATAAGTTTCTGTTCTACGTCACTGTCGCTCTCCAAACCCAGCAACGACTTTATCGAGCCGACCCTTCTGCAGTGGAAAACAGAAGCAAGCCGTAACTGTGCTGTAATTAGTCTGTCTTCACTGTACGACTTGAGTACGGCTCAGTTACTGTATGCCAGTAGAAAAGCACCATTTGCCTCTAGGGGGCAGTGCTGCAGTGCTGCAGCAGACACTTAAGGTGGCAAACTAACGCCTGTCCACTACCAGCAGGAAAGTGCCAAATATGTTGGGGTTCATTAGCAGCCTTACAGCAAAACCCCTGAGCTCATTAAGTGGGCTGCAGTGAAGCAATTAGCCAAAGGAATCTGAAAACACCGAGCCTCCAGCCCCCCAAGAAGGTCAGAAGATCCAAGGCAGTCTTATCCTGAAGGTCCATGAAGTTCCATCCTAACATGAGAGTTATTTTCTGCTTGGAAGAAAGTGAAGAAAAACAACTATATGGAAATAGAAGCTGGCCTTACCTCCACCTCCTCATCACTGATGCCAATAACAGACAGGGCCTTCCTCACTACCTTCCAGTCGTTACGGTCGTTGATGGAGCTGACTTTTGGGCATTTCCCCTGGGAAACAGAAAGATGACTGGTGTTATCCCCAAATGGCCAATGGAATCTTCTTAGAGGACTTTTCTGTGGTGCTAAGGGGAGGGCTTCACATTTTCCTCATAGTCTATCCAACTGTGGTCAGTGAACCAGTAGGGTCACACATACAGAGAGCGGGCAGACTCGCAGTCACCTTCACCAGGTAGTGGTACAGCTGTGGGTTCCTCTCCAATCCTCGTCGTTGTAGCAGCTCCTCCTCTCCACCTTCGATCATCTGGTAGAAGATGTGGAAGTTTCTCTCGCCGTGGTTTTGGTGCACGACACGAGAGTTCTCCAGCAGGAAGTTCAGGATGTGACCACCAACCGGCGCCCCCTTGAAATCAAACTGAATGTCCATGTACTTGCCAAAGCGGCTGGAGTTATCGTTGCGCAGGGTCTTGGCGTTCCCAAAAGCCTGAAGGGAGATGAGGAGACAGGGAGGTCTGCTTACGAATTAGTCAACCACACCACACGGTCACCTCCAGCACTGTGACTGTGAGGTGACATCAGTGATAAGAGAGCCTTAGGGTCACCTCCGGCATGTGACTGTGAGGTGGTATCACTGATAAGAGAGCCTCATGGTTACCTCCAGCTCTGTGACTGTGAGGTGGTATCAGTGATAACAGAGCCTCACAGTCACCTCCGGTAGTGTGACAGGGAGGTGATATAATTGATAACAGAGTCTCACAGTCACCTCCAGCACTGTGACTGTGAGGTGATATCAGTGATAACAGAGCCTCAAGGTCACCTCCAGCTCTGTCACTGTGAGGTGATATCAGTGATAAGAGAGCCTTAGGGTCACCTCCGGCATGTGACTGTGAGGTGATATCAGTGATAAGAGAGCCTTAGGGTCACCTCCAGCACTGTGACTGTGAGGTGACATCAGTGATAAGAGAGCCTTACGGTCACCTCCGGCATGTGACTGTGAGGTGGTATCACTGATAAGAGAGCCTCACGGTCACCTCCGGTAGTGTGACAGGGAGGTGATATAATTGATAACAGAGTCTCATAATCACCTCCAGCACTGTGACTGTGAGGTGATATCAGTGATAACAGAGCCTCAAGGTCACCTCCGGCATGTGACTGTGAGGTGGTATCACTGATAAGAGAGCCTCACGGTTACCTCCAGCTCTGTGACTGTGAGGTGGTATCAGTGATAACAGAGCCTCACAGTCACCTCCGGTAGTGTGACAGGGAGGTGATATAATTGATAGCAGAGTCTCATAATCACCTCCAGCTCTGTGACTGTGAGGTGATATCAGTGTAATGGAGCCTCATGGTTACCTCCAGCACAGGGTTGGACTGCAGCAAACGGTCCTTGACTTTCTGCACCTGCTCACTGGCAGGGCAGGTCATGGCGTAATACTGTAGTATCTTCTTGGAAGCTTCAGTCTTTCCAGCACCGCTCTCCCCCGAGATTAGGATGCACTGGTCCCGCCCCTCTGTCCGCATTGAGCGATACACATTGTCAGAGATGGCATAGCTGCAAAGACAGGGGCAAGGGCTTAGATTTGCCTTGCTGAGTGAGAGGGCAAGGGTTTAGTACTGTCTGACTGAATGTGAGAACAAGGGTTTAGTGCTGTCCCAGAGGGTGTGGGAACAAGGGTTTAGTGCTGTCCGACTGGGTGTGAAAACAAGGGTTTAGTGCTGTCCGACTGGGTGTGGAAACAAGGGTTTAGTGCTGTACTGCTTCAAAAACAATGAAAACCTGTAATGACAGTGAATGTTCAAACAGCTGTGATTGTAATTATTTGGAAGCTCAAGCTGGGCTGTTGATCTGGAAACACCACGACGTCAGAACAGGGCATGTTTGTTTGGCTTCAGTTTCTTCATAGAGGAGTGACCCACAGGAAGTAGAGTGTTTATCCTAAATCAGGCACATGTCAAGGGGGCAGATGGAAACTATGAAGTAGTGCAGAGGTATTTAGAAGCACAATGAAGGACAGGAGGTCACCACAAACCTCTAACTACAACTACTGGAGAAAGTGTGCTGTGTGCTCTAAGGGGTGTTATTTCAAAGTGTCTCTTTGGGTTCAAGGGAGACCGCTGATTAGAGAAATGACATCACAGGTGTCCACCTGACAGGACAGGATCGGAAAGTCTCACTGAGCAAAGTCCAAAATCCCACTGGCCTCAGTCTTTCCTGGCCCTTGCAGAAATCAAGCCTCCGTTAGGAGCAGGTGAAACAACTAGTCTCACAGCAGCAGGAAGTGGTGAGTCAGGGAAAATGTGAGGCACCACCATGGCAGAATTCCTGTACTCCTGCTCTGGAGCGACAGAGCAAAAGAAGATTTAAATGGAAGCCCAACATCACTTAGCGACTGCCACCAGAAGAGGGCGCACATGACGCTGACGCACTCACATGTGGGGCGACACCTCGTAGAGGCTGACGCCGTGGTAACGGTCCATGTGCGGTTTGCTGTAGATCTCCAGCTCCTTGTAGGGGTTCACGGACACGAGGATGGAACCGATGTACGTCTGTGAGGAGACAGTTAGTGTGGTTAGGGTCACACACATCCTTCTGTGCTAAGCAGAACACTGCCAGTGAGATGTGTGGGGCTGGCTGTGTGGCTGTGGTTGCTTGTAAGCAGATAAAACTCTGTGTGTTTGTGTGTTTATGTCAAGTGAGGTTCTCTTTGTGTGTTATATAGATGAGGTTCTCTTTGGGTATGCCTTACATAAATGAGGTTCTTTTTGGGTGTGTTATGTAGATGAGGTTCCCTTTGAGTGTGTCCTACATAAATGAAGTTCTCTTTGTGTGTTATGTAGATGGGGTTCTCTTGGAGTGTGTCTTACATAAATGAGGTTCTCCTTAAACCTCTTGCGCAGATTGTCGATGAAGGCTGCCTCGCTGGTGTAGTTTTCCAGCAGGACAAAGTCCTGAACCCCAACCCGGTCCCGGGCGGTTAGGGCAGTCTCCATGATGACACGGATCCCCTCGCCAGCTGCCTGCGGAAAACAATTGAACAAGGCTTTGGTTGAGAAAAAGAGATTTATGTAGGTCAACAGCCATGTCCAGTTTATCGGTTGACAAGCAGATGGACACAAACGATTGTTTTAATGACTAGACCAGGTTAGAAACCATAACATGGTGATGCTGTGCCTCCCTGCTTCCAGTTCCTGGGCTGTTGCTCCTCCTGCTCCCCTCCCACAGCTGCTTCCCCTCTCAGCCTACAGGGGGCAGTACTGACCTGGTAGATCTCAGGTGCCTGAGAACAGCACCATTCCTGGGGGGCTCGTTAACGGCTTGGTAAACTCATTAAGGCTGTTATCTCAGCATCACTTCCATGGGGCTGGAATGTCCTAGATCCTCCAACAACAGCAGCACAACAGTGGATCCGGGCCAATGAGGCAGGCGGGGGTGAAGCCCACTAGGGGGTCCTGACCAAGTGTCGCCTCTTACACGATCGCATGGGAGCTGGCAGCAGAACGCAGTCCCAGCCACGCCCATCTTCTGGATTGTAGATGTGCCCTTATAAGGAGTCACTGTTCTCTGCACACTCACAGCTAGACGAGCTGCTCAGTGCTGCACAAACACATGCTAATAGTGTGGTATGACGGGGTGGGATGACACTGCACTGCACAGTGCGAAGGACTACTGAATGTGATCCTGAGAGAGGACAATCACATAACCTGGGACAGTGCATTCCAATCCTGACAGAGGCCAGTCATATGACCCGGGACAGTGCATTCCAGTCCGGAGAGAGGCCAGTCACATGACCCAGGACAGTGCATTCCAATCCTGAGAGAAGCCAGTTACATGACCCGGGATAGTATATTCCAATCCTGACAGAGTCCAGTCACATAACCTGGGACAGTGCATTCCAATCCTAACAGAGGCCAATCACATAACCCGGGACAGCGCATTAAAATCCTAGCAGAGGCTAGTCAAATGACCTGGGATAGTGCATTCCAATCCCAACAGGCCAGTCACATGACCCGGGACAGTACATTCCAATCCTGACAGAGGCAGGTCACATGGGGAATGCCTGAAGTGTTTACAGCCAGGCCAGTGATTCTTCAGTTGGCGCTGTAACACACACATGCACACAGCCTTTTCACTCTGTCGAGCTACGGACAGGATACACTTCCAGCACCCGGACACCAAGAGGAATGTTCTAAAAGACTGTGTTTATAATCAAGCCCACCCTCATCCAACAAAAACCTGCACAGAGGCCCTGCATCAACCTCCCCCCCTGCCCACAACACACACACACACGCACACACGCCCTTACCACAGCCCGGTACCTCATCCTGCTGTCATCCTGCCTGCCCCAGCCATGCGTCCTGTTTGCCCCAGGTCTGCGTGTCCCGCTCTGTGCGGGATGTGTTTTTACAGTTCCAAATGGTCCGATCGCCATCCCTGCTTCTGCTCCGGAGACTGCGTGTCCCTGTTGCTCCTTGGTCTCCTCTCTGTGCAGATGAGGCTCTTGCACAGACGCGCCCGCGCTCCGCGACCCCAAACTGGGGGCCGCTCCCTGTATCACGCCTCTACGGCCCCTCCCTGAACCACCCTCTCAGTCACAAGTAAAACATAAACGCCGACTCCCAGGGCCGTAGCCATCCCAGCCCCCACCACCACGTGTCACACCGGGGGGAAAAAAAAGAAAGGAAGAAAAATGACTAAGTTCGGGAGATCTGGCTGAGGAAGGAGCACCAGGAATGTGGGCGTGCCCAAGTTCTGGAAAGATTCACTCATGACCCAGAACTCAAAACAAGCAGCTTCACTGAAAATGGTGAAAACAAGACAACGTGTGAGCAGCGACGCTCAGGGAGTCACAAGCAGGTCTAACAGGGCGATGGCAGGTACTGTGAAATATAGCAAGAAACAGAAGTAAAGTCCTAAAGTAAACTGAGACAGAAAGTCAGTATAAACACAGCCTCAGAGTCGGTTTTAGCCGGATGCGGTCACCCTGGCAACTGCATCAACCAGGGTATGTATGTTCGCCTCATGCTGGGGGGCAGGGTGTCATCAGGGTACTGCCTTCACAAGGGGTAGGGGCTGGTGGACATTGAGGTGCAGGTGGCGAGCTGGAAAGAGCCTTGGTGAGGATAACCTGGCGCCCTCTATTGGACCAGCCAGGTAGTGCAGCAGCGATGGGCCGCCTTCACACCCGAAGCATGGCGTTAGATTCCATAGCCAACGAACACCGAGAAGAAGCGTGAGCCTGGAGACCCAGCTTATGCCCCCCCCCCCCCCAGAGCAGAGCTGGCAGGACGTTGACCCACGGGGATATGGGTAATACTTTCCAGACTCAGGCCCCCTCCCCCCGGAGAGCTTTTGGCCCCACCTCTGGCAGGAGTTAGAGTTAAACATTCTGCATGTAGCCCCTTTTTCTTGTCTCTCCTCCCTTCATTCCTCTCTCCTTATTCATTCTGTTTTCCAGCCTCCTCTATCTCCTGCTCTGTTTGCCTGCACCCCTACTGTTCCTCAAAATTACCCCCCCCCTCCTAACGGTCTGTGGAAATCACTGGAATTTAAACATTAAAGCCATTTTCTCTGACATGTATCTGGATCAAAGTTAACGGCCAGTCTCCTTGGCCCCTCCCACCGCCGGGCAGCCAATCCCGTCCATGCGCTATAAATAGCCACAGAGCCTTATAAGGCAAAGCCAGGTGCTGTCTCTTCCCAGAGCCGCGGTCTAACCCATCACACAGCTGAGTGTCCCTGCAGTTGTTCCATCAACTCAAAGGTCCAACAGAAAAAGCTCCGTGTGCCCGTTCCTGTGCTCTCATGTGCTCATGAATGCAGCTTCAGACATGCTGGCCCCTTCCTGCCCCCCCCCACGCCCCCACCTTCCACTTGCCCTTCACAGGACGCTGCTTTCCGGCTCCACCTGTAACAGAAGCAGGGCCTGCTACAATATGAAGGAAGCCCCCCCATCTGGCCCAGGCCCGCGTTCCTGCGCACACACACCCTGGGGGGGCCTTGCATGTGTTCTGTGGGGGGGGGGGTTTCCCTTGTCCTGAGCGCTATGCCCCAAATCAGCTCTGGATGCAGTGATTAGAAAGGTGCCGGTCAATAGCGCTGCAGCGGAAAAAATGCCAAAATCCTTGTATATTGTTTGGTTACTTAGGGCTAAGGTTAGGGGTTAGTTAGCCGAGCTCCCCTTTGCCCCCCCCCCCCGTAATTCGAATCCTGGTGTGTATTTACACACCATGATTGACATGGCATATTGTTTTACGCTCAACTTTTTCCTTTTTATTCAGTGTAAAGAGTGCACCCTACAATGGCAATAAAAAGTACAGTATAGTAAATACATAATTATTATTATTAACCCTGTTTGTGCGCGGGGAGCAGAAAAACGCCCTCGCGAGGATGGTTTTCCGCTAGCAGATGCTGTTCCGTGTTCAGCGCATGTGGTTGGTTTTTATGTGCGCGGGTTTTCAGGCTAAATAAACGCCATAGTTCGGCCAGTTGGCTTTGGCTCACAGTTCTGCTTCCACCTGAAGATGTGTCGGATATAGGCGTGGCTTTTCACGGGTTGGATGTCCAGCCCCGCCTTCCTGCAGGTCCCATCCAGAGGCTTCTCGATTAAAAAGGATAGTCAAACACAGGGAGAATCCACCTGCCTCATGGACAGGATGTGATACGAGGTTGTCTCGACTCCAGCATAGGACTGAAGCAATGTGACTTTTCAAATAAACTTCAGACCTAAAGCTACCTGCCAGAAGAGGTGGAAATCTCAGGTCCAGAAAGTACAAATCCATACCAGGATTTAGTTTCAACCAACCAGTTGAGTACTCTGTGGCTGTGAATCTTTATGCTCAACTGGTTGGTTGAAAGTAAATCATGGTCTGGATTTTTACTTTCTGGACCTGAAATTGCCGCCTCTGCCCGCCAGATACTCGGGTTGTGTGTCGTCGCCCCCTACTGTACCATCACCTTTACTGCATTCTGTCTCACCGCCATTTGATTAAATCTGAAGGAACATCTGCAGAAGTGAAAACGGCCACTAACGTCAAAGTAAATTTTCCTTACAGGAAATTAAATACACATATAATGATGGACAGATAGATAGAATTTGGTTTATTTTTCAGTGTTGTGACACTTTGGTGTTCACCAGTTTTGTGCTTGTTTCAGATCATTTTCCAGATAACCTTTTAAAACAACAATAAACAAAGGTCTGGCATGCAGGCCTGGATGCAGACAAGACTCTGTGGACTAGCCCCTGAAAAAGCCACTTTGCTTTCACACTCACCCTGAAACACGACGCAGTCCCGCCTGAGCCGTGTTGCGCTCCAAAAGCCCACCAAAGAGTCCACACCTGCCCAAGTCCAAATATGCCCACTCAGGGATGTGCTCAGTGACTGGCCCGGGATAGGAATTTCCGGAATTCCCGTATTATTTCCCAGCTGATCGCTTACGCTCCATGCAGGACACGCGGTAGAGACACACCAGGACGCGGCAAAGTTAAAATCGTCGTAGCGACTTTCGAATCAAATCGAGTTAATAAAATAATAGGTTACTGATGGCAACTTTCACTCCGGGACTCATTCGCGTTTAAGCGGCAGACCCTCCGGGCTCGGAGGCACACCCCACTGCAGTTCTCAGGAACAGGAAGCCAGACCTCATGTACTGCTGAACAGGATAAGACACCAGAACGGAAACTGTGCATCACTGCAGGCGGGCTGCAGCTTCCACGCTGCCTTCAGCGCCGGCAGGCCCTCCCACATATTCTGTGAATGCGGATATTTCCCCGGCAGGGGCGTGAGCAGGTCAGGCCCCCTGCTGAGTGGTTGATGTGATGGCCCGCAGCTCATGCCAATGTGGGGCCTGACCCTTCCTCCCTCACGGCATTCCCTATGAGTGATGTCACGGTGACTCCTTCTGCAGACTGTATGCTTTGAAAGGACAGGCACCCAATGACCCCCCCCCCCCCAACAGACCAGCCCTCAGCAGGGGCTCAGTTGGAGTGTTATTAAGCCCTTAAAAAAAAGGTCGCCGGTTCATACCCAGCCTCAACATGTCTGCGGGTCCTTGAGCAAGGCCCTCAACCCCCAGCTCCCTGGGCGCCGCCCTTCGCGGACAACTTGCTCTACAAAGAGCAAGTTGAGGGAGGCGTAAAGACACTTAATAAAGTGATGACTATTATTATTATTATTATTATTATTATAATAACTGATGGAAAGTAGTGAGACAAAACAGCCCAAGAAGGTGCAGAAGGTACATTTGATTGGGAAATGCTTTATTTTTATTTTGTAACTGTTTGAGTAACACCAGCACCACAAGACCACATCAGTTCCGGCAAACGGCACCAAAACCACAACCACACGTCGGACATCAAAGCGCAGTAGGTGACCGTGTAGTTCACTTTTCCACTGGCCGAGATGCCCTCACAGAATCTTCTAGGGCAGGGGTGTCAAACTCCAGTCCTGGGGGGCCAGAGCCCTGCACATTTTTGGGTTTCCCCTCTTATCACACCTGATTCAACCCCATGTGTAAATTGCCCCACAGCTCTTGAGTTGAACCCTTTGTGGCGGAACAGGGAAAGAACTTTAGAAGATACACAGGGCTCTGGCCCCCCAGGACAGGAGTTTGACACCCCTGTCCTAGGGGCTGCAGCAGGAATACGAGTTCTAGGCCTTAAGTCAGGATTCATTCAGGTTCATGCCACGTGTCACACGCATGCAGTTCTGATGGAAATGGCGAGAAGGTCAACACACCCGCATCATAGTCAAACACAGCTGCAGCTGGCTACAGGTGTCACACCACCAGATTATGGGAAACGTGCTCATCTAAGGGGGAGGAGCCGGTAGATATGCAGCCAAGCAAAGCACGCCGAATATCACTGAGCCAACCTGAGGCGCCACCCCCCCAGAATGCCCAAATCAAACCCAAGTTTATGAAAACACAAACCACCACGGCCATTTGTCTTTCATTCTGGGATGCGTCCCAGAATGTTAGTTTCACAAGAGGCATTTTTATGGAGACAAAGCAGAGGTCCATGCAGAGGAATGCAAATCGGGAAGATGGAGGCTGAAACGCCATCCCTGGGCAGGACGTGAATCAGCACCACCGTCACACTGAGGCCGACAGCCTAAGGCAGGAAGGAAGCAGCAACGAGGCAAGTTGGTTATTTCCGTCATTTTTATTCCGAGATCAATGTTGATTCCATGCTGTGTTTCAGTAAGAACAATACAGACTGTATCTGTGGCTCCAGTCAAATACCCAGTAGTACAAATTAGCTTCAAGTTACACATGAATGAAAGAGGAGTGTAGGAGAGAAAAAAGAACGAGGGAGAAAAGGGTGGCAGAGAAGGCAGAGGACAAAAACACAGACTTGGTGGGTTAACACATGCAGGCCTGAACGTGAGTTTGCATCAACACACCTGCCTTTTGTGAAAACAGGAAAAACAGAGCAGTCTGGATCCTTGTGACTATTGGAAAGCGCTAATGGCGACCTCTGGAGGTCATCGGAGGCATCGCGCCGTTACAGTATTTCAGCACAAAGTACAGTTGAAAAACCACAGACACGTCGCCGTTTGGGTGCGAACGGCGGAGGCGCTTCTCGCCCATCAACCAGCATTCCAGCAAATTCCTACTTCCCACAGTAACAGAAAGGTAACTACCAAAGAAGGGGGCACTTTGCGTTTGTTTTTACACACAAATGCCCTGCTTAAAACTTCAATGATTTTTCTAATTTAGCAACGGATGTTTGCACTAACACAGAAATATTACAGTACCCCACATGTAATTATAGTAGATGTTTCAGTAATAAAAATTCATTTGTGTAATCACAAGAACATTACTCAAAAATACATCCAGCAACTGATAAAAATGAGGAGGCCGGGGGGGTTGGGTGGGGGGCGGGGG